>JAZGLO010000548.1:850000-1112500 GCA_036873155.1 Biomphalaria sudanica | reverse complement strand
ACACCTTTTTTAACCTTCATTTAAGTTTCATTACATCAAGTCGTTGACTTTCGGTTTAAGTATTCAATCCGGTCCCACGGTTGCTGCTCGCATTGCTCGATAGTTACAACAATCACGTGATTTATAGACCTAAACCCTAAACAAAAGGACATTCACTTGCTCTCTTGGACCACGTGATCCGGTAAGCTTTAGGAAGCTTTTGTTGGACACGGAGTTATTACAACACGAGATCCTTGGATTGAGCTACCCGTGGAGGTCAAACGTAGGCATATGGAGGTTGAACTTGGGACGTTTAACGACTGAGGCCAACATTGCCAACATCGTACTTGGGCTGAGATCCGTGGGGTTAGGAACTTATTCCCCCTTACCACCCGGTCGGAAAAAAGAGAGAAATTTGGAGTGTTAGGAGAAAAAAAGATTCCAGACCAGATGAACGGATGGAAGGAGAACATTTGTTGAATAGATAGATACGTTTAAAATAGAGATTTAAAATAGAATTCGATTCAATCAATAGATCAATATTTGGATATAGTGTCTGTTACAAACTCGCTACTTTTAGTCTGAAGACGCCCCACTTCTCTTCCTTCATAGTCATTATGCTAAAAAACCAAAGAATGTACATTAAAATATTATAGAACTTTGAAAAAAAAAAACAACTTAAGGCCATGCATAGTTTCAATAAGATGACTTTACGTCTGTGGTCCTTGTTTTGGAAGCTTGGAGGCTTATAGAGAAACTGCGACAACTTGTTGATGCCTTTTTCGCTTGCGACACAATTCTTTACGTAAATGTCGTTAGGAGCAATAGAGATTGATTTCAATATGGGGATGAAATAGTTGCTTAGGCGACAAAAAAAGTAATATTTATCTGCCACATCATAAATAATGCGGTCAAGGGAAAAATTTCTCTGTGTGTATGTGTGTGTGTGTGCGCGTGCGTGAGTATCTGTAGTCAATGTCAGCTCTAACATAGTCACAATTAAACCAATATTGGGTTAAGCAGTGTCCTCTAGACTAGTAGTTGGTAATGTCTTAAATGTTTTTAGTTTGACTACGAAGTCACGAATTGCCTCGATTTCGTCATTAGATTTCGTTTTCGCCTCCTTCGTCATGTCCACATAATGACAGAAAACAAAATGGACGAACGGTCTCTGGGGATATACACAAGACAGACATAAGGGCGTGGTCCTTTTACAGGCTGAACCATACATCGGCATCTCAGACTCACTCAGGGGGAACGTTTGATGCCCCTCACTAACTGATGCCCCTCACTAACTGATGCCCCGTGCGGACCGCACCACTCGCTGATTACGCCTATGACTGTAACTCAGACAGTCAAAACAATCGATACCCAGATCGACTGTGATAGCCCCTGAACGTGTACTTCCAAAAAGTCGGTAATAGTCGAGTTTGTGATCATGATAGTTTATCCATCTACTTATCGATCAGTTGGCAAGTGATCACATGTTACTGTGGAGATAGTAACTAACTATTAGACATCCGTCTATATGTCCAATAACACTGATAAGTACGCCTGGCTGTCAATAGCATTCAATAAGACTACAGACCTTAAAGAAGTTAGCCGGGTGGGTGATTGGAGGGGGAGAATTAAGCTTACAAAGAAAGTAAACTGAAATGTTCAGGATGAAAAGTTTCTAAAATGTCTGAATTAGAAAGAACCAGTTTGTTGAACTAAAGATTAGCGAACGTTAAATAAGTCCTGGTACGTCTGGGAAGTAATAAAATTATGAAAAAACAAGGAACATAAATTTTTTTTTTTAACTCATTCTTAATGAAGCTGATGATTGTATATAATTAATCATACTAATTGGTGGCTGAGCGGTAAAGCGCTTGGCTTCTGAACCGGAGGTCCAGGGTTCGTATTCGTGTGAAGACTGGAATTTTTAATTTTAGGACCTTTGGGCGCCTCTGAGTCCAACCAGCTCTAATGGGTACCTGACATTTGTTGGGGAAAAATAAAGGCGGTTGGTCGTTGTGCTGACCACATGACACCCTCGTTCACCGTAGGCCTCAGAAGTAGATGAGCTTTACATCATCTGCCCTAAAGACCACAAGGTCTGAAAGGGGAACTTTACTTTACTTTTGCTTCTAATTATTTATGTGAGTCTTCATTATTACTACGAGTCTTTAGAGTGAGCGTTGCAGTTTAGCTCATGATTTTTATATTAGCAAGATGGTGTGCCAAAAAGTTTATGGACGTTTATATATTCATTGACTATCTACTGAATACAAAACAAACAAAAAATTGATTTCCACTGATGCTGTTTTTCAAAAAAAGACACTAACAGTATGTAATTGTAAGATTATATTGTTATTAAGTTAAAACGGTCAAACCAGAGTTTTTTATTTTGTGGCCAAGTGGGCAATTATTTTTCCCCAAAGATATACATATTGAATCGTTAGAGCCTTTTTCAAATACCCATCCAGTGTTGACCTATGAAGAGTTTGCAAGCCTAGAGGGGGGGGGGGTACAAAAAAAAAAAAAAAAGGAATGTAGGATTTGCTAGAAAGACATTGGGCCATTAGGTCTACTATATGTCACCACGTCCGTCCCATTGTAAAGTATCTAGACCTTAAAGTTAGTTTATGTCATAGTGCTATAAATTATTGTTTAAAAGTCCATTATTCTATGTCTCATGCGTCGGTAGCTTGTAACAACGAAACAAGCTTTGACACGTATATAATATAATATCCATAGCACATTTTCGGCAATTCGGAATGAAAGTTGTTTTTGATCAAATGTAGCCCATATAAAAAATATTCAGTCAACAGTAAACAAGATCTATGTTACATCTTCATACAGTCTCGTTAACGAATAATGCATACCACTTTAAAATAGAAAAGGCATGGAGTAGGAAAATAATAATTAGTTATAAGAGTACACCTGTAATAGATACATTGCCTAGAGCCCTAGTAGACCTTGACAGCATTGTTAAACATATGGGAAGAATTGTAGATCAAATTATGAATAGCTAGATCTGAAAAAACTTGAAGTTTGATCTGTTGAGACATTGTTGCAACACACCTACTGTATGCGTGAAAGTAGAAGAAATGAGAGAGAGAGAGAGAGAGAGAGAGAGAGAGAGAGAGAGAGAGAGAGGGGGTTTCACATTGTTAGTTAAAAAAACAACAAAACTTTGATGCAAATCACAGGGCCGCATTAAAATAGCGTCGGAGTAGAGGGTAAGGAAATCCGAGATCCCCCGCGGCATATTGTATCTTTTTGTCTTCAACCTACTGTCGCTTTTAGAAAGTGATAGATAACTCTAGAGAAACATTGCACACAGACTTTTGTTAATTCTATGCTGTGCTCCTAAATGTGGTCACGTTGATTGTCACTTGTTAGAGAAACACATAGGTTAAGATACCATCTTTGATAGAGATTTGCATCCTATGGCAAAGTAGTGAAGCGTGAACATGTAAAACAAACAACTCTATACACTTGCAATCTTGCCATGCGCATCTTACACCCTGAACTCCTGAAGTTCATATTCTTTTCAGGTACATCACTTTTTTTTTCACATTTCAACTACAATTCAGCTTCCAAACATTCTAAGGTATCTCTTCTAATGAAAGCTATACTTTTTTGTCTGCTCATTTGGCAAATAAAAACGTATCACCGGTGCTTATAGGTAGATAATGGAACTTACAACAGTTACTAGGTTTTCGTAAACTATCGGTTACGTAAATAAAGTAGTGCTTTAGCAAAGAATATTAGGGATTCAGAGAATATAACTGTCAGAGTGATCCAGAGAATATAACTGTAAGAGTGATCCAGAGAATATAACTGTAAGAGTGATCCAGAGAATATAACTGTCAGAGTGATCCAGAGAATATAACTGTCAGAGTGATCCAGAGAATATAACTGTCAGAATGATCCAGAGAATCAGACTATAAAAAACAAAAAACCTTGTTGAGATTGAGTCGGAATTTCATTTTCTCAGGCTCCTTTCTTTTTCAAAAGATTTGTGTTCTAAAATAGCCAAACGACTTCAAGACTTTCCACTCAGCTACAATACAAAAGATTGATGTTTCAAAATAGTCTAACGACTTCAAGACTTTCCACTCAGCTACAATACAAAAGATTGGTGTTTCAAAATAGTCAAACGACTTCAAGACTTTCCACTCAGCTACAATACAAAAGATTGGTGTTTCAAAATAGCCAAACGACTTCAAGACTTTCCACTCAGCTACAATACAAAAGATTGGTGTTTCAAAATAGTCAAACGACTTCAAGACTTTCCACTCAGCTACAATACAAAAGATTGGTGTTTCAAAATAGCCAAACGACTTCAAGACTTTCCACTCAGCTACAATACAAAAGATTGGTGTTTCAAAATAGTCAAACGACTTCAAGACTTTCCACTCAGCTACAATACAAAAGATTGATGTTTCAAAATAGTCAAACGACTTCAAGACTTTTTTTCTACGTTTGGCTGTCAAAAAGTGAAAAGAGAATTGAAAGTGGCTGGTCACTAAGAGTCCATTTTCTTTATGACATTTAAGTCTCATTAGGAAGGAGGGGAGAAGTGTTGCGACTCGCGAGCTCACTCTGGTCATTAGCAGACTTATTGACCATTCGTTATTATTCGGCCAACAGAGGGGAATGCTGTAGACCAGACTAATGGGCATGATATTAGGCATGTTATTATGCATAAAAAATATTGTGACCAATGAGTCTGTTGCGTGTTGTCCCCAGAATCAAAGACTTGATGAGAAGGAGGTGGGTGGATGAAAGAAGAAAACATAGGATAAAACATAGAGTGAGAATGAGAGAGTATGATAGAGAGTGAGATATAGAGAGAATGACAGAGTGTGAGAGAGATATAGTGACAGTGAGAGAGAGGGAGAGACTGAGAATAAGTGAAAGAGATGGAGTCAGTGCGAGAGAGATTGAAAGGGAGAGACGGAGAGAAAGTGTAAGGGAGTGTGAGAGAGTGGGGTGATAGTAAAAGAGAGAGTGAAAGAGAGAGAGGGAAGGAGATAATGGAGAGAGAGAGTGAGAAAACGTGAGCGATGGAATGTGAGAGAGACATGGAGAGAAAGTAACACATAGAGAAAGAGTGGGAGAAAAATAGGGAGTGATAATATTGACATAGAGAGAAAGTGAGAGACGTGAATAATTGAAAAAGAGAGAGAGAGAGAGAGAGAGAGAGAGAGAGAGAGAGAGAGTATGCTATTACAAATCGAAGCCATACAGATAAGAATAAACCTGTGGGATAAAATAAACTGGAAGTGTGCTATTGTTTACAGTGTCAGGGACATACTGCAGAGTTTATTTATGCAGGTTGTCATGGAAACACTATCTTACCTTCTTATATTGGAGATGGATTGATACATTGTCATCTTTGGCTTCCGTTGCCTGGTCAGCTGTTATGCATTCCTGTTAATAGAGACACACTTGTTTATTTCTAAAACTAACTAATGAAGGTACATCATATAGACCTACTTAATACATAAAAGTCAACACAGCTTTATAAACAGTCCAGACCTAGAAGCTCATTTAAAAACATAGGACGTAATTAAAAACACAAAGTCATTAAATAGTATTGAGCATTGAGAAAAGCATTATAACTATCTTTATGTCCTAGACAAAATATAGACCGAGTATCAATGGACAAGAATACATTACGTATGATATACAGTAGGTACGTAATCAAGGCAACCTTCTGTAGACCTACACTATAGATAGTGGTTCAGACATACAGAGTGCAAACGAGTGTGTTATTTATGAAACCTTGTGAAACACTGTCGAATTATCCAACACAATACCTGGATACATCGATTATAGCAATCCTTTTTTTTATGTAAGACAAACGTAATTTTTTTAAATTTTAATTTTTGATTTGGTTATAAAAAAAAGCAAAATATAAAACAAGGTTACAAAAATCAGTTTGTGTGGAAACACAAACTCAAAATCGGACCCCGAAGTGATCCACCCAGGCAGGCTTCAATATTTTCAGAAATAACATCCGAATGAAATTATATCAAAGACAAATGAGAGATAAGAATGGAGAAAGAAGGTTAACAGATCTTGTGTAGTGTCCCACCGGTCCAGCAGATCAAAGGCTAGGTGAAAGTGAATGTAAAGTTAGATGTAAACCTGGCCTTACTAGTTCCCCTTTCAGACCTTGTGTTCTATAGGGCAGATGATGTAAAGTCCATCTGTTTTTGTGGCCCACGGTTAACGAGGGTGTCATGTAGCCAGCACAACGACCTTTACATTTCCCCAACTAATGTCAGGTACCCATTAGAGCTGAGTGGACTCAGAGGCGCCCAAAGATTCCAAAGTTAAAAATCCCAGTCTTCACCAGGATTTGAACCCGGGACCCCCGATTCGGAAGCCAAGCGCTTTACCACTCAGCCACCGCGCCTCCCCTGCTGGCCTAACTGATGTCTTATAATTGATCCAATTTTTTGAAAAGGCTCAATCTATGATTTGAGTCCTCATAAAAACAAAAACGTTCAGGAAATGGTAGTTACAAGATTACTATTCGTTTTAAATTACGTCTAACTTATACTGCATACTAATTAGCTTTTTCTCTTTTAAAAAATACTTGCATAACTGATTTTAAAAATTAGATTTTTCGCTTTCAGAGAAAAAAAGTAGCCGTTGCATCAGAACTTTGAATGGTCTAAAATATCTAAATATATTGTGATGTCCCATTTTCAATATCTTTTCTAGTTTACGAGATCTAAACGGGACGGACGGACAGACATTTCACACAAAACTAATCGCGTCTTTTCTCCTTTCGGGGGCCGCTAAAAACAACTAAAAAAAAAAGCTTATATAAGCGAAACAGTACATTTATAGCTATGTCTATCAATAATTCCCTTAATCAATATCGAACTAAATTAATTAATTACCAGTAATTAATTGACTAATTGTTTAATTTTTGATTTGATTCATATTTTGTTAGGTAAAAAAATAATTGTGGAAAGTTCCAACTTGATCCGAGAATGGGTGTGGAAAATATAACGTGTATAATTATCTAAGTGGAAAAAAACACATTTTTAGCCATATCTGTTAATACTGAAGGATTAATTTCCCTTGTTGGTATCAAACTAAATAATAAATTAATAGTAATTAATGACTGATTGATACTTTTTATTCATGTTTGGTTACATACAACAAATAACTGCATAAGGTTTCAACTTGATCCGAGAATGGGCGTGATTGAAATAACGTGAACAAAATTTGGCACAGACAGACAGACAGACAGAGTGAGTTGCTATAATGATTGTAGTAGGTGCCTTTGTTAAGTACAGCGCTCTTGTCAATTACGTGGCCAGTAAGTAAAGAAGTGAGCAGCTACGTGAATAATTTTAACAGTGGATTGTTAATTTACCTTGGTTGTAGGCAGTTCGACAAAGTGTGAGGGTATCTAAAAGGGTATCTAAAAGTAATCTTAAAGGAATATCTATGACCTCTGCTAGCAATCCTAGCATGCAGGCCATTTCAATATTGATGTAACTGATGTGCCCGTTTTAAAGGTAGCACATTTATGGACAGTATAGAAGGATTTACGAACGCTAGTATGGACAGTATAGAAGGATTTGCGAACGCTAGTATGGATAGTATAGAAGAATTTGAGAACGCTAGTATGGACAGTATAGAAGGATTTGAGAACGCTAGTATGGACAGTTAGAAGAACTTATTATGGTTCGACAGTTACACTGGGAAAGGCAAGTATCCCGAATGGGAGACGAATGTATGTCAAAGGCATTCTTTTTTTTTTGGTGAAGTAACAGAGGTGACCAACGGAAACGCTTTTAAGACCAGCTTAGGCGCCAACTTGCTTTGACTGAATTAGAAAAGAGCATGTGGCTGCAGGCAGTTTCGGAACAAGACAGATAGAGATCAGTTACAAAGGCCGCAGGATAAACATTTGAAACCAAAAGAAAATCCACTGCCAAGGACAGACGTAGACGGCGAAAAGAGACTATGAATCGAGCACAATCGCACACTGGCTATTTCTGCGCTGAATGTGGCAAAATATGTAGGTCGCTGCTGGGGCTAGGTACCTACGTGAAATACTGCACTTCGCATCAATTTTTGGACTCGAAAACAAGCCTCATTTTTATTATTTTAACAAAAAATGACACACTACTCACCTCTAGCCTTAGGTTGGCGCTAAATCTTTGGCACCACAACTTGTATTCATGCCCCATTCCTGAAAGACGTTTGAGAAATTCCCTGGTTTCTAAAGCAATTAATGAATTGCCTTCAAGGTCAATTTGGGCAATCTTGCACCATGTCTCTAAAACCTTGAGAACACCTCGGTGCTGAAAGGATATGTCACAGCTCGGAGTGGCCAATGTGGTGGCCGTGCTGACATTAGATGTGACACCTGCTGGACGAAGGTCTGGTGTCGGCGAGTACAGGATAGGTGTGGATAAGGAAGTGTGGCAGGTAAGTTGCTGCTGGAGGGGGGACAGTGTCACTACTGGAACGTATTCTGGCTTGACGCTGAGGTGGTTGGCGAAGCTTGTGGAAGGGGGGATACTTGGGAAGTCAAACTGAGTCTGTGGACTTTGGCTGGACGTGGAAGGGTTAGGAGAAGATGGTGCTTCAAAGTGAACTGTGATGGCGGCGCCGGCCACTGGTGTATCAGAGCTAGGCGGGGAAGGATATTGCTGACTTGGAGAAATCTGAGACTCTGCTGAAGACACAGGGTGATGAATAATCCGTTCATCTTCTCCTCCGACGTCGGTGGTAGTTATAGTCACCATGGAGCCGGCCTTAAATGGACCAGTGGTCATCGGTGAGCTGGGGAAGATAAACGTTGGCCGACTAGGGCTGTGAGGACTGTGCTTGCACTCTACGACGTCCGTATGGACATGGAGCTGACCAGTAGAACTGTTTATGAGGTTGGATCTATGCCTCATGGCTAAATTTTCTGGAACGGAACTGGAGCGTGAAAACACTGGAGATACATCCACGGGGGGTGTCTCCATAACAAATGTAGGAAGATTGATAAGTTCTCTTTGAAAGGCAACGATGTCTACTTCTGGCGTGGACGCTTCACTACAAGATCCAGATGTCAGATGACCTCCGCTGACTATACTGTCCTGGTGTGCTAACTGAACGTTCACTTGGGACTTTGAAAGGCGCTTTTTGCTGGGCCAGCGAAATAATTTCTTGGAAGGCTGTTTCGATGCTACGTCGTAGGCCAAGGACTCAGAATGATCAGGGGGCGTGGTGACGTTGGTTGAGGCCATTGAGGAGGCCTCTTTATTCCTAGACTTAATGTCCATATCAAGAGGAGTGACAAGGCTTTCGCCAATGGCACGTAAGGCAAGTTTTGTCGTTGTTCCATTCTTGGTCTGCACGAAAGTTGAATGACTAGCTAGCTTACCCGTGATTTTCTCGCTGAACTGAGCTTCGTCCAGATCTTGCGTGTGCCCTTCGTCTTCATCGATCCCCGAGTCCGAAACCATAACCCTGAGAGTTGGCTTTGGTTTAGGCACGACTGTGGATGCTGGTTCCTGTTTTTGGGACTTCAGGGAACACGAGAGTTCTACGTTTTTTATCTGTAAACCTTCTTGTGCCTGTTGCTGCTGCTCTTTCACAACCATCTGCTCGTCTTTCTCACTGGTGTCAAGCTTCCTAGGCGGACAAGAGTCAACTTTGTCCACTTTTGGAGGCTTTAGCTTTGAGTCTGAGTAGAGAGTCTTTCTGCGTATCATGTTTCCAAAGAGTCTGTGTGAAAGAAGCCTAAGGACGATGACTGGATGCACAACCATGGGCAAACCGGATAAGAAGTACTCACGCAAGGATTGTTGGTTCATTACCTTTAGGAACTCCATGGAACACGAGGGCGTGGCAAGTGGAGAGAGAATCGACTGCGGACCACTAATAAGATCATGATCGAAGTGACCTGATAAACTACTTACTGACCCACTTAGTCGAATGAAAGGCGTGTGACCTTCTCGCTCTTCTGTAGATGCTTCCTGAAAAGAAAGAATTTATTTTAATCTTATTCTATACAAAATACATTCGTACACATTTATATCAATAGTTTTTTTATATGAGGTAATTAAGTTCATATTTTAAAACGGAGGAATACAAAGCGCCCAACATCAAAACATTTATTGATCAAACTTCTTTGCCTAACCAAAAATGCTTGCTATTCGCTTCTAAGTCCCTCCACGTGCACTATGTGACCATCAATGTCCACTTACTGACCTATAAGTCTAGTTTTTACTAGTCCATCTCTGTTGCATTTTATTCTTTTGAATACATGACTTAACAAGGCATTGTTTTAAATCCTCGTAATTTTCCTTAGAGCTGGGTATGAGACTCTTGAAACTCTATAACAATGGAGGCTTTATTTCTGTTTAGACAAACTTCTGTCTGGGAAAGATTCAAGCAGATGCTATTTTTTTTCATTCCTATTAGCCTACCGATGGCTCGCAAGACGCTCGTGCATGAGGCGAGGCCTTCCTCATATTCCTTCTACGTATCACATTAGCTGTGCAAGTTTCCACCATAAAAGTGGCCTTTTAGGAACGGTGTGTGGATAGTAACATGTTGGGGCTTTCTTACATTCCCGCCAGTGCCATGGACTCTGTCCTTGGGCACCCAAACGAAGGATCTGCTTCCCCATTGGCTTCTCATTACCTGTGTCGACCGTTTCTACCCGAGCATCACGTTGAGTCTAAGAAGCATTGCCCGGGTGGCTTAAAATTTAAGTAATCCAGTGAATTAAAAAAAACAAAACACATGAAGCCTTCACATGCAGTTGTAAACAAACTAGACTAGGAAGTCCCTCTTGCACCTTTCGTTCTATCATATACTCCCGTGATTGGAGTGATACTCCTGTAACACATACATACGTTACATTACATTCCAGTGAGAATATATCTTCTTAATAAACTTCAGTTAAATTAGATATAAAAGCACAGGTATAAGATTTGTTTTATCTTTGAACAGAAATTATATTTTAGATATAATTAGAGATAATGAACTCTTATACACTCTATGTGGTAGATTTTTGTGCAATAATGTGCATCTCTACTTCGTATATTCCTTAACTTACAAAAGATTTTCTATTTTCTACATGGTGCATTTTTATAGTTAAAATCTTTTAAAAATTTTAGTAATACTCATAACTAAGGCGTTCTCATATCCATATTTTAAAACAAGGTTACAAAGACAGTTTGTGTGAAACACAACTAAAAATCGGCCCCCGAAGTGTTCCACCCAGGCAGGCTTCATTAATTCAGAAAGAACATCCGAATGAAATGATATCAAAGACAAATGAAAGATAAGAATGGAGAAAGAAGGTTGAAAGATCTTGTGTAGTGCCCCAACGGTCCAGCAGATCAAAGGATAGGTGCAAGTGAATGTAAAGTTGGATGTGAACCTGGCCTAACTAGTTCCCCTTTCAGACCTTGTGGTCTATAGGGCAGATGATGTAAGGTTCAACTGTTTTTGTGGTCTACGGTTAACGAGGGTGTCATGTAGCCAGCACAACGACCAACCGCCTTTACTTTTCCCCAACTAATGTCAGGTACCCATTAGAGCTGGGTGGACTCAGAGGCGCCCAAGGGTTCTTAAGTTGAAAATCCCAGTCTTCACCAGGATTCGAACCCGCGCCTCTCCTGACCTAACTGAAGTCTTATAATTGATGCAATTGTTTTGAAAAGGCGCAATCTGTTTTTTTTTTTAAAGGAAACCTCAGAATTTGCGCTATTAAATATTAGCTTTATCATCATAGGAATCCTTGGGCCTAAGGCCTCTTTTCTTTGCCTCTTCTTTTTTTATTTTAGGTTTTTCTATGAAGGTTTTATCGGTTGTCATGTTATGTGGAGAGCATGTTGCAGAAAATGCAGTTTCAAAGATTACTATTCGTTTTAATTTAGGTCTAACTTATAATGCATACTAATTAGCTTTTTCTCTTTAAAAAACTGCTTGCATAAGTGATTTTAAAAATTAGATTTTTCGCTTTCAGAAAAAAAAAAGTAGCCGTTGCATCAGAACTTTGAATGGTCTAAAATATTGTGATGTCGGATTTTCACTAACTTTTCTAGTTTACGAGATCTAAACGGGACGGTCGGACAGACGGACAGACATTTCACACACAACTAATAGCGTCTTTTCCCTTTTCGGGGGCCGCTAAAAATGTATGTTTAGATACTATTGACGTCACCTGAATCACTTCAGCAATGAGACCTTCCATGGAGGCTGCCTCTATGTGACCCTTGGAGTTGAACATGACGATTTTCCCCATAGCCATTAGCTCTATAAAACTATCTTCAGGGGAGTGAACTTGAAGCAAGGAGCTCTGGTTACTCTCGTTGAAGGCTGGAGATAATAAAATAAAATCCTCTATTTTGAATGAACAAAAATGTTTGTAGTATACAGATACAAATTTAACCATCTATTTAAGCCCCAATTCCCATCCATACAAGCCCCAAGTTCAATCCATTCAAGCCCCAAGTCATATACCAACCTTTGAAAATAGTTTTCTAAAGTATCAAAGTAGTATTTTTTCAAAGGAGTATATATGATCTCAAAGTATTATGGCAGCATCTCTACTAAACAATTGTAATATGAAGAATAAGAATTAATTATCATCTTATAGTAAAAATAACATTGAATTTATTATATTGTTGAATAGTAGAAGTTTAGGGTGGATCCTCTTCTCTAACCGTTTCTGCAGAATAGGATGATCCTGTTTTAAACCCTGCTCATTCTTTTTCGAGTAGAATGAGGAGACATACAAAAGAAACTTTAAAAAATAAAAAAGGAATTTCTCCATTCATTAAAAGAAAGGACACGATTTTATAATTCATAATATTTTGTGTAAGAATTTTAAATGTCAGAATGTTAAAAGCGTCCTTGAATTTCTTTGCTAGCTTTATAAATTGTGATAATTACAAAAAAGACAACAACGAAGAACTAACGTCTTCTATCAAAGATGTCGACGCGTCCGCCCAGCTTGTGAAACAATCCCATGTAGACCAGGATCCTTGCAGCATGGTACTTGACATACTTGGCGTATTTGGTGCTGTGGTTGGTGTAATACCACTCATCAGACGGCAGCAGCAGTTGCATCAGCATGTCGGCCACGTCTGCTTCAGACAAGGCAGAATGGTAGGCCGGGGTCATGGCCACAGAGGCCAGAGCCTGCAGCAGGAGGCACAGAAGTTGCTGAGGGAGACAATAAAACAAAATGAAGAGCCAATGAAGCTGAATAGATCAATTTGAACATAAAAGCCTTCCATTTAGTTCTGTACTACATGTTAAGTACATCTACTGGGCTTTACATTTCTGTATGGAAAACAAAATGCAGTCTTAGAAATATGTGTATTACTTGGTGTATTTCTTGTTCTCTTTATTGTGTTTTATAAACTGTAACAACACAAAAGTAAAAGTAATATTTGTTTCCAACAGTGTCATATGTTATGTTGTTTTTAAATGGTGTGTGTTTTTATAGCCTAATCACTGAATTTGAATCCAGACTCCTTTTGCGTGCATGGAGTATGAGTTTCATACACTCAAACACCCAAACATAAATGTATGTATATCAATTTATTTACATTTCAAATTAGGTGAATGACAGGCTGCAACTAAAAGATTCTATTCAGCCCATTTGAATGACAAACACTTCCCTCTCACGCCATCCTTTTTTTTATGTTATTCCGAGCGCACCGTCTCAGATTCTCCGCGCTTGTAAACCCAGCTGTCTGCCACGCTAGACAACAACATTGAACAGAAGAACTGGAACACAGACCCCATTATACTGAGGCAGACGTCGTGCCCCTAAAGTCTTGTAGTTTTATTGTCATTAATCATAGTAACTTGTATGTATGTCTATTATTGTCTATTGCATTTTTCTAGCTAATACCTACAAAATTCAACCATGAATTCATTTGAATATTTAAGGTCTTTATGACTATATCATACTGAGTCACTGACATCTCATGTGTTCTCGATTATGAGCAAGTGTTAAAACAAGGGCAACAATCGTGTAAAAAAGGAAATAACTATATATTGTTGTGTTACCTTCCTTGAATCACAAATTTCTTTATAAGATACTCGTCGAAGTTGCTAAATTTTGTCGGCCCTCGCGATATAGTTCGAGAAATTTTCTATTTATTTTATTTTTGTTACACATGTTGAACCGACTTGTTTACAAATCAAATGTAAAAAAAAATGTGTATAAGACCATTACAGTACATTGGAATATTAACAAAGTCCTGAATAGATAACTCGCCAGTTAAAAAAAAAAAATAGTATGTGGATCATGAATATAGAACTTTATAAAAGGGGCGGAGGCTTTTAATAGAAATAATCTAAAGCTGCTTAATCTCTGATGAGGAGTATAAGGACTGAGAGAACTAGAGGACTAAGAGGATTTTTGTATAAGAGAGAAAGAGAGAAAGAGAGAGGGAAATGGCCTTAAAACTTTGGTTAGCCTTGTATCTATCAATCAGTCTCTCTCTTTCTCTCTCTTACATTTGTAATAGGCTTGCCTTGTAGCTGTAAATGGGTGTCCATCTTCGACTCAGTAGATGTTTGAGTGTCGTTAATTAATTTCAATATTTTCAGCATTAATATCAGAAGCAATGAACTAAAAGCAACCAATAACCACAACTTTATTTCCGACAATATAAAAAGAAGGCACATGTACGTAGCGAAAGTGTTGCCGATATGATCAAATTGTTAAACCAACTGACTGCATGGTATTACATATTAAAGAGATAATAGATACAAGCGTATATAATTCTTATTATTGTTACATTGTTACTATTTGTAAGTATTCAATGAACTGATGATTGAGAAGATATGAGCCTAGCATATATAATGTTATTGGATGATTATCTAATTGATTGTTTTCTAACACCTTATTCAAGGCTTCAAGGAAGAAAATAAATGATTCACTTTCAGAAAAGAACTTGTAACCACCTCAAAGTTGGTCCCACAGAGTTGATACTCTATTTTAATAGTATGCGTATTATTCACAACTGAAGTTTCTATAAGGTGAACACTTTAAACCTTGAGTTAACCAGTTACTTGATAGCAGTTGGTAAGAGACAGTCAGTAAGAACAGTCAGTTGGAAACTGTCAGTAAGAAACAGTCATTGAATAATGTCACTTAAGAAAGTTATCGAAGCTACTATAAAGTAATCTGAGATGTGTACCAGTATTTCTCTAAGGAATCAATAAGTTATTGTCAAGTATTTCTATAAAGAATTTTTAGTGGATATTCGTGGATTGTATCATAATCCATATGTGTTGTTATTATCATTATTGTATATTTAACATAATATTTGTGTCTGCTACATAAGAAGTTATTTCCTCATTTACGAGAGATGTATGAACTTATGAAGTATTCATCCTGACAACGCTTGCAATACAAGTTAATAATATGAACCCAAAGGGACATACATAACTACCCAGTGACAGAAATAAACTAACCATTGCATTAAAACGTTAAAAGGTCTCAAATATCATGATATGGGATTTTCAATATCTTCTAGTTTCTCTGATCTACACGGGACGGACGGACGGACAGACAGACTAGACAAAACAATTAGGGCTTTCCCCCTTTCGGACCGCTGAAAAGAAAACCAACAACATTGGTATTGTGCACATTTCTTTTTTTATAACACAACAACAATATCTAATTTTTGTTTGTTACTATATTTTGGTCAAGTTTACTATAAACCAAAATATGGCTTTTATTTTCATTGTGGTATGTTATTTAAGAAAAATTCTTTGTATTTAGTTCAGTTTTTTACTTTCATAAAGTTGTAACATTGAGAAAAACATTTCTCTACATTTGTTGATTTCAAATGAATTTGACAGAGTTAAGGTTTGATTTTAAAGGTATTTGGACAGATATGAGATGTATACAAGTTCACATGTTGAACAATATTTTGTACATTACTAAACTGTATGATTTCTTTAGAGAGATGGCAGTCCACAAGGTCTGACGAAACAAACGGTGCTACCAATCTATGGATGTTTTATTATGATACATCGTTAATCAACCATTAGTCATAACGTAAAATAACACTTGACATGTCAGACGTAAGCAAAACAAACTCAAAATCGGCCCCCCAAGTGGTCCACCCAGGCAGGTAACAAGGCAGGTTTCAATATTTTCAGAAAGAATATCAGAAAGAAATTCTATCAAAGGCAAATGACAGAAAAATGGAGAAAAAAGGTTGACAGATCTTGTATGGTGTCCCAACGGTCCAGCAGACCAAAGGATAGGTGAAAGTGAAGGAAAGTTCGATGTGAACCTGGCCTAACTGATGTCATATAATAATTATCTAATTGATCTATTTCTGTAAAAGGTCAATCTTTTATTTGATGCCTCGAGAAAATTCTCCCTTCCTTCGGTTCAGTATTGCTGTCTATTGTTAAAAAAAGTAGCCGTTGCATCGGAACTTTGAATGGTCTAAAATATGTCGGACTTTTAATATCTTTTCTAGTTTACGAGATCTAAACGAAACGGACGTACGTACGGACGAACAAACCACACAAAACTAATAGCGTCTATTCCCTTTCGGGGGCCGCTTAAAAAAAAAAAAGGTAAATACATTTTGTTCCAAAGCTGATGTCACGTGATCTCGTTTTCTCTGCTGTGACATTTTGTGATGCAACTTTTCGCAATGTACCTCGAAATTTCTGGACCATACTGCCAGAAACTAGCACAAGGTCTGTGCGATTTGGCATCGGAGCTATTGGTCTACACAGCCCACAAGTTGCATCGTCGCAGGTCAGTGAGAAGACTACCCTAACCCTTGGTCTCGCATTAACTCCAGCATAGAGTAGCTGTGACGCGTATTATTCCTTACACCATAAAGTTACATTTCACTAAATCTGAATAACTTAAACTTTTGCTCAATGGACCTCATTCACCAATCGTAAACAACCGACATTTCGCCATGTGATTCTCTATCTCTTCTATACAAAATACATAATCCATAAAGGCTGTCACATGCTATGTTTTTTTCATTGTTTTATCAATATTATCACGTGGCTAAATGTTGTTTGTTTACGATTGATGAATGAGGTCCATTCTCGCAACAGTAAACAATGGCATTTAGAATATCAGGGGGAACAATCCCCATGTGAACTTCCTTGTGTTAGTACAAAATGTTACAATAAATTTGAAAACTTTGGTTTCATTCTACTGTATACATGCCAGTTACTGGACGAAAATATAGTGAGTAATGCAAAGGAATTAGCCATCGCTACCATCGTAAAACAATTCTTCTGTCATACAATATTCCAAATTACAAAAATTCGTAAAGTTTGTTTTTAGAATATGAAAACAAAATCTCAGTTTTAAATGTATATTATTATATCAAAGTAGCCTTCATTATGTTCACTTTTTAAATATACGTTGGACCTTTGAACAGTTCTTTCAGTACGTCAAAGTAGGCCCTCTTTCAAGGCGTCTCACAAGTTCAAAGCGACTAATACATCACTAGATTCCTAGAATTATTTGACTCGTGGAGAAAACGTTATCAGTGGTTTATAATTTGCACTGACAAGTGTTATGACGTCATTTCCGCTTTTGAACCTTATGCACTTGACTGTTATCTTGGATTCACATTGTCGCCATTCTTTTGTTCACTTCTCGCAGTGCAGTGGCTAGTTCAGTGCCTAGTTGAGTGGCTAATGCAGTGGCTAGCTCAGTGGCTAGTTCAGTGGCTAGTTCGAACAAAAAGTATTTTATTTCTTTCCTCCAGGCAGAATGAAAAAGACGTAATGGATTCGAACGTGTCGAGTCTTCGAAGTGCGTACCACAATGCTATCAAGCCACAAATAATTTCAAGACTTCGAAGTGCGTACCACAATGCTATCAAGCCACTAATAACTTCAAGACTTCGAAGTGCGTACCACAGTGCTATCTAGCCACTAATAACTTCAAGACTACGAAGTGCGTACCACAATGCTATCTAGCCACTAATAACTTCAAGACTTCGAAGTGCGTACCACAGTGCTATTTAGCCACTGATAACTTAAAGATTTTGAAGTGCATGCTACAGTGCTATCTAGCAACTATCTATTCAGTTCAAGACTTCGAAGTGCGTACCACAGTGCTATCTATCCCCTATCTAGCACTACCTAGCCATTTCAAGACTTCTAAAGGCACTGGTCTCTTGGATTGGACAATAAAATACTCTTTATTGGACACTGTCCGACCTTGACACCCGGCAACCCTATCGTGAAGGCCTTGAACTTTTATGGGTATCCAATAACGTGCGCTATAAATGACGTCACTCAAAAACAAAAACCACGTTTGCGGGCGCCACCAGACAACTCCTGACCAGACTCATGACGACTTTCCGGCTTCAGTTCCAGCAGCAGTGGACAGCGCGTGTGGATGAAAGGCGACATTTGAGAAGGTTTTAAAGTGGTGACATGAAGCTGAGCTTTCTTTAAGAAGCACGATGACCTTTAGAGTGACGTCAATTATTTGTTAAGCTACAAAAAATGACTTCAGACTTGACCAATCAGCTGATATTTACAATTCACGTGACACACTCCTATTACGTCATTTCCATACCGGATTACAAACATAAACAAATAAATCCTAATGAAAACATCTTTGTATATAACGTAAGGAGTTCGTTCAAACAAAACAAAAAGTCCCGATTTAACAACATATCAGACCCCAAAACTAATTGCTACATTATAACACCGTTTAGGTGCTAAATAATGAGAATCCGTTGTTGATAACTTGAAGAAATAAAATATATAATCAAGAAAAGACAGGAACAACATACATTGATTAAATCTAACATTTCTGAATAATAACAAACAAACAAAATAACAAAAAATGTAGAAAAAAATACTTTGTAAGAAATTGCAATTGTTTTAAATTTGATACGTTTTATTATTACTGAGGACTTCAACTCATGACATGGATATTTTTTTTCCTTTACTATTAATAAACAAAACAAAATGGGCGTTCATGGACTTCAGATAAAAAAAGATTATGGGTGGACACTGGCTCATACATCATGGTCCCTCTCTCGACCTTGCTAATGTATTCAACTTACAGACAGAGATAATAATATAAGAATGTTAATAAATGAAAAAAAAAGGAATACACAAGAACTTATCCAGCTTATCCAGAACACTTAATTGGCCATTCAATTACAACCAGCAATAAATCTTGTTGGGGGTACGCAGAACACTAAAGCCTTTGTCTGCCGGACCTGTGTGATGAGCACATTGCTATACGGTAGTTAAACATTGTCAAACTACTCAAGGCTAAAGATCTTCCACCTAAAGCGGATCTTTAAAATAAGGTGGCAAGATAAAATAACCAATGAGGAAATGCTGCGAAGAACATGGTGCCAGGACATCCGCGATGTTATCAGTAGCAGACGCCATGGCTGGCTTGGTCAAGTTCACAGAATGTTACAAGGTCGACTTCCACAAGAAATACTGTATGGTGATCTAACAGAAGGCAGGAAGGAAAGCCGCTGGTCGCCCACTTTTACGGTACATTGATATTGATGTATGCAAACACTAAAAGGTGGGGAAAAGAGGCACTGGATAGATCCACCTAGAGAGGGTGGATAGAGGAAGGGTTTCGAATTGCAATAGTAAAGAAGGGTGAAAGTGCAACAGCGCCTGGTGATTACACATGTTCATCTTGTGACAGAAGAAGTCGCAAAAGGACAAGATCATCTCTCGAGACGTAAAATGCCACAGAGAATTTGAATACATGTTGAAGAAGATGATTATTGAAAGCTGAGATATTCCATTATAGGCAGTACAAGTTTGATGAATTTAATGAAGCATGCTCATTAACAAGGAGCGATCCAGTTGTCTATCTTCTAAAGGCTTAACATTTCTAAACCCAAGTTGTCTATCTTCTGAAGGCTTAACATTTCTAAACCTAAGTTGTCAATCTTTTGAAGACCTCACATTTCTAAACCCATGTTGTCTATCTTCTGAAGGCTTAACATTTCTAAACTCAAGTTGTCTATCTTTAGAAGGCTTAACATTTCTAAACCCAAGATGTCTATCTTCTGAAGACTTAACATTTCTAAACCCAAGTTGTCAATCTTCTGAAGACCTCACATTTCTAAACCCATGTTGTCTATCTTCTGAAGGCTTAACATTTCTAAACCCAAGTTGTCTATCTTTAGAAGGCTTAACATTTCTAAACCCAAGTTGTCTATCTTTAGAAGACTTAACATTTCTAAACCTAAGCTGTCTATCTTCTGAAGACCTCACATTTCTAAACCAATGTTGTCTATCTTCTGAAGGCTTAACATTTCTAAGCCCAGGTATTGTCTTATTCTTGTCATAAAAACATGAGAATTATAAATGAAGAGAAACATAGAAACCATCTCAAATTATCCGTTAATGACTCGTTCCCTTAATGTCACTACATTGATGTGGGTCTTCATGTTTTTTCATCATGTTCTTTTTAGCAACTATTCAGCTCAAATGATTTAGTACATAACGATTCGATTGCATGTTTGTTTTAATGCATTGGACAAAACAAAATAAAATAAATAAATAACGTGTGTCGCTTCTGACACACACAGGATTAAGTCAGCAACGCTTCTACCACACAGTCTTAGAACGAGTGCTGGTCCTACCACACAATCTCAGAACGAGTGCTGGTCTCACCACACAGTCTCAGAACGAGTGCTGGTCCTACCACACAATCTCAGAACGAGTGCTGGTCCTACCACACAGTCTCAGAACGAGTGCTGGTCCTACCACACAGTCTCAGAACGAGTGCTGGTCCTACCACACAGTCTTAGAACGAGTGCTGGTCCTACCACACAGTCTTAGAACGAGTTCTGGTCCTACCACACAGTCTTAGAACGAGTGCTGGTCCTACCACACAATCTTAGAACGAGTGCTGGTCCTACCACACAATCTTAGAACGA
The DNA here is from genome assembly GCA_036873155.1 of Biomphalaria sudanica. NCBI lineage: Eukaryota > Metazoa > Mollusca > Gastropoda > Planorbidae > Biomphalaria > Biomphalaria sudanica. The sequence goes on along the minus strand of JAZGLO010000548.1, from coordinate 1,091,588 downwards.
GTGCTGGTCCTACCACACAATCTTAGAACGAGTGCTGGTCCTACCACGCAATCTCAGAACCCTTTAATCGTTCCCGGCCTATCAAAGCTACAACATTTCGTCAGTAAGCGTTGAGTTTTCCTTAGCTCGTGAAAAAGTTTTCCCAACATTCAGAAACATGTCTGACAAAGTGCGCTGGGAGAAAATGTCAGTTTTATAAGGCAACATTTCACCCGTCTGTACTCTCTAGACTCTCTGTACTCTCTAGACTCTCTGTACTCTCTAGACTCTCTAGACTCTCTATACGCTATCTTTACAGTCTTCTTTTGGTTTTTGTTCATGTTTTTTTTTGCTTGATACATGTCGTGCCTTGCGTGACGCGGTGTCTCAAGTTGCTAAGCCTTGACGTTAAATGTAAGATGATCTTCTCGCGTCACATGACGTAATCTCTGCGTCCGAACGTCGTTTCTTCACGTTATTATGAGTTGAGTTGTTAATGATCTACGTTGTGAGATGGAGTCCTTCCTATTTTACTAGCTGAGCCTCATTTGTTTCGGTATTGTTCAGTGTCCCGCATTATTGTAACCCTCACAAACAGACATTGTTCAGTGTCCCGCATTATTGTAACCATCACAACCAGACATTGTTCAGTGTCCCGCATTATTGTAGCCCTCACAACCAGACATTGTTCAGTGTCCCGCATTATTGTAACCCTCACAAACAGACATTGTTCAGTGTCCCGCATTATTGTAACCATCACAACCAGACATTGTTCAGTGTCCCGCATTATTGTAACCATCACAACCAGACATTGTTCAGTGTCCCGCATTATTGTAACCATCACAACCAGACATTGTTCAGTGTCCCGCATTATTGTAACCATCACAACCAGACATTGTTCAGTGTCCCGCATTATTGTAACTCTCACAACCAGACATTTTTCAGTGTCCCGCATGATTGTAACTCTCACAACCAGACATTGTTCAGTGTCCCGCATTATTGTAACTCTCACAACCAGACCTTGTTCAGTGTCCCGCATTATTGTAACCCTCACATCCAGACATTTTAGAACGTCGGAATGAAAGTAGCCTCTTAAGGATGAAGTACATTTGCATTGCACATCACACGAAATAATAAATGACTTCTTCTACAATCTGTTCGCGTCCCTTTATACACGCACTAGTAGCTAATACAATTTACACTTAATCTTATTTAATAGAGAAGTCTGACAGAAACACACACTTCCACACTTTGAGTTCATCTCTCTCTCACACACACACACATTTCTTAAGCCCATCAGTTGTAGCTCAAAGTAAAAAAAACAACAACACCTTTGCTTTGTCTCGTAGAAACGAGCCACTTATATCCACTTTGCATCGCCCGTTTAGCCCTCAAACTTACCTAGTTTGACATCACCTCCTCCTCTCTGTACTCAACAATAAGAACAACTCCGCTCCCAACCCCTAAAAAAACAAAAAACACGAAATTCTACAAACACACCATGACACTGCGCCACTTAATGATTAAGTGTCAAGGTTGTTTTAATCGCCTAAAGTTAAACAATGCACAACGTGTTTACACTTCGACAAAAAAACAACAACAACAAACCAACAATAAAACAAAAAGATTCCAATAGAACTAAAACCCTAGCCAACGTGCTAGGTAGACACACACACACACACACACACAGAGGGGGACGTGGGGTGGATCTCTTCCTTCAAAGATGAGGTCTCTCTTTTGTCAGTTGGAGAAGCTAATTTAAACAGGATATAAATAGAAGGAAAGACGGCAAGCTTCATGTTAAGTTTACTTTAGTGAATCTATCATTGTATTGGAAATATAAAGTATTGTTTGATATATAATGTGTGATCAAACTTTGTATGATTTCTACTTATATTTTTGCTTGTTTTTTTTTTATATTTTGCTTTAGGAATGTGTTTTGTCATGAAATCAATTTAATGTATCGTTTTTGTTTTCATAAGATATGAAATATGGATGCGCAAAATTCAACTGATCTCGTCTGATACCACTGGTATGTGATTGCTTATATTACGATTTAGGAATTCCAAGTAGTATTTAGTATGATAGAACTTACATAACTTAGCAATACAATTGTCAAAAATAATTGTTTTGATACAAAATGTAAATCTAAAACCATTCACATAAATGTGTTACAGAAATAGTTCCAATATGTATCATTCACTTAAAAGCCTTCAAAGTTTGTCCATCACAGTAGTGAATAGTTGAAAAAATGGTGTATTTTTAAGAAAAATTATGCTTTCATAATATAATTGATATAAAAAATTAGATTTTTGTTTGCTTTCAGAAAAGAAAAAAGTAGCCGTTGCATCAGAACTTTAAATGATCTATAATATCATGATGTCCAATTTTCATTTTCTCTTCTAGTTTCTGAGATCTCAACTGATCGGAGGGCTACACAAAACTAATAGCAGTCTTTTCCCCGTCCGGAGGCTGCTAAAAAACTCAAAAGAAAACGAATGTCTTTTTTTTCTGACAAATAAAAATAATTCTGGGCTTTCTCGATCCAACTTTTCCACGCAGTCTTTATTCCCAAGGAAAGGAAAAACATCAATATGAAGTTATTGTATGAGTCTAAAATACATCTTTAGCCTAACCTGATACGGATTTATTGTAAGCAAACCAACACGTGTTATGTGTGTTCAGAGATAAAGGCACATTCCTCGTCCCATATGCTAGGACAAATTTGTACAAATACTCCTTCTTCCCTAGTGCTATTAGAGCATGGAATGGATTGCCTGAGCTAGCCAGGAAAACCAGTGACTTGGCAGAGTTTAAGTCATTGGTTAATATGCATGACGCGTAGGACGTAATCATCTTCTTTTTTGAACTAACGTTTGTATTATATAAGATAAGATAAGATAATAAATCTGTACGATTAGAAATATTATAATTTTTTATACTAATTATTTTTCTTGGCGCTATTTCATGCTTTTAGCTTTCTCACTACGCTATGATCCTATCACTTGTCTGGACCAGTTGGGAGGCGGGGAGAAAGAAGGGGGGTCTCTGGTTGAATCTTACCACCCGCATTGGTTAAAACCATTTATAAACAAAAATACAAACTGATATCAAATACTTTTTTTAAAAAAAGGATTCGTGAATAGATGTGAGTGAATGAATCAGTCTGTGGAATTGTGCACTTATATATACAAAACATATATTAATTTTAAATTTCGATAATTAAGTAGAATTCAATAATTGATTTTCTGTGTCGTAGTTGATGACTCTCAATGCAAGAGGACAAAAAATTAAATCTTTGATTGTTAGAAATAGAAATAAAATGTCTTAATTACGTTTTGGGTCAATAATGCATCAATATGTAAATTAGTTTGTTCCATGATCAAACAGAAAGTGTGAAACAAAAATTGGCACACATTTTTATGTGAAAAAGAGAAGACATATTTGTACAGAACCCCCAGGTAATGTGCTCTACGGTTGACATAAACATTGTTGCAGGTTGAAACTAATCTTTTTACTCTGTATTTTAGACATATACGACAGAATCAGAAGAAAAATTAATTAAAACAAATATAAAAAAATATCCAGCGAACCGGATTCGAACCAGTGACCTAAGGATTACTAGTTAACAACTACAGTCCTCCGCTCTACCAACTGAGCTATCACGGGGAATATATATATTTACAAAATGAATCAAATTGAATAGATATGGTTAAAATGTTTAAAAAAAACTTTTGGCCTGGTACACTATAGGGTTAATGAAGACAAATTATGACAAGTAGATGACAGACTTATCCTCGACAGCTAAGGGCTAAATCGAGACCATTCGTTTTAGACTTTATTGGCGATATGCCCGGCCTATATTTTCGTGTATTGGCGATATGCCCGGCATATATTTTCGAATGCCTCAGTTCTCAATACTATTGATAAAAATATTAAAAAATCAAGCAAAACATTAGGGTTTATTAAAAGAGTTTTTTTAAATAATCAAACAAAAAATATTAGAATATGCATCCTCTGTTTGGGATCCCTCAACTAAAGAAACCATAAAGAAACTAGAACAAATACAAAATAGAGCAGTAGCCTAATTAAGTCTTACAACAAATCGAATATTCCAATTTGATTAGAGTAACATCATTGGTAAAATCATTAAACTTAGAGACACTTCCGGACAGCAGAATAAAAAGTCAAGTAGCCTAGCTATAATACATAAGACACTAAACCATAACTTACAAATAGAAAAACAAAACCTAATGAAATACTCGGAAAGACACAAGGATAGAGTCACATTTCTTATTCCATAAGCTAGAACAAATTCGTACCAGCGCTCCTTTGTCCCTAGTGCCAATAGAGAATAGAATGGGTTGCCTGAATCAGTCAGGAAAACCAACGACTTAGCAGAGTTTACGTCATTGACTAACATGCATGACTACATTGGCACAGGAAATTTTGAAGTAACGTCTATAATATATAAGATAACATAAGAAACGTTTCAATAGCCATTGGACCTAGTATGACGTGTACTGAAGGGGCAATGCTACAACAAAGTTTGACAAGAAATATGTGCCTGAAATAGAGAGAAACATGCTCATACTAAACACTGCTAGTGAGGGGAATATGAAAGATTGTAGAGTTAATTGTTTTTTTGTTTTTTTTTTCAAACTTTACAGCGGCGACCTCTAAAGAGGACTAATTCAGCTTACACCACCACTTCATTCAAGCTCAATTTCTTTCCCTTGTTCGAGAAACCAAACTTAAAAAAGTAATTACCAATAGTTAATTAACTTATTGGGTTTTTTTTTAAATTGATTCTTGTGTTGTAAGGTAAAAGAAAAAAAATGTGCAAAATTTCAGCTTGATCCGATGCTGAGTGTAGGAGAAATAACGTATACTTTTAATAATAACTTTTATCACACAGACAGACAGACAGAGTGAGTTAATATAAGCTGTGTAAAAACACTTGCTATGTTTGTTTGTGGTAGAAGGAACACAAGGGCGTATGTTGATATGGTTGCAGAATGGAAGAAACTGGGTATGTGTGTTGATATGGTTGCAGAATGGAAGAAACTGGGTATGTGTGTTGATATGGTTGCAGAATGGAAGAAACTGGGTATGTGTGTTGATATGGTTGCAGAATGGAAGAAACTGGGTATGTGTGTTGATAAGGTTGATATTGTTGCAGAGTGGAAGAAACTGGATATGTGTGTTGAACAAAGTATAGAATCTAAATCTTTTTGTTGTTTGTTTAAAACAAAATGTATTACAGCTAACTGCAAGTCATTCGTTCAGTAGGAAAGATACAACAGTTTAGATTTAGATAGATAAATGTTAAATAAGTTGTTTTATTTTCAAAAGAATAAAATCATTCTTCTTTTCCTTCGTTTTAGCAGTGCAGTGACCCATTTCTAAACTCTCACGATTGTAGCACAAAGTAACTTGAAATATTGAGTTGTCGTCCTAAACTGTGTTTCTGTTGTCTTTCTTATTCAAAAATCAATCAAAATCTTCCTTTTTTATTTGACTTACATTTTTGTTATACATTTTTCTTTATATCATTAGTGACGCTCTATTTTGAAACCGATATGAGCCGATTCTTAGAGACCTGCAATTCCAATCGTCAGTCAGAATCCACACGGCTCGAACATCAGTCAGAAACCTTTAAAGAAAACCAACTACCCTACGTAGGCGGCATATTTGCTCATCACAAACCCTATCACAACAAGCATGTCGTTACGACTCGACTATCACAACAACCTGGGGGGGGGGGGGAGGGATAGAGTGCAGCACATGCGAAAAGAAAGAACGTGAGGCGGGAATGACACCTCCCGAGGCCAAAGAGCTTATCAACCCAATAGTTCAATGGTAACGCCCCGCTAACCAGATATGCCAACTTGCGAGTGGGAGGAAATACTATCACTGCTCATTGTTGGCAATCTACCTGGTGTCTAGAGAGGGGGGGGGGGGAGAAGGGTGAAATATTCGTGGCCCACGCTCAAGTAATGTACAGCGGCGTGACTGTCTCAAGAGGTGAGATGAATGCTAGACAAATATCACATTGTAGTGATAAGTTCTTTGGAGTGTTTTCTTCAAGTGTTTTATACACTTGTACGCACGCACCGCACGCACGCCCCCCTCCGTCTCCTCCCGGCATAACATATCAACACATGTATACAACAGAAGAGCATGCACGTGGGAAATGTCTGCAGTTGTTTCACATAGCAAAACATTCTGAGATCAGCCTGACCTGTCACAATGACTTTAGACATAAGAAGTTCATCTGTTTTAGTGTCAGGGCCTATAAGTGATCTAACAGATTTAAGACGACGGAGAAATGTGATGTTCAATATAAAAGACGCTTTTTAAACATTCAGAAAATACACCATATAATGACTACATGATAATGAAGTTGATCATATTAAGGCAAAGTGCTCTTTAATGCTAATTTAGTTTTCGATATCAGGTGAAAATTTCAAAAGACTTTTTTTTACAAAGCTTATTATTTTAACTTACTCTGTCTATCTGTCTGCCCGTCAGTCAGTGTGGTAAAAAATTTGTACACGTTAATTCTCCCACATCCATTCTCTGATCAAGTTGAAACTTTGCACAATTATTCATTGATAAAGACAAGACATGGATTAATTTTAAAAAATCGAACAATTAGTCGATTAATTACTGGTAATTAATTAATCTGTTTGATACCAACAAGCGAAATTAATCTTAGGCGTCAACTTTCCTTGGCTGACATAGAAGAGAGCATCTGGTTGCATGCGGTCTCAGAACGAGACAGCTGGAGGTCACTCACAAAGGCCGCAGGATACATATTTGAGACCAAAAGAAAACCTGCTGCCGAGGAGAAACGCAGACGGCGAAAAGAAAAACTAAATCGACCACCTGCGGACAATTGTTATGCTTGCCCTGGATGTGGCAAAATATGTAGGTCACATCTGGGACTGCACAGCCACGGAAGTACTGCATTCCTCACTAATCTTCGGACTCGAAGACTAGCTTTATTATTGATTATTAATTATTTTCCAATAAGGGAAATAACTTCTACATTATTGAAAATATAGTTGTAAGTGAGGAGTTCTTTCCCTTATATAAGCCTTTTTTTTTAATTTTTCGCTAATTTAAAAATAAAATTCCTTAAAAGTAAACGAGAATGAAGAGACAGTGATATAGAGAAATATGGATGTAATGTAATGGAACGTAATGAAAAAAAAAAAAAGAAGATTTGTGTGATATTGAAATAAGATGACAAAAGAAACAATGTCCAGGATGATTACAAAATTCATTTGTGCTATAATCGGGAAGAGTTTAAAAAATTGCCACTGCAGTGCTACAAATGGAATAAATATTTTATACTTTTGAAGAAACATTACTTCGGTGTCATATCACCGGATACTCCAAGAAGCAATTATTTATAAACCACAAAAAAAAAAAAAAAAAAAAAAAGGAAAAATGTTTATCACTTACAATAAATTTTTAATTTGTTTTTAATTTTAAAAAAAGGGAGAGTTTTTTTTTTCCTAGTTGCACGGGGAGATGGACCGACACCTTTGATTTGACTGTATCTACAAGCAGTTCACCTGACCAGCAAGACTGATATAAATCTAGCTCAAATGATCGTCATGACAACTGGTATTCCTGGCGACATAGTGAGGAAATGCTTTCATTTCCAATCAAGAAATGTCGACATCAAGTTTGCAATACTACGACATCAAGTTTGCAATACTACGACACCCGTGGCGGCTCAGGTAATTTCGTTGTTAGTTTACATCAATATTTCTACACGTAAGTCTGGTGATACAATTAGCAAGGCTGGGGGGGGGGGGGGGGGCTTCATGTGATGTCAATACAATTTCACGTAACAAAACGGAATACTTTTAATACCCTGAACTGGAATCACAAAATACATAAGCATACACAGTACTTCAACTATGACGATACGACGCCAATCAAACAGAATCAAAGGTCAAACAAATATATTGTCAAAATAAAACTCCCATTTTAATACACTGTCATCTCAGACTAGGTTTCAGAATGATCTTAAAGCTTGTTATTGCCTAGTCTAAGGTTATCTTTAGCTTCAGGCAAATACGATTTATCACGTGACAATGGTAGATTTCGGATAGTTGATTACTAGCTAGATTCTGTAAAGTAACAAGACTACTAGGACTGTTTGTATTATCAAATAAACTCAGAGGCGACCCCCATCGGATCCCTGTCGGATCCTCCTATTAAAAAGGAATACTCATGACGTGTTTTTATTTTGATTGTGAAAAGTAATAATGTTTCAGAGGGATGGCAGCGAGAAGGTTGGAACCCTGGACCATCGAGATAATCAGTCCAGTACGCTAACCGCACGACCACGCATTGCTTTTATCTTAATAACAAACTGGTAACAAACTAATAGCCAATTATTGATAAAGAGATATATTACACATTACGGCATGACAACTACCGGATATGTACAATATGTCAGACGAGCGATTTGAGATCATCTTTCAGCATTGGATTTGTAATTGAAAAAAAGAAAACGAAGAAAAGAATAGATATCTTGCTTGTAGGCCTACATCGATGAGGATGTAGATCTACCTAAACTAAACTTCTGATTTAGCACTCTTAAGGTCTATATTTACTAGATCTAGATCTAAAATATTAATTTGGAATAATTTAGATGTAATTAGATTAATTTAAAAAAAGCCTAGGTAATCTATCAATAGACTGAATGCAACATGAAATTTAAAAATAGTAGATTAGTTTTAGTATATTATAGCATTGCAATATTGATCTAGACGTTTGGAAATCAAAATCTATACTTTAAATCTAGAAAAATGAAATTCCATATCTTAATCTAGTCTATATAATTCTAAATTAGACCTAGAAATTCTAGATCTAGAATCCAAAATGATTTTAATTAGAATATAAATATAGATCTAGTTTGAAAATCTAGATATACTGTAAAATCTAGATCTAGATTAAAAAAATGTAGATAAGATCAAAATCTAGCTATTGTGTCTTTTTTAAAATACGAGTCAGATAACGAGGTTTAATAAACATTACTATACCGAGTTGATTTAGCATTTCATTTAAAGAATTCATTTCAAATGACGTCAAAGGAAAAAAATCCACTATGTCACACGTCACAGTTAGACTTAAAATTCCTTCATCAATACGAGCAAGTTTTTCAGGGTTCATAGACTTTGGTGCACCGAGTTTTTTTTTAGCAATACATTTAAAAAATTCATTCCTATGACGCCAAAGGGAAAAAATTCCAATACGTCACAATGGGCTAGTATAAAAAAGATGTCTTTATTAACACAAGAGATTTGTCGAGGGTTCATAGAGACTAATGCAAAGAATTCTAATAGACTTTATTTAAAGAGGATTAAAGTCGCATTTTTTATGCGTTTTGTCTGTCCGTCATGTTAATATAAAGAAACTACAACTAAAAGATATTGAAAATTTGATTATCCTTTAATTTTACTTTCGAAACATCTCAATAGTTTTAAGTATGAACGCAATAGATCTAAGTATATATAATAGATTGTTACGGATGTTCAATAGTGATACTGAAAATACACAAAATATTGTCTTTCTTTATTAACATATTGTTACATTGTCTCCCTTACAATTCGTATTGTTTTAGAATTGGTGTATTTTTATTAAAATAATTAATAATAATTTATTAAGATAATAGTGAACAAATAGATGCTATCTTACTAGATTTTTCCAAGGTTTTTGACAAAGTTCACCACCATAGTTTGCTTAAAAAATTAAAATAATTCGGCATTAATGGTCCACTGCATCAGTGGATTAAAGATTTTCTGATAGGGAGAGAACAAACTGTAATAATAAATGGCTCTAAATCAACACCAATAACAGTAAACTCAGGTGTACCTCAAGGAACAGTCTTGGGTCCACTACTATTTTTAATTTACATAAATGATTTACCAAATTGCATTAGTTCAGGAACAAAAGTCAGATTAATTGCAGACGATTGCATAATATATAGAACAATAAAAACAATACAAGACACAGATATTTTACAAAGAGAATTAGATGAATTACAGAAATGGGAATCAAATTGGAGCAAGTCTTTCCACCCAGAAAAATGTCAGTTGTTAAGAGTAACAAAAAAACTAAAACAAATTAATTCCACTTATCTTATTCATGGCAAACCAGTAACACAGACTAAAAACGCAAAATACCTAGGTGTTATAATAAATGAAAAACTGTCAAGGAATCCACATATTGATGAAACTATAAAAAAAATCCAACAAAGCATTAGGGTTTATTAAAAAAAAATTCTATAAATCAAATAAGAACATAAAACTAAAATGTTATTTAACCTTGGTTAGGCCAATAATAGAATATGCATCCACCGTGTGGGACCCCTCAACTCAAGAAAACATTAAGAAACTCGAACAAACACAAAATAGAGCAGTGAGATTCATAACAAACGAATATTCACATTCGACTAGAGTAACACCATTAGTAAAATCACTAAATTTAGGAAGCCTTCAGGACAGAAGACTCAAAAGTAAAGTAGCAATTATACATAAAACACTGAACCATAACCTTCAAATACAAAAACAAAATCTAATAAAATACTCTGAAAGACACAAAGATAAAGGCACATTCCTCGTCCCATATGCTAGGACAAATTTGTACAAATACTCCTTCTTCCCTAGTGCTACTAGAGCATGGAATGGGTTGCCTGAGCTAGCCAGAAAAACCAGTGACTTGGCAGAATTTAAGTCATTGGTTAATATGCATGACTAAATGCATGACGCGTAGGACGTAATCATCTTCTTTTTTGAAGTAACGTCTGTATTATATAAGATAAGATAAGAAAAAAAATCGCTTACATAATTAATTTTATAAATTTAACGTTTTGCTTTTAGAAAACCAAAAGTAACCGTTGCAACTAAACTTTTCAAGCTGCATCGCATGGTGAAATAATATTTTTCATTTCTCTTCTAGTTTTCGAGATCTGAGAGTGACGGACGGACAGACGGACATTTTGCACAAACTTAATAGCGGCCTTTGCCCTTACGGGGGTCGCTAAAAAAGTAGTTCCCCTTTCAGACTTTGCGGTCTACAGGGCTGATGATGTAAAGGTAATTTGTTTCTATGGCCTACGGTTAACAAAGGTGTAAAGTGGCCAGAATAACGACCAACCGCCTTTACTTTTTTCCATCTAATGTCAGAGGCACCCTAAGGATACCGAAATTAAAAATCACAGTCTTCACCTGGAATTGAACCCGGGACCCTCAAGTTCGGAACCCATGACTTTACAACTTATCGAGAGCGCCTCCACACTAGCTATATAAACTCCCTTCCATTAAGATTTAAAAACTGTCTAATAAGCAAGTCACTACCATCGCCATCAGAAGGCATGCTAAATAAGTATGAGAAGGCAGTACGACTATAGTCTGTCAAATGTATATAAGATAAGTATTAAAGAACTAACTAAACTTCTGAAAGAAATGCATTTAAAATGATTAATTTGTAAAAATAATTTAAAAATGAAACTTCAATACTTACAGGGTCATGATTAGGATCCAATGCTTCCACCAACATTTTCAGATGTCCTCTAGTCACTAGTTTATGTTGAACGTGAGCACTGTGGCACATAAGCGTGAGAACCCTTGCGCTCATTATCTGTAGACAGTGGTGGGTACAGTGCCTCTGCCTGACACTGGGTGTGCATTTGTGTCTGGTGCCGATAATCCGTTTGTGCATGGTGATATTATTGTGTAGGCAGGACACGATCTGGCTGGGGTCCAGCGACAAGAGAATCTCCAGTGGAGTCCTGACCATGGGGGCTCCAGCCCTGGACGGGTCGTCCTCCTCGGCACCGGCGGCGGGGTGCTGCTGGTGCTCGTGGGAGGGCTGGCTCGAGCGTCTCTTGTGAAGGGATGATATTCTGTTGAGCGTTGAGGAACAAGTCACTGAGGTAGTAACTGAGGCGGAAGGAGCGGAGACGCCGCTGGTGGTGACAGGGAAGGACCCGGGAGCGCTGGGAGACGTGTTGGAAGAGGAAGTCGTGTTACCGTGAGAGAATCCCCGGGAAGTAGTCAAGAAGGCGGCGGAAGTGGAAGAGTCGTCGGAGCTACTAAGCCAACTGCACAGACCCGTATGCGGGTGAGCGTGGCTTTGAAATTTGGCCGTATGTTGATCCCGCCCAACACTGGCACCTTTGGAGACCCCGTGACAGTTTCTACCCAGAATAAACTCTTGTCCTACATCCGAAAAGGAGGACGGGTCGGTGTCCGCCTTGCAAGCGGTTGAACCGAACTCATAATTCTTATTGACAATACAGATATCCATGATTCTGTTGACAGTAGAGAGAGCCGTGAAATGCAGGCTCTGTTTGCCCCTCATCAGCTCCAAGGCTGCTTGTAAAAGCTTGGAAAATTCCAGAAATATGGAATGTTTAACTTCGATCGCTGTGACCTCGTTAAGTTGCTGATAACAGGTCTGAGGACAAGAAAAAAAAAAGAAAAAAAAAGCATTAAAAGAAGAAAATAAGAATCAGTTCTTTACACACGCTAAACAACTTGACAGGACATTTTGAAGCTCAAACAAAACTGTGAACAAACTTTTTATGAGAGAAGGGCTTAGAGGACATGATTTAAAAAGAATCGACGAACACACATCTACACAAACAAACAAATAAATACACACACAAACACACACAAACATCTACACACTAGAATGCATCATAGACACAAAAACACTTTCTTGTATGCCCCCCCCCTCACACACACACTCACACATACATACCCACTAACACACATACAGATGACAGTTGCTGCTCAGACACAAGCAATCTGTCCCCAGGGGCCAGGCTGCAATGAGCACGAAAAGTGTACATCCACCAAGCATTCTCAGTCTGTCTCATTGCTTGATGAAGTCTCTAAAGATTCTATTAAAATCACGTCTTTGAATTGCCGTCCAGTCTATTACTGGACTACTGGCTAAGAATAAATATCTAGGGAGTTCGTTAGAATGAAGAGACTCGGAACTTAAACCTGACAGAAATTTAACAGCCTCACTGTCAGAAAATTATACTTTAATATACTTTTATAAAACATAATGTTCGCGCCCACTTAGTTAGGTAAGTGCATACATGCATTCTGATCTTTGAAAACTCATTCTCCTAAAGTCAACAACCGTAGAACAACGCAATATTTATTAAGTTATACATGAATAGATGGACCGACAATCAGAGAGACATTCGAGGCATTAAAACAAGTATGTTATCAAGATTACACTCGAGTTCAGAAGACGTTTTGGAGCGAGCCTTCTTGGCACGCGCCAAAGAAACCATCAGAACAATGGCATGTGACAAATGTAGGAGAAATGTTTTTTGTTCCAACGTATGGTAGAAGGATAGACTTGAACGCAAACGTATTGACATGATTTCTTTAAACGAATGATTGGAATCGATCTACATGCAGAAGCCCCTAATGAAAACTATTTTTCTTTCAGCACGCCGTCTACGTCTGCCCAGGTACCCGGATGTTTTTTTGTGTGTGTTTTAAATGGCTCCAGAACGTAGACAGTCAAAGAGAAGATATAGTACATGTTGCAGAACTGACATCCGTTTTGAATATGTTTTGTTGAATCTGATCTTGTCATTACAAGACTAACATTACATTCATGCTCTCTCTCTACAACTAACAAAAAATACTCCTTTCCCATATCACTTAGGAAACACACACGCACACGCACACACACACTCCATAACAAGACGTACTGAAACAATGTGAAATGAGGGAACATTCCTATGATTTCAGAGTTCTTAATATTCTTTGCCAGGTTGCCTAAAGTAGCAGAACACTATTTTAGTTTGTTGTCTTAAAAATAATAATAATAGAATCAGAAGAAATTTTGAATCGCCTCTTGATATAGAGCATTGGTTCAATGTCTTACAATATTATAATAGATCATTCTGCAACATTTGTAAGAATAGAGAATACGAGTGTGGACTACTATAATACTGACTTGTCAAGCTGATCATCCTACGTGACGCTAGTATATTGTTGACCAAGCAAAAAGTTTACTTTATGGAATCTATTTGTTGAAGCGTATAGGTGCTGAACAAGATTGTGTGTGTGTGTGTTTGTAAATAGGACATTAGTTTATTACAAGTCAATTACGAACCTGGACCAACTGGTTAAAAAGCTCATTAATGGACTTTTCCACCACCGGGGCCTCCAGCTGTTCAATGACAGGCAAAAGATTTCGCATGTAGGACAACAGGCTGTCCAGCATGGTGGGCACACACTCCCAGTTGGCCGCCAACTTGACCAGTATATGAAGTGACCTCTCCGCCTCATCACTTGCAGACCTCTCTGGAAAGAAACAGACAAAAAAAAAGGAATCTCGTTATTGACGTTGAAAATATAGATCAAATAATGTGTGTGTGTGGAGGCAGCTCAATAGAAAGTAAACAAATAATGTGTGTGTGTGTGAAGGCAGCTCAAGAGAAAGTTAACAAATAATGTCTGTGTGTGGAGGCAGCTCAAGAGAAAGTTAACAAATAATGTGTGTGTGTGGAGGCAGCTCAAGAGAAAATTGTGTATTATCAACGCCTGATCTTCGTATGCTGAATCGACCTACAGCCAAAGGAACCGTTCATTCATAACGGGTGAGAGATTGTCAGTAAACCTGTTGGACATATTTTTTCTTCGCTTGCGAAAACGGTCGTAGGAGCCACATAGTAATATCAAGTTTTACCTCGGCAGTTGAGAAGGACAGTTTGCCCGTTATCAGAAGTATTGTGAGTACTACAAGTTTTTTAGCTAACTAAATCGCTCTGTCTAACCCTTTGAGAGATTCTTGAGGAGCAGTTTGCTCATTGAACCGATTGCTTGCCACTAGTATAACGGTCACTGCATTTAACCTTTGGAAGGTTAGTGAATTCGTATTTCTCGTTGCAGACAGCGGATCTCTTACAGAAAGCAACTATACATTCTACTGGCAAGGAAAACCAGAACAAAGCCCTAGAATACATGGCGTCGGCTTCGCAATAAAAAACAGTCTCGTTCCCTGCATCGCGATGTTTCCCATTGGCAATGAAAGAGTATCACACATGAAATTTGCATCACCGCAAGGCAAAGTTAATATAATCTGTGCTTACTCACCAACCCTTGCTGCACCGGAAGAGGACAAAGACAGATTCTATCAAGCTCTAGAGGACGTAATTAAAAGTATTCCAAAATCCGAGCACCTCTATATAAATGGAGACTTTAATGCCCGTGTTGGTGATGGAAATGATGCATGGCCACAATGCTTGGGACCTCATGGTGTTGGCAAAATCAATGACAATGGCCAAAGGCTACTCGAGTTTCCATAAAGTAAACTTTTTGCTTGGTCAACAATATACTATTTCTATATGTAAGCAGCTCAGTAAAGAAAGACTTAATATGATGATTAGAAATAGGCAATAATCTATCCAATACATTTATTTCTACTGGTATTTGAAATATTAACCGTATATGTTTTAAAGCTAAATTATATAATATTATAATTATTACACGTACCGGTAGGTCACAGCTAAATCTGCACGTGAACACGTGAAATAATAAACTTCGCTTTGATGTTTGGACTTCAATTTGCTTCGCATTCCTTTTGTTACAACGCTTATATTAGTATTATTTATGTTTCTTGTTTATTTTTTGTTGGTTTGGAGTTTCGCAATCCATTTCGGGACCACTTCTATTCATCCAATCTTCATACAAGTTTGCATACAACCTCGTGTTCGAGGGCAATACATGAATCAATAAAAAATGAGCCAATTAGACTGAATTAATTAATTAATTTTGTTCGTGTAATATAGGAAAATGTACGGATATGGATAAGCCTTGTGTATAGAATTAGGCAATTGGAATAGAAAGATAAAGCAAAATAAAATAATTAAATATTACTGTAAAGACTATATCAAAGCCTGTAAATTCTAAAGAAAACTTTGTAATGGATTTGATAATTATCATTGTTCTAATCACCATTTTCACAAATAATTTTTCCTTAATTTCAGCATTTTGTTTAAAAAATATATCCGCACCACGGATTATCATACTAACAAATAATTATTTTTCTCTGTTGAACTTCACGTCGTTTTGTTGTCTGTTGCTACAACTCTGATATTGATTCTCAATGAAGACTGCTAAACACTACTGTACACTATTGTTGCATACTGAAAGCCTTATTTGTTAAAATCAATTGGAATACACTGATAGCATTGCTAATGAATAAAAACATATTTAAAACGTCGGCCTTGTGTTATATTTAGGCGACATCAGGTGCAAACCGTTCAAGTGCATTCCATACTGCTGATCAGGCTAATTGTTCAGGTACTTTTAAGCGATGAACACTGTGTACTTTGGAACACCTGGTTAAGGAGTGATAGAACATAAAACTTGATAAGAAGGCTTGTGTCTGTCATGCATTGAGCAAACGAGATGTGCTCATGAAGAGATTAGACAACAACTACATGTGTATTGGGCTCATAATAAACTCAAAACCTTTTTATTCGTTCCTTGATGACTTGGTAGTAGCAGTAGGCAGGTTTTTCTTTTGTGACGGTACGCACCGGTACAGCGAACCGGCACCTTTTTGAAAAAAATTAATACTTTTTCTTGTATTTTAAGGTATATTATTAATTTTTAGTATTCAAAGTAAGGCAATCGACTACTGAGTACCGGCACCTAATCACTGAGTACCGGCACCTAATCACTGAGTACCGGCACCTATTGTTTTACAAAAAAAAACAAAAAAACATTGGCAGTAGGTATAGACGTATACACAATCCCCTAGTTCTACCCTACTGGGAGATTTAGACAAGTGCCGACACGGACCTGTGAGTAGTAGCTGATATGTTAGTCCCAATTCAAAAAAAAAAGCAAATATACTTGTGGAGTCTTGTTAGGCATTCACTTAGTATAGAGAAGCACCATAGTTGACGGACTTTGAAAGTGTCCCATGTAATGACGTCACGGTGTGGTGGGTTCTAGATAATTTATGTTCTTATTAATAAGTTGGTGTTAGAGCTTCAAGGGAATAACTTCTTATTTCTGGAAGAGACTCGACTGTGGCCTATTCAGTATTAACCTTCATTCAAGCATATAACTGTCTTTTAACCTTGTTACATGTGTAGGCATTGTTCTATTGCAGTTTAAACGGATCTAATACACTCGTACAGGAATCCCAGACATCTTCCGAGTAATGTGTCGAAGTCAGACAGCCATCAACAACTACAAGATCAAGGCCTATCACAGTCTACAGCGTTTTAAATATTTATTTTATGAAATCGATAACACGAAATAATGTATAAAAGTATTGTTATAGCATCTCCTAGAATACACAAATATCGGCACATTCAGTTCGATGAAATTCTTGGTTTAGATGGGAGGATGTGACAACACTTATCATTGACATGCGCCTCAGCCACGTCACACAGAGACGATACACCTCGTGGGCTTAGAATTGCACAGAGTTTAAAAAACAACAACAACGTCATACAACGATGCAATGTTCAGTTGGTGATAATATTCACTGTGAAATGACTTGGGTTGTTAGGATTGAAATACAAAAAAACAAAGAAGATTTTCTATAATAAAAAAAAAAAAAAGAATTACAGAAACAAAGGTGTACTTTAGAAATGTTTTCATTTAGTGACTGTCTGTCTAACATCTCTCTACTTGACAATTGTAGCGTGTCGGAAATCTCTTCCGTTCAGAATCTGATGTAGACGTCTTGACATTTTGACACACCTCTCCCAGCGGCACCTCCCCACTGACACCTCGTGGAACAACAAAATAAACTTTGACGTTTCATTTGGAAGATGCAAGTTTTTTGTTTGTTTACAATGAAAGCGAGAGAGAGAGAAAGAGAGAGAGAGCAAGATTACAAACCAAATGAACCAGGCATCTATGACCCTGTTCTGGATGGCTTCAGTGGTTCTAACACTACCAAGTGTTCATTTCTCATCTGTAGATTGGATGTTGTTGTTGTTGTTGTTGAAATGTCTATGCAATAAAACAATTTCTTTAAACCAGCGCTTTAACGTATAGATCTGAATGTGACATCAAATAAAGTCACGTCTGACTCAGTGTTTACTCTAGCATGAGAACCTATGAAGTGACGTCTGCGTTGAGTTCAACCTGTCTGGAACTATACTTCATCACGGAGGGGGCACTTCAAATAATTCACTTTCTGTTGTTCCATTGAATTTTCCTCCATTACCAATACCATCTCTCCTCCCCCCCCCCCATCTCGTTGTCTGATAAGTCTATTACGTCATTTCAGTTGATGTCATTCAAAACTTTTGTTATTGTATTAACATAGACCTACGTTTTATAGAACGCTTTGACTCAGACATACGTTTTATTGAAGGTTCTATAGAATGTATCAATTTAGACCTATGTTTTATAGGATGAATTGACTCAGACCTATGTTTTATAGGATGAATTGACTCCGACCTATGTTTTATATGATGAATTGACTCAGACCTATGTTTTATAGGATGAATTGACTCAGACCTATGTTTTATAGGATGAATTGACTCAGACCTATGTTTTATACGATGAATTGACTCAGACCTATGTTTTATAGGATGAATTGACTCAGACCTACGTTTTATAGGATGAATTGACTCAGACCTATGTTTTATAGGATGAATTGACTCAGACCTATGTTTTATACGATGAATTGACTCAGACCTATGTTTTATAGGATGAATTGACTCAGACCTATGTTTTATAGGATGAATTGACTCAGACCTATGTTTTATAGGATGAATTGACTCAGACCTATGTTTTATAGGATGAATTGACTCAGACCTATGTTTTATAGGATGAATTGACTCAGACCTATGTTTTGAGGAATGTTTTGACGACATGAAATATATTGTTACCCGACCATCGTTCCCTTGTATAGAGCCACAGCCCTAGAGAGTTCTTGGTTTGTTTTATACGTCTTGCACTTCGATTGTCCTTTTTTTTGTCTCTTCACTTTCAATGTTTCATTATGTCTGTTTTTATGTTTATACTTGTACAAAATATTACTATTTAGTAGGAAAGAATAAACATAATACCATTAAATACCAGAATACCATCGAGTCTTAGGATCCGTTACAGGTAGCACAATTGGTGGTCAAAAACTCAAATTGAAGGCACTAGTACAAAAAGGTGATGAAGTCACATTTGTACGAAAATTCAGTTGGTGACAATTTAGTCACCAAGACGCGCACTTTCTGACAAGACATTATTGATATTCATAGAAATGCCATTGATATTAATAGAAATGCCATTGATGTTCATAGCTATGTCATTGATGTTCATAGAAATGTCATTGATGTTTATAGAAATGTCATTGATGTTCATAGAAATGTCATTGATGTTCATAGAAATGTCATTGATGTTTATAGAAATGTCATTGATGCTTATAGAAATGTCATTGATGCTTATAGAAATGTCATTGACGTTCATTGAAATGTCATTGATGCTCAGGAAAACGTGACTGAGTTTATGGAAAGGTCATTGATTTTGATAAAAATCACGTATTTCATTCACGACACGGATGTAAAGAATGTCGAGCACACGGAGTGTCGTCTGCCCGCATGAAATAGGAACATTATTTATGGAAAACATTTGTTTTGCGAATATGTGGGCTTGCGTCATCACAGCATATTCAAATAAAAAACAACATTAAGAGAGAGAAAATTTACATATAATTATATTAAACACTCTTAAGTCAACAGTTATCAAGTGTATTCATAGTAGTGGTCTCTTAATAATAAGAAAGAAAAAGCCTCTACCATTATTGACATCGCCGTACCACTATCTCATAATGTAAGAAAAACTGAGTTGGAAAAACAACGAAAAATATGGGAACCTAGTCTTGGAGATTAAGCGTTTATGAAAGTTATCTAAAACAACAATATACCCCATTGTTATATCAACTGAGGGGATAATAACAACTGACCTCACAGACACTTTCATGGCCCTTAACAATCCTAGGAACATTCTCGTTTCCTGTCAGAAGGCGGTACTGCTGCAGACCTTCCGCATCACCAGAAAATTCCTAAGTGAAAACTATACAGGGGCTACGAAGAATTTTGTTTCCCTTTAACGAAACTCGACCCTGGCAGCGTCAGGGAATAGATACTCGTTCGTTTCTAACATAATATAATAATAATAATAATAATAATGCCAGCATGGAAAAAGCACCTTGAAGACAATATTAATCAGCTGAGGAGCCAAATGGATACAATTGGACAATATCTTGGAAACAACCAGTCAGCAAACATTCTTAACAAAATGAAGTCCATATTAAAAACAACTGAAATCAAGCTGACGGACTGTGATGGCCACACAAAGCTCTTATCTCTAAAGGATACGCTGAGACAGAAAGTTAAACTAAAGGGAGCTAGGTTAAAGCGCTACAATGAAACCACTAAAAGGAAAGAGCACAATGCTTTATTTCAAAATAAAAGAAAACAGTTCTTTCGTAAACTAGCTGACAAAGATGCTGACAAAATTCAAAACATAGATAACACTAAACACGGCAGCGCTCTGGTCTGACCCTCTGCATTACAACGTACAGGCTGACTGGATCGACGAAATCCAAACTACAAACAACCTAATACCAGAAATGCCTGATGAGGATTTCACAGCCGAGGAAGTCTCAGCAGCTTATCAAAAACTCACAACTGGACTGCTCCAGGCCCGGACAATATACACAATTTTTGGCTCAAAAAACTTACAGCCATACATGTACCACTAACATCAAATTTTAACGAGTTATTATCAGAACCATCTTCAATGCTGATAGAACTCACAGAAGGGAGAACATCTCTCCTCCCCAAAAAAGGAGATCCGAACCAACCATCAAACTATCGCCCTATCACTTGTCTGTCAGTGGTGTATAAACTATTAACTTTACTTTTAAAAAGTAGAATGTATAAATTTTGTTCTGCCCATAAGCTACTAGCAGAGGAACAACAAGGTTGCATTAAAGAGTCGATGGGCTGTAAAGTACAGCTAACTAGAGATGGTATTATATTGCATTGAAGAGTTGATGGGCTGTAAAGTACAGCTAACTAGAGATGGTATTATATTGCATTGAAGAGTCGATGGGCTGTAAAGTACAGCTAACTAGAGATGGTATTATATTGCATTGAAGAGTCGATGGGCGGTAAAGTACAGCTAACTAGAGATGGTATTATATTGCATTGAAGAGTCGATGGGCTGTAAAGTACAGCTAACTAGAGATGGTATTATATTGCATTGAAGAGTCGATGGGCTGTAAAGTACAGCTAACTAGAGATGGTATTATATTGCATTGAAGAGTCGATGGGCTGTAAAGTACAGCTAACTAGAGATGGTATTATATTGCATTGAAGAGTCGATGGACTGTAAAGTACAGCTAACTAGAGATGGTATTATATTGCATTGAAGAGTCGATGGACTGTAAAGTACAGCTAACTAGAGATGGTATTATATTGCATTGAAGAGTCGATGGGCTGTAAAGTACAGCTAACTAGAGATGGTATTATATTGCATTGAAGAGTCGATGGACTGTAAAGTACAGCTAACTAGAGATGGTATTATATTGCACTAAGCTAATAGAAGAAAGAGAAATTTACACATGTGCTACATCGACTACGAAAAAGCTTTCGATTCAGTTCCGCATGATTGGCTGTTAAAAAACCCAGGAAATTCATAGAATCAACCCAAGAATAAAACAACTACTGAAAGTCTGTATGAATAATTGGAAGATAAGTCTACACCTTAATCATGATAGACTAGGTTCTGTGCACATAGAAGGGGTATATTCCAGGGAGACTCTCTATCTCCGCTCTGGTTTTGCCTAGCTATTAACCCACTATCTAAATTACTTCATTGCACTACAAACGGTTTTAGGGTTGACACTAAATGTACAAAGTCTGTGTCTCACCTGTTATAAATGGATGATTTAAAGCTATATGCAGAGAACGAGCAAAAGTTACACACCTTAATTAAAACAGTAAAACGCTTCAGTGACGATATCGGCATGTCTTTTGGCTTGGATAAGTGTAGTATCATAAGCATAAAAAAGGGCAAGGCAGCCAGCACCAACATTGCATTTGAAGGCATCGAAGAAGTGAACTCTGCCTCCCTTTATAAATATCTTGGAATAAACCAGAATGCCACGATAAACCATAAAAAATTAAAAGATGACTTTCTTGGCAAATACAAGCAGAGAGTAAATAAAATTCTCAACACAAAACTGTCTGGCAGTAATCTCATCACGGCAATAAATAGCTGGGCCGTCCCAGTACTCCTCTACACGTTCGGTGTCATCAAATGGACTGATACCGACCTACATGACATTGACAGACTCACGAGGAAACTATTAACCAAATTCCGATGTTTACACCCCAAGTCCTCCACCATAAGGCTATACCTGCCCCGGAAGGATGGAGGCCGTGGATTGCAGAACATCTTCAAACTGTGTAAAACGCAAGTTTCCAAATACGATCAAAACTGCACCCTCCAGCAATGAACTAGTTTCCTTCCTACACAAATACGACTATGATGCAACCTCTCTGAACCTAAACAATGTTGATGTTAATGTCGGTTTGGACGACGTCGGGCATGAGATTCGCCAATGGGAAGTAAAAACACTCCACGGAAAATTCCAGGCTTTATTACATGGGGACAACATTGACAAGGCTGCTTCCTTAGCATGGCTAAAAGTAGGTCAGCTTTACCCTGAAACTGAAGGCTTTGTCACAGCAATACAGGACAGAGTAATTAGAACAAAAAATTACGAGAAACATATCCTAAAACTCAATATTGTTGACAAATGCCGAAAATGTGGAAATGTGGGTGAGTTAATTGAACACATAATGGCGGGATGTTCAGCCCTATTGGAATCTGCCTACCTAGGTCGCCATAACCAAGTTGCAAAGCTAATACACCAGCACTTGGCTTTGACACACAATTTGATCGGTAAGGATACTCCTCCATATTATAAATACTCACTACAAGAGGTTCTCGAGTCTACGGATCATCTACTGTACTGGGATAGGTCTATTTTGACTGACAAAACGGTAGATTTTAATCGCCCTGATCTGCTGCTCATCGATACAAAAGAAAAGGCAGCTACCATTATTGACATCGCCGTACCACTATCTCATAATTTAAAAAAAAAATTGAGCTGGAAAAACAACGAAAATATGGGAACCTTGGCTTGGAGATTACCAATTGTTAATTAACTGATAGGTAGGTATTAAAAATTGATTCTTGTTTTTTTTTTCAGGTACAAGAAATAATTGTGATATATTTCAACTTGATCCGAGAGTGGGTGTGGGAGAAATAACGTGCACAGTATCAGACATACAGATAGACTGACTGACAGAGTGAGTTGATATAAGCTTTTAAAAACAATGTTATAACCCTCTGGAGTCACCAACTTGGTAGAGACAAAAATTGAAACAATATGATAATGACTGAGTGTCCAGACTTCTTAATGATGTTATGAAGTTCTGCTCAGATAGACCAAGGAAAATATTTCAATTTTAACTCCAAAAAGAAAAAAAAATCCAGAAGCCATAATCGTTTTCAAGAGATTTCCAGGCGTGAAATGTCTTTCCAGATCCATCGAGCCAAAAGTCGTAAGACGTTAGACGATCGATGGCCCATTGTTGAGGCCGAATCTACTTTGTCTGGACAGTGGGACATCTCTCCACATTGACCGTTATCTGGTTAAACCTCCATGGCAGGGGTCACACATAACTTTGAAAGCTTTTGACGAAGTTGGTCGATGGATTGAATGTACAGGTTTCCAAACAGAAAGAAGGAATATATTTCTCTGCTTCCTTCTCATTTTGATTTTTATTGGGGTGAGGGCAGAGGAGCTGGAGAAGTAGATGAAGATACCATTTGCTATTAAACAAGCTACAGTACAAGATTTCAAAGAGAGTTTGTGTCAAACACCAACTCAGAGGCGGCCCCCAATGTAAGCGCTTATGGGTCGGCGTTGAACTAACAGGACTTATTTAGACATAGATGCTCCCGCGCCGCTCGGCGCTTTGGGCGCAAGCTATCAAAGATTAGTCCTCCATGAAAATGTGGTGCCAAGTTATACGAGGACGTTTGAGCTTTCCTTGTCTCGGCCTCCCGTCATCGCAACTCTTAGTATGCGCCATTCATTTTGTCGGAGAACATGTCCAGCAAACCTGTCACAACCTTACTAAGTGCTCGACACCCCGTTCGGCATAGGATGGTGGGATGACGATTGTGTTAAGTAGGTGTATTTTTGTCTCAA
The DNA here is from genome assembly GCA_036873155.1 of Biomphalaria sudanica. Classification (NCBI taxonomy): domain Eukaryota; kingdom Metazoa; phylum Mollusca; class Gastropoda; family Planorbidae; genus Biomphalaria; species Biomphalaria sudanica. Next base: position 1,067,282 of record JAZGLO010000548.1, on the reverse strand, counting down.
GTCCATAGCTTGGCTAGTCCAAATGGGTCGCAGCCTTAGGGACTGAACCACTGCCAAATTAACTTTACAGTTAGTTGGCTATACATTGTTGAATTTTGATAGACTACCTCTTGGAACTAGGCCTACGGTCACGACAGGAAGGAGCTGGTCAATGGTTTAAGGAGCCGAGACCCCGAAAAGCAGATGTGATGAAATAGTCGTCACCTTGAAGGTAGACTTTCTGACAGGGTTTCGTAATGAATCTGTTATAGCTGGACTCTAAGACTTCACATCCTTCCCTTGTATTGCTGGACTCTAAGACTTCACATCCTTCCCTTGTATTGCTGGACTCTAAGACTTCACATCCTTCCCTTGTATTGCTGGACTCTAAGACTTCACATCCTTCCCTTATATTGAGAGTCTAATAGACAGAGTTATTTAAAATAATAGTTCGTGCTATTTATTAAATCCTAGATGTAGATTTCTTTAAACATCTCAACTAGATTTAGAATCTAGGGATCATTCATTCATCATCAATTGGATCAACTGTTTCGATCACCACATAGCAACTGGATCTATATCCTACAAGTTTTTTTTCTTTTTTTCAAGGTCTAGTTCAGCTTAACCAAACCATCCGTGGTAAAGAAAAAAAGCAACTTTTTGTTTTGTTTTGCTCGCATTGCTAATCCAAACTATAATTGTAGAAACGAGTGGGTACGGTGAATCTGTCCAGTGCGAACCAACAGGGAAATTAGGACTCATAGTTTTGGATCGATGCGTCCTTGTTGGGTCATTGTGGAACAGAAATACAAATGGCTATGTGATTGAATCAAGCAACTGCTTGGAGCAATGGGGTGGGGTGTGGAGTCTGTGTCCAGTTCCAAAAGCTGTAAGCTCATTTTAGGGTAATTGTACTTAACTAATGAGCATCCAGTAGATAGGAAGACTAATAAAAAGGGTTAGTTCTTTGGCGTGTTTCTAACAAACTATGAGATGACAATAGTGTCAAGAAATACTTCTGTAAGGCCACGACTAGTACAAAAACAAACTTGTAAGTGTGATCGTAACAGTTTGATTGATTGTATCATGCATCATTCTTTTGTTTTTACTTTAGGCTTCAACATTGTAATGGGGGCTTAAGAACTGGTTGACGGTTTGTTGGAAGTTTTGAGGCCTGATGAAGATCTTAATGGATGTTATTCATGTTGCATGTTTCACGTTGTAAACATTGTATTCCCTCAAGCTGAACGATTAATTGTTATCATGTCTGAATGATTGTTATTGTGTCTGATTGAATCCTTGTCTAATTTTATCATGTCTGATTGATTTGTTGGTATTAGGTAAGGTAAGTAAGATTGTTTGGGATTAGTATCATGTCTAATTGATTGTATCAAGTTTAATTGATAATATAAGGTTTAATTGATAATATCAGGTTTAATTGATAGTTTCATGTCTGATTGGTTGGTTGGTATTATCATCATTTCTGTCAGATCGATTTTATTACACCTGATTGATTGGAATTATGTATGCTTGATTAGTTTAATGCCTGATTATCTAACTATCTGAATGATTTATATCATGTCGGAATAATTTCAAACGCTTGCAGAGTAATTGGTTGAAATTCAACAGTCATCGTTAGTTGACCTCAAGACAGTCTGAACAAGCACATCACACTGGCAACAAGGATCTTCTTAAGTTTAGGGCTTAGGGTCAACAAAATGTCTGCGAGGTCAGCTGTCCCCGCCACTACAGCCTCTATTGTAATGGGATATATTGCAATAAAATTGTTACTCCATATTTACTAAATCTCTAATGTTTGGTTTTCAGAGTTAGTTATATAATACATTGTCAGCATTAATACTTTAAATAGTATATTATTATTATTTCTGTGATCATCATTATTATTGTTACTATAAAAAGCCTAAGGATCTTTTTGTTTTTCCTAAGATATTCTTGCCAGGGGACGCAATGCTGTTACATTTGAAGAAAACGTTTGGTTTAAGTTCACACATTTGAAATAAAAACAAATTATCTCCCTTAAATCTTGTCTCTACCATATCAGAGCAAGTATATTTTGTTTCAATGAGTAATAACCCTAACAATAATACACCTTACATTAGTGTTTCTCTTTTCTGTAAGTCTCTCAGAGTTCTGCTTCCCAACATGCATCGCTTCTATTATGCTCTGTTATCAAGTTCACAAAGACGTGTCAAAGGGATAAATGTGAAATCAATACAGCTATCTTTAGTAAGTCACGGAAGGTCAGAGTTCACAGCGGCAGAGCCGATGACAGATGACCACTTAATGGAGATTAATTCATTGTTACAACGTGCTTACAGCTGGGAGGTTTCTGTTCAATCCCCAAATATTGTTCTAAACAGGATCTTGGTATATAAATAATCACCAATTGATGGGTTCTGAATTGATTTACAATGAAAAGTAATGACGTCATCTATGACTTTAGTTGAAGGTAATAACGTCGGGTAAGAAAAAGGTCAACATTAGGAACACATTCATTCAGCTGTACAATTCCATTTCAAAAGACAACATACTAGAAAACTTGACAGCATTTTTTGTGTAGTTCAGAAAAAAATATAAAAGTAGGCTCAGATTCTCAACTGTTGAACAGTGTTGCTGTTTAATTGTGTCGACATTTTAAGAATCCAAGCCTGACACTGAAATTTTCAATGATCTGTTGAGTCATCCATTCATCCAACAGAAATAGGCAACTTTTAAGAAAGAGCTGAAGTAGCAGGAAAAACTGAGTTGACACACCTTTAGATGTATTCATAGCAAATGTTCAAACTTTATTTTATCTACATTATCAATGACTAAATTGGTCTACCTTATTTTATCTACATTATCATTGACTAAATTGGTCTACCTTATTTGGTCTACCTTATTTTATCTACATTATCGATGACTTATTTGGTCTACCTAATTTTGTCTACCTTATTTGGTCTACCTTATTTGGTCTACCTTACTTTATCTACATTATCGATGACTTATTTGGTCTACCTTATTTGGTCTACATTATCGATGACTTATTTGGTCTACTTTATCTGTTTCTTACCTTTCTTCTTTTCAGCTTTGTACTAGAAAAAGTAAAGGGGGGGGGGCGGCGGCGTAGTGGCTGAGTGGTAAAGCGCTTTGTTTTCGAACTGAATGGTCTCGCTTCCGAATCTTGGTGTTGACCTGGATTTTGAATTTCATGATTTTTTGAGTCGCCTCTGAGCGCACCTAATTCCAAAGGATACTTATGGAAAGTAAATGTGGTTCTGCTTGTCAATATGACAGCCTGTGAACACTTGGACATAGAAATAGATGACCTTGACATCACCTGCCCTATAGATGATTGCAGAGTCTGAAAGGGGTACTTTGCTTTATTTTTTTTACCACAAAAAGTTAAGGTCTTCCGTAACTTTCAATGACTAAACAGTATCCACATATTTCTATTTCTATAAGAGCGAATCATTGACTGCTAGAAGGCCTGGGTCTATACCACAGACAGCCTTCTAGCTAATTTAGCAATCTTCCACCACATCAGAGCAGCAGTCAACGCTAACAGGCATATTAGACAACCAATAACAGTTTACTGATGACTGTCTGAGTTTGTAGCTCCTAAGAGAAAGAGAGAGAGAGAGACAGACAGAGAGAGAGAGAGAGAGAGAGAGAGAGAGAGAGAGAGAGAGAGAGAGAGAGAGAGAGAGAGAATGCTTCTTCGTAAAGTCTTTGATTTAAAGTTCATCTCAAGATGAACCAGAACTTATTTCTACTACTGAGGAAGGCCATTGATATACTAAAAGTTGTTGACCACAAATTGCCCTTGTAAAGTGGACTAGCGGTGGACATGAAAGCATTTAGCGATAATTTATCATTAATGTTTGAACTATGAAAAAGAAAATCAGTTGAGAACAATTTATTTCTTGTTTAAACTGAAGGGGACACAACCTGGTTATTTTCCAAATGTAAAAATAAAAAAAATAAAAAAAAATGGGAAAAAACTCATTTAATATTTTAATAAACTATTCTTTATCACATTAGCTTTCTCGTTAACGCATTCCCTGACTTGTCATCAAAAGCCATGTAGTTTTGTCAAATCTAAATTAGAAATCTTTCAGCAAAGATATCCGGGTTTTGTGAAAAACTGAGGGCAATTAATATTCTAAATGTGAATAAACTATTACAAATATTCCTTTTTGATTTAAACTGTGAAGTCAGTAGTACATCATGTTTATACAGTTCCTTGATTATCAGGTGTCTATGTATATAAAAAAACCCATAGTTTGTTAAGTTTGCTTTTCTAAACTATTACATTGACTCATTACATTCAATTATGTTTTTTTTTAATTAAAGACAACTTCAATTCAAACACAATAAACATTAAAACATTGTTCAGCACTATGTTACAGAGGCGCGTCGGCCGAGTGATTAAGCGCTAGGCTTCCGAACCTGGGGTCTCGAGTTCGAATCCTGGTTAAGAATGAGATTAAGAATGAGGAAAAGTAAAGGCGGTTTGTCGTTGTGCTGGCTACATGACACCCTCTTTAACCGTGGGCCACAGAAACAGCTGATCTTTACATCATCTTCCCTATCGTGTTCCATGCCAATACAAGTGTCCAAGACAGCTCACGTAAACCACGTTGAATTAAGAAGTAGATACTTACGCCTTGGGGGGGGGGGGGAGTAAAATCATTTATTTACCTTCATTTACTTTGTGACGGCAAAGTACAGCATCGTACCGGATCTGGCCCGCAAGTCATTGTAAGGTATCGCGTAGTGAACGCTCGCAAAAGGACAGATATCTTAAACTTAATATTTCTGAATATTAGTTATCATTCAAGTTAACTATAGTTGCAACTCGCTATAAACCAGGGTGCAATACACACAGATCGATATAGTTCGGTTTCTATTTTTAAAAAAAACATAAAAAAAAACTACCTTATTATAAACTTAAAAAATACATATTTTTCCCGGACTATTAATGTCTGTAAACGAGTATTCTTAAAAGCTATGCTAAGAATTAAACTATTTGGAGTTACCTGCGTATGATGAAGTCTTATGGAGCGTGGCCTTGGTGACTTTGGGGCTATTTTTTGGACTCGCTGACCTAAATCTTGGACTACTGATGGATGGGCTTCCACATTTGGTCATCCGTGGGGTCTTCTCAATTAGTGAGGCATCCGTGATGGAGCAGTTGGCTGGCGATTTACCTAACTTAATGGACGTTGGTGGAGTGGAGATCATCCCATTAGTGGCCACCACGACCACATCGCCGGCCAGCTGCTTCAAAGTACAGCGTTTACTGAAGTTCGTGGAAGGCGAGGATGGTCTGGTGTTCGCCAAGTATTTTTCCAGCGACGGAGCCGATGACTTCGACAAGGATTCGCCACTGGAAAACAGGGAGGCCAGGTTAGATTTAGACCGAGTCACTTTGGTTTTGGCGGCAAGCGCCTCGCCGCTGGAAAAGAGTGATGCTATGTTGGGTTTGGATGACGTCACCTTTCCTTTGCAGGCGATGGAGTCGGCGCTGGAAAAAATGGCAGCAGCAATGCCCCTGGACTTAAATGTCGGGGCTTTTACTTTAGGTGTCTGGGTCTCGTGAGAATGAATGACCTGGGGTGATGAGGAGGGTTTGTTGTTTGCCACTGTCTTTGCCCTGATGTGTATTACCTCCGTTGTGCAAACGGTCCTTTTGTCAGAAGACTTAGGTGTCACCACAGCGACGGATCCTGCTGCAGACGATTGTTGTTTGACTCGATATGACGCCATTTTTGTATTTTCAATTTATCTTTTTTTTGGAATGCCAGCAAAAGTGAATGTTTTAAAAGTGAATAGATGAAGATCCATTTACTTCACAAGCAATGGGTTTTTATTTATATCTTAGACGGACGCACCAAATATAAAGTCTTTGTTGATACGATCCGGTCATTTGATATCCCATTGTTAGATACGATATCACGTGACCTAATATTTAGCTCTTCAGACAAAGAAGATCAGTTTCACAAGCATCGAGTCAAGGGACTGATTAAAAAATAAAGAGCACACAATATCAACTTCCTTTTTCAACGCTCACAAATGCCTTAGACACACAAACTATAGCTGACTCAAATGGAATTTATCGATAATGTTTCGCTATAAGTTTCAATGTATTGTAGCATATCAGGTATTCATCTAAATTCGCCATACCAGGTATTATCCCAGTGTAACAGAACCAACATTACAATCAAGTGTAAATATATTGACAATCTATGTTTAAAAAAACAATCCAAGCCTATAGTTGCGTCTGTTGAGAACATAGTGTAAAATAGCGTACAAATAGACGTAGAACTTTATTGTAAGCTCCTCATCAAAGCTGACCGATCATTGGAAGCTTTTAAGAATGTTTATTAAAATAAAAGATCATATCTTGCAAAAGAAGTCTTGTCACAGAACATGTTGAGCGTGAAACTTGAGTAGGACTACAATATAGCACAGGGGAAGTAAGCCTTGACAGTTGCTAACAAGTGGCAATGGGAGGGGAGGAGACAAGCAATGGGGTATTCTTTTTGCGTGTGTGTTTGTCAAAGTACAGGCCTACCGATCGGGTGTCACATCCCATTTCCCAGAGATTTAATACTGAATCTTTATGATGTCAATTTAATAACAATCTGAATACTTTCAATTGGGAAATATTCTGTCGACTCTTTAACTTTATGATTATAATGTAAAAATAATTGAACACTTTGAGTATTTGCTTCAAATAGATATGTACACAGAGGGAAGGTGGGAGGGGGGTCAGTTTCACAACCATTACAAAACATAAAACTCCAGCCAGAAATTTTGAAAGGATAATGGCCAGAATTATTGTAAGGAATGGATGCCATTGTTTTTTGATGATGTTTTCTAGGTCAAGCTAACGGCTGAAGCGAGGCAGACATTTTGTTTGTCAGAGAAACTAATTCGAATGTCAAAATGGCGCTAGGAGTTTCCTCATGGCCACCCCCCATGACCCTCCCTTCCCTTGTCCAATTTGGCTACTATTAGTGATCTTGAATGTTTATGACATGGCTGTGTCCTTGGCAGGGAAGGTGAAAGTTGGGAGGAGGGGGAAGAATGGCTGAACAACAACAAAATTGGTTTAGAAACGAAACTGTAATATGAAAAAAAGATCCCGATGAGAGAGAGACAGAGAGAAAGAGAGACAGAGAGAGACAGAGAGGGAGATATTGTCCAGTACCATCAAATCAATAAATCCTTCCATACCAGGCAGTACTACGAATGAAGGTTCCAGTGAACTTGTTCCGATAAAAGGACATTCCGGCAGACAACAAACACATCCTAGAGAAAACCATGACTTCGTAATACACCACCGTTGACCATAGCTGAATTAATGCATTCATAAAGTGACTGAACCTTAAGTTATACCCGATGAACCAAAAGGCAAGATATTAAAGAAAGAGTGTGGATAATTAAGAAATAAGTTTAAAGAATATGTGCACATTCCCGTGTCAGGTTTTGAACTCTGCTAATTGTACACAACAAGCAGCAACATAAGTACATAATCAAACACATAATCAAACACATAATCAAACACATAATCAAACACATAATCAAACACATAATCAAACACATAATCAAACACATAATCAAACACATAATCAAACACATAATCAAACACATAATCAAACACATAATCAAACACATAATCAAACACATAATCAAACACATAATCAAACACATAATCATCCACAGTTGTATAGGTCTCTTACTTCCCACCCAAACACCGCCTTGAGAGTTACCCCGTCAAGACTTCATACAGAAATACAAGCAACGACTAACAAATAAGAAAAGATGAGCAAAAAGAACACCCCTCGACCTTTAATTTCGTCAACGCCCCTGGGAGTCAGGTCTAGACAGTGGTGATTTTGCCATCCATCCAGACCAGGCCACAATGCCATCGTCTGTTTGGAGAAAGTGGAGTAGCAAACACACAAAAACAAGGCCGACATTATGTACGAATGTTTCAGGTTGTTATTTGTTTTAAACCAACCCGATTTGTCGATGTTTTTCTTTAGTTTTATATTCCACCCCAAGAACATGAGAACTTGTTTTGATAAGCTCTAAGAGCGAGATATGGGACACCAGGTCTGTCATGGAATCTTTCAAGTCATCGTGTATTGCTTTTAAAGACATTAACGAATATATGCACAAGAATAATAAGTGTTTTTAGACGTAGCCTGTCATCATTGGCCTCCTTCAGTCGTATAAAGTTTATATTCTAGAGCACTTTTATCTGACTGTAAAGGACCATTTAAGAGATAGTCCCGTCCACATACAACATGTCCACTGTCCTTAGAATTCTTTGGCTCTCTCCACAGGTGCTCTCCTTAGTTATACCTTCCAAATAGTCAACATCGATGTCCACTGCTCTGTTGTCCCCTTTGATCAAATCCACATATTTGAGGAAAGTCGACCAGTTTTACTTGTGCCCATCGCGATTTATATATATAGAGAATGACTTTCAGGCTATGTTCATTCTCAGTCTACGTAGACTGTGTGGAATATCTAAGCTATGGACTGGCTACAAGATTAAGACATTTCAACAAATAGTCTGCCTGGTAGTGACACATCCGTTAACCAACTGCCGTCTTAATGGTTCTGGATTCGAAACCCTGTTCGCTGCCGCCCTTTCCTACCTAAAGAAAGTTGAGATTAAGGCAAAAGAACCTCCATCTCAAATCTTCAGTCCAGATACTTTTTTAAAAAAAGCTGCCCACCGCCATGTGTGAGGTTTAGGCTATGATGTAATAATGTTTGATTTTGAAGAAACATCCCAAAAATACCAGTCAAATTTAAAAATAATAGAAATAAAATGGATACAAAAGAATATGATTGGTTATACATATTGCCTAGTTTGTCACTGACAATGTCCGTCATGTGCATACCTTGTATATGTTTTTTGACGCTCACTATGTGTGGTGGATTCATAAACAAATAATTTAAAAAATAAGAAACCTAGTTTCAATTGAGACTACATTTAGTCATACATTTTATAACCAAAACTTGATTTAAAAAAAACAACAACAAAAACAAAATACAAGTACAGTGAATAGCTTCCATTATATGGCAGGGAGTAATAGAATCAACCCCAAAGTGTACAACTGATCCTCGGACTCATGTCTCCCCTTATGCTCTTGATTTAGGTTTAGATCAAAACAAAATTTGGACAAATCGAGAATCGAAGATAATACAACTTTTTATTCCATCAAGCCTTTGAGCAAATTTAAGCTTTTCTTGTTAATAATGTCAGAACCCTGCCAGATTGGCTTGTTAGATAATGCCATCAAACAGCTTCAGATGTTCTTCGCAACAGGCGCAGCGCTTGTTAGGTAACTTTTTTAATTGCAGTGTTTCAAATTGTGAGTGATCTTGAGTGATTACCAGAAGATATTTTGTTTGTATGTATCTCAACAATTAAACTCTCTTTTTATTTTACACCATAGTCGGTAGAAATAAACAATAAATAAATTCTGCTGCAACTTGTTCAACAAATCAACGATATTAACTTTAAAACTTCAAAAGTTCGTATCTGCCTTCTATTCACTCTTGACATTGTTCATCTGTGCAGTCTATCAGACACACACACACACACACACACAGAGTACATACACAGACACCCATCACTCAGTCCTACACACCGGCTAACCCTTGATAAAGTTAAGAGCCATCGTTTAGTACTACCGCAGACTAGAGAAGTCTGAAGTATCTCACACCATTAGTGCCAGCAATGAAAAGTGTATTTTTTAATGACATACATCAAGCACTGTCATAACATTCGCGGAAACGAATGTGTACAAATTAGCCAGACTTTATATGCCAGAAATCAACATTTTTTTTAAGCAAATGCGCCATTATTCCTGGCTTGGATAACACATTCCAGTGTCCAACCAATCCCTGGGTACGATCCTGCTATCCCTGGGTACGATCCTGCTATCCGTTATCGTTAACGTAAAGAAAAAAATGCTATAACAAAATAAAAAAGTCGGTAATACAGCCAGCATCTTCAGCTCAGCCCAACATTCTTCTTACAAGAATTTCATTTGAACAAAACTATCAACAGTTTATTTTTTCCTAATTTGTGACAAGCATTGCTATTTTAAAATAATCATAGGAAAACATTTTAGAGGCAAATTAAAAAAAAATACCGGTAGGTTAAATGACTCTTGTGATCTTTTGTTGGCGGCACCGGCAGGTGTGACGTCAGGTGTGTCTGAATGTAGCAGTAATAACCGTTTTGTGTTTCACACCTAATTTGAGAATTGACTTTTCTCTAGAGACAACAAGAGGATCTCTGCGTGACTGGCACGTGAGACAACCAGACGATACGGATCGAGACCAATCGTCATAGACGACCTGATCACTGACCTGCAACGTCGCAACCTGTGGGCAGTTTAGACCAATTGCTCGTTGCCACGTCAAAGGACTGTACGACGTGGCTTTAGATCTCACAGGCTGCGACTTAGCAGATCAGTGTTAAGGCCTTCTCTGACAATAGGTCTAGTATGAGCAGACGAATAACGAGCTATAAATATAACTGAAATTTCTCCTCTGACTTAAAGTACATTTAGTTTTCTTGCCGAAAGGTCCAAAAGTCTCATAATCGATAATAGGTTATTCATTTTGTTTACATTGTAGACATTATTACATATCCATGTGTTGGTATCATTTGCCTACAGATTACTGTTTCCTGAATATAGTTCTTAAAATGTGTGTTATCTTAGTTTTCTTGGAAACAAAGTAGTATATTGTTTATGGCAAGTAAGTTTTATCCTAATAAGGAGCGACCAATGATATGCATGTCTGATGGTGACGTGATGACCTTGCGAATGTGCTTGTGAACGAGGTATTGTTGAGAGAGAGTAAAATCAGATCATTTACTGTGCGGTATAAGCCTTGTTTTCATTCATTCTATCCATTGTAGTGGGATGAAGCGTTATATTTTCTATCATAAACTCTCGATCTTTCTTTCTGTTTACATTGTAGTTTAAATTTACTGTGTGGCAACAAAACATTCTGAAAAAAAGTTGGTGCATACTACGGTACAATGTTACACTGTGTAATAGGTACAAAGCGTTACTGTTTATAGTGGTGTCACTCCGACCTATGACTGTACGCTCGTCAAGTTTTACAAGCCGACGACAAACATGAGAACATCCGGCAAGGTGTGCTTTCATTGATAACTACTCAACTCCAAGGAATGGGTAAGGAGAGAGCTATACTAGGACTCACACACACACACGCAGGCACTCAAAACGTACAAAAGTAGTCGCTTCATTAAGAAAGTTCTTAATGTGAAAGGAGGGTGGATAATATGGGGGCGGAGGGCGCAAGCAGTTGTACACTGAAAGGATTGAGCTGATAAGAGTGGTAAGTGGCGCCATGCATGAGTCTGTGCTTGAAAGGGTTTATTTTTAATGAGCCATGTTGAAGAAGGTTTAGGGAAAGGTAGAAATGTGTGTGTGTGTGGGGGGGGTTGAGAAATAATATAAGGAGCCTGTTGCCCTCAGAGACTGAGAGCGTTGAGTTCCACATTCCATAAGACATACGCTCATCAGCGTACAGACTGGACCATTTAGTTTGGGGCGGCATGTTTATGTGCGTTCTGTTTATCTCGGAAATTCTCCAACTTTTGCAGAATTTTATTGCTTTTGATAGAAGCTTTGGCTTTAACAGCAAGTTGAAGAGTGTATTCGTTTAAGACATGACATTGTAATCTTCAAAGACTAGCATTATGTCAAGATAATAAACTCAATTAAACCAGGTTAATTTACATGCGCCTTAAGTCACGTAGTACAAAGTTTCTGTTTATTTCAATGTAGTGGTTGCAAAATAAAGGCTGCAGTTTGTTGATTGTAGATGATTGAAATCTGTCTGAAGGTAGTGACGACAAAAAGTAATGATAACATGAGGTAAGAATGGCAGGATGTTATGATGTCAGAAGGTAATGATGACATAGAAATAATGACACAAGGTAAATGTCAGAAAGGAAACAATGAAAGAAGGTTACGATTAAATAATGTAATGATGTCAGAAGTTAATTATAACAGAAGGTAATGATGGCAGGAGGTAATAATGATAAGATTTTATGATGACAAATGGTAATGATTACATAAAATAATAACATAAGGTAAATGTCAGAAGGTAACAATAAAAGAAGGTAATGATAAAAGAAGGTAACGATAAAGGTAGTGATGACAGTAGGTAATTATTGAAGGAGGTAATAATGAAGAGTTGTTATGATGACAGTAGGCAATGATGAAATAAAGTAGTAATGAAATAAGGTAAATGTCAGAAGGTAAGCAGGATAAGATTTTATGATGACAAAAGGTAACGATGACATAAGGTCAGAGGGTAATTCTACACAAGTATAATATAAATTGAACATAATAAAGTAAGAAGGTATTTCTACTTGAAATTGATGTTCAAAATGTAAAGTCACAAGAAGGTAACGCCAGTAACGACTATCAAGCATACCATTACGATGTAAATTAAAGTCATAGATTTGAATCATTATGGCTGTTAGGTAAACTGAAAGGTATTTCTGGACAACGATCAATATTGATTCAAACTGCACCCTCGCGAGACGCTTAAGCCCTGACACCTAAACGAATGCAACTAGACCAAATTTTTTAAAGAAATGTTACAAGATCAACTCTAAAACTATGCGAATAAAAATAGACCAGACAGTAACGAAATCGCCCAATGGTATTGAAATTATGATCTAAATGTGTACAGACTGTAATTATTTCAATAGGCTAAAATTTAAGCAAAACTAATTTCAATAAACTTTTGATATTGCCTTGCTAAATTCAAATCAGTAAGGTGAATCTATAGCGACAGGATATTGTTGATACTATCTTTTCGCTATAGATTCACCTTACTGATTTGAATTACATACATATAATTTTATAGACATCGATGAACTTATTAGCAACAATCTATGTTTACTGTGTTTCAATATTTATTAAAAGAAAATCGGATTTCCACTGAACAGAAACATTTATAATCCATACAATAATAACACTAAAACAAAATCTAAAACAAAAATCAAATGTTAAATATGAATGGGTGAATTCACTGGAGGTACACACTTTGTTGATATCATAAATCTAGAAAATAGATTTTTTTTTAAATGTAATACTGTCTAAAGGCGTCCATGTGTGTTTCGGTTTTCTCAAATCTTTGCAAAATTTTACGATTTCTACAGAGGAAATGAAACTGTTTTTGTTAACAGAATTTTGTTTTTCGATCTTGGTACTGTCTTCAAGGAAAACCAAAGTAACCAAAACTAGTTCTCTACTATCTATTGAGGTCTGGACTATCTGTTCTCCACTATCTGTTGAGGTCTGGACTATTTGTTCTCCACTATCTGTTGAGGTCTGGACTATCTGTTCTCCACTATCTGTTGAGGTCTGGACAATCTGTTCTCCACTATCTATTGAGGTCTGGACAATCTGTTCTCCACTATCTGTTGAGGTCTAGACAATCTGTTCTCCACTATCTGTTGAGGTCTAGACAATCTGTTCTCCACTATCTGTTGAGGTCTAGACTATCTGTTCTCCACTATCTGTTGAGATCTGGACTATCTGTTCTCGACTATCTGTTGAGGTCTGGACTATCTCCAAGCTTATTCACATACACCCCATCCAGAAAGTTTTTAGGTTTGTATTCCAATAAGTGGAAGTTTGGTTGGTACTGTGCTGCTCCAAGGACTTCTTGACAACAGACAAACAATCTTGTTGTTTTCAGACCACACATTGGACGAGTGTTGAGCGTGTAGAAATTCAGTTGCAAGGCTCTGAGCGACTCAAACATAGCGTCTAGCCAGTTAAGTAAACGAAAAAAAAAGTTAGATGCTGAACGATATCATAATCAAATGAAGATATTTTGAAGTTTGAAATCTATTACATTATAATTATTCTTAATCAAATTCAAGTGTTTCCAAAGTCAGAGTACTGAGGTTTCTAGTTCATCGAACTAACATTTAGCTTTCCAAGTAAACCTTAACATACATCAGTCAACGAAGTGGACATCAGACAATAAAGTTGAGCGGGAAAAGAAAAATGACATCGACATGACATTAGAAACTTTCCTTCATCAGGTCCTTTCGTACTATTGGCTCAGACACTACTAGTGGCTCAGACACCTCTGTTATTAAAGTGACTTATTCAATAAACAGTTTCGGCCAGAACGCACCAAGATAGTAACAGTGCTACATAGAACTACTCTAGATAAGATTTAGACTTCTTTATTGATTATTACTGTAAGTTAATTGTTGAGTACAAGGGATTTTAAAAATGAAATAACAACACTTTTCACTATTAATTTCGTTCCAGTCAGAAACAAAAACAATATGACATTAAGTTCTGATAGTAAATTAATCAAAATTTGTGTTTGTTTATAAAAGTTAAAATACACCACCCCTTAGTCAAGCCACAATTGTTTTTTGGTTCTTGAAAATGACAGTGTTTTCCTACATGTGTTTTGTTGTCGTAGTTTTGAGTGAGCCAGGACATCATCTGCATTAGATCTCAACCCTGTGAACTGAGCAACAAGTTTCGATTCTTTAATAGGAGGAACTGGCTTATTACTTTTATTATTAGTGATAGCAGAACAAACAAATCTAGTACCAGAGTAAGGAATAACGAACAACAAACGAAAATAACTAGCAACAAACGAAAATAGCTAGCAATAAACGACAACAGCTAGTAATATACGCAAATAGCTATTGATAAAATAAAATAGCTCGCAATACTAAAAAGAAAAGCTATAAGCTACAGAAAATAGTTATATAAGAAAATAGCTAGAATAATAATACAAGAAAAAGTCGAATATTAAACCAAAATAGGGAGTAAAAACGAAGAGAGTTAATAGATAAAGAAAATAGCTAGCAGCAAATTAGATTGATCGATCAAGTCAAGGCCAGTTCTAGAGATTCCTACTTTAGATCTAGTGGTTTCACAAAGACTTGGAAATTCATGTAATGATGAATCAAGTTTTATTGCAGATAGAACTTTGTACTTCAGAACAGACTCATAGTACAAAGAATTAGCTCGACTCGGTTCTCTTTGATTTTTCTTTAAGTATGAGGCCAAGCACATGAATTGGTCAACTACAAAAGATCCTTTATCACCAACAGTCTCACAGACCAAAAGCAGAAAATTTAGTTCAGGAATTACGACGTCTCGACCTTCGTGTCTGCGCCCCCCCCCCCACCCTAAACGCACCCTTTTTTTTCAGCCCCATCATTGCGTGCAGGAAATAATGGACAAATGCATTACTACAAAAACTAAGAGTCAAGTAAGACTAGCCTGAAACTGAGAGAGACAGCAGGGACAAGAAATGCCTAATTTAGATCTTGGATTTCAGGCTTCCCCTTGTTTCAGGTAAACAGCTATACTGTGTCTTCAGCAAAAGTCCAGTTCCGATCTCAGACTTTGAAAAAAAATATTAAAGAAAGAGTGGAAAAAGGAAGGGAAAAGCTGCCTGTTTGGCATAACAAAAAGGAAATCAATTATTCCTTGAATGACACTAGCCAGATTTAGGTTCACGGCTTCACGAGAGAGACCAAACCAGAGCAGGAAATTGTTGTTTTTTTCTTCCCTTGGAATGGACTCTTCTTTTTTTTTTTTTTTAACGTGAATGCAAGGTGGAGTATGATGCAAATTTGAATAGTCTCCCCTCGGAATAATCCACTTTTCCCAAACTGTCCTGCTGGTCAATAATGAGCTATTGATGAATGTCTACCAAACTGCATCCTTCACTGAAAAGGCTCATTTTTTGAACGTTTTGGTTTCATTGCATTTCATGTTTGGGCAAAACATTTGTAGATTAACGCCACTAACATTTACAAAAAATACTTTTAAATTAGATTGTCAAAGGCATACGTCTGGGTTGAATCAAATGTTAGCCACTGAATATTCTTACAATACATTTGTCAATACAAAATGAACTTATATGCAACTGTATATCGAGCAGGTAGGTTTCATTTATTTATGAAATGTTCTTGGTTTATAAGGCAATATATTCAATCCATTGTATTGTATTCTAAATTTCTGACGCGAGTGAAATGACATTACTTACTAGATCTAGATCATATTCTTAAAACTTCTGAGCATCGAACATCACATTCACTTAGAAATCAAAACAAATTCTTTTCATTAAAATTAAAGTTTACTTTTGTATTGTACATTATATATATATATATATATATATATATATATATATATATATATATATATATATATATATATACATATATAATAGAAAGCCAGGGATGAATACATTTAATTGGCTTGAATTCACAGGCAGATCTATGAATGGTTGAGACCTATTGTTTTTCAAAGAATTCTTTCAAGGACTTTTTTCTTTTACAAAAACTATCGAAATGAAGGAATAAAATGAGTTTTCGATTTGCTTCAATGTATAGAGACAATCAAAAGAATAGATGGATGGATGGATGTGTGGATATTGATATAGACAAATCCATAAATACATAGATAATCAAAAGTATAAATGTATATTGTTAAAGGTAGAGTTTTTAAACTTCAACGTTCCAACAAAATTATCAAACTTAGTGCGATGTTTCCTAAGAAATACAAACATACATAGAGAACAGTAAATGAACACACATTTAGATAAAGGAACATAGCGATCTTCAAACAAAGGAATCATCTCAAAACTAATTGGACAGAAATGCTAATATTGGCATTCCTCGCTTTACAGAGAGAAAAAAGTGTTGAAGGATTTAGAATGTTTTTAAGCTAAGAGGTGGATGTGGTAAATTTGAATTGAACGTGACAGTACAGAGCGCTCACCACCAGCACAAAACAAAGTGCAACAATTAGTTTTCATAGACTTTTCTTTTCCCTTTAAATTTCATACACTTATGGCGTAACACCCGAAAGATGGTGGGAAAAAAAGTGTGTGGGGAGGGGGGGGTGTAAAGGAGAAGGAGGTTCACTGGATATACTCGAAAGAAAGCTAAAGGTCAAGGTCAACCCTGATCACTTTTAGTGTCTCGTTAGTAAACAAAAAGTTTCAGGGTTTGTTTGTTTATTTTTATATGTACTTTTCTTATTTGGCAACCAAAGACCCACCGAGGAATGTGTTTCGAAAATCCATCACTTTCTTCTGCTTAGCGTTTGGTTCCTTCATGGCACTGTAGAAGTGAGGGGGGAAATTCTAGACGCTGTGTGTGTATGCGTAATGTGTCTATGTCTGAGTTTGTGTGGCGCGTGTGGGACTAACGTTAGATCAATCAAGTAGCTTAAAAGCAACACCTAGGACCACGTGACCGACTTGGTTTACTTCTGTTTACCTACTTTACTTTCAACTTTACTTGCAACTTAAAACTTTGTTGTATACTGCAGAGAACGTAGTTTTCAGAAAAGGAGAAATTACACTTTTCAGAAGGCGATGGGGATCAGAGTTGGAATGCAGTGGCAGTCATTAATTAGTTAGAGGATAGAGCTCTAGTAAAAGTCGCTACCTTCTTCTTTGATTCATTGATATTATGTCTCGTTCGTCTTACAACGATTTTGTTTATCAACAGTTCAACAATGATGTAACAGCAGATCACGTTAATGGACACATTTTTTACATGACATTAATCGAAACTTATGTAAGTGAAATTACAAAATATTGACAAAAATGTACTCTACGGGGGGACTGCGTGAAACTTTTACTGCCTCGAGATAGACGGACTTTTTCCTTCTTTTCTTCCACCCCATGGGAAACCTTTACAGTTCTTCCTATATTAATTCTTCGCAGTCACTATGAAAAAATATTAGATCAGGCATGTCAAACACGGTGTTCGGGGGCCGCATGAGGCTTGCGACCATTTTGCATGCGGCCCGCTTGGGCACCTCAAAAATTATCAAAATAATGCTAAATTATTACGCTGGAAAATAATAGATAACAAGCTAGTTGAATTGAAAAAAATATTTGTTAAACTGAACAACGAGAATAAGTCTGCAGTGAAAGCAAGCTACATTTTGTCAAACTTAATAGCAAACCATTTAGTAAATGTGATTTTATGAAGGAGTGTGTCGTTAAAGCTGCCGAAATAATTTGTCCAGAAAAGGTGAAAGCATTCAAAGAAATAGCGTAAACTAGGAACATACTGGCAGATAGAATAAATGACATGTCAGTCAGCTTGCTTAAACAGTTAAAGAACAAAACAGTGGATTTTGAATTATTTTAATTGGAGTCAACTGATGTAACGGTTGTAGCATAGTTGGCTATATTCATAAGGGCCTGTAATAGGAATTTTGAGATACACGAGGAGCTACTTGAGCTCTGTTCTATGCATAACATCACAACAAGTGGGGATGTTTTTGAGAAATAACAGGAGTTGATATTGCAGTACAATTTTTTCTTTGGTAAAGCTAGCTAGTCTAGCGATGGATGGCGCACCAACTATGAAATGAAATGGTTTTGATACAAAGCTACTTGAAAAAATAAGAGAGACTGGTGCTAATTTTAAATTTGCTCATTTTCAGTGCATCATTTACCAAGAAACATTTTGTGCAAAGCAATCACAGTTCGAACTTGTGCTAAGACCAGTTTCAGTCGCTATCAATTTTATTCGTGCCCGTGGTTTAAATCATCGCCAATTTTCAATGTTTCTGGATGACATTGGACACGAATTTGATTGTGTTCCTTACTACACAAAAGTCCGCTGGCTCTCCTGTCATAAAGTATTGAAGAGGTTTTTTGCAATGCGTGAGGAAATTGCATTGTAAAAGAAAGGTTAAACATTTCCAAACTGGCGAATGTGTTCAGGATTTGCATTTACAGTTGATCGCTCTGGTCTCCTGCAAGACTTGAATTTGAAACTTCAGAGTAAAAACAAAATTGTCACAACTGCGTGTGCTCATGTGAAGTGCTTTCAAGCAAAATTACGACAGTGGATAAACCAAATATGAAGAGAAAATCGTGTTCACTTCTTAACGTGTCAGGAAGTAAAAAGATTAAAAACGGCTACAACATTTGGTAAATATGTCTTACACCTGGCATTGTTAGTAGATGCTTTCAATGAGCGTTTTCATGACTTCGTTTGATACGAGCAAGAATTTTCGTTGTTTTTATCTCCATTTGGATTTGCTTCTGAAAATGCTGCTGGGAATGTGCAACTAGAGCTGATAGAATAGTAGTCTGATTCTTTGTTGAAATCGAAGTATATAGAAGTGGCTGTGCTAAAATTTTTACAGTTATTTATCTGAACGGTACGTTGAATTGCGGAAATTGGCAGCCAGAATTCTTGCTTTGTTTGGAAGCACTGATCTCTGTGAGCAGTTCTTTTCCATAATGAAATCTAGAAAAACACCTGATCAAAATTTTTCATCAGTGATGAAAGTGAAGTGGCAAATAAGCTTCAACATGACATTAATAAACTTGTATCTCAGAAAAGATGTCAAGCATCAAGACAAAGAAAATAATGCGTAATCATAATAATTCATAATTACCAAATTGTACTACAAATTTAGCTAACTAAGGGACAGGTATGCCTTAAATTATTGTCTTCTATTGTATTGTTTCTAATTTACATAAAACTATTTGGCTGTTTTGAAACTGATTTTTGGCTGGATCCCCTCAGGTCATAGTACGTTTTTTATTTGGCCCATACACCTTAATGAGTTTGACATGCCTGTATTAGATTCATAATCCATATATATCTTACTATTTAAAAGTTGGCTCAGCCAAGATTTCTCGCAATTTGAAATAGTATAGTTGATCGAACTATTCTTTGGACTGACAGTAGCAGCGTACTTTGCTTGAGGTGGAGGCGACGCATGATAAGTAGATACAAAAAGTATCATGTCTACTGTCACTTATAAAGAATCAACAGGCTACAATGTATAATTCAAATATTAAAAAAATATTTTTAAAAATGCAATTTTCTGATTGAATCCGCCATCGCTGACCGAAGGAACTGCAGAGTTAAAATTAAAATGTGAAAAGTTGTCAAGCCAACCGCTGGCAAATTGGGATTCGATAAAAGAGATTAATTTCTAGAATCTAGTTCTCTTGCACAAATCTTGCAGGAGATTATTCTTTCACTACCTAACAAAATAAAAGTCTTCCACTTTACTCAGACTAGTAATCCTTAGACTCAGTATTGTCCCCGAGCCTCAAAACTCACTTTGATATAAGCTATGGAGTTATTTAACTGCAAAATTGTTTTGTGAGTGTAGTCTGACATTTCCATAGGAAATTCTTGCACTAAATGAAAATGTTCTCTCTTTTAAAAAAGCTTTAGGCTATCACGTTCTGTGAATACTTGAAAATAGCCTGATTCTGGGTGCTTTGAATAAAATGGGAGATTCAAAACAATCCAGGCCTTTGGTCAGCATTACGAAACATAGAAGCAAAAAGAGTTACTTTAATATATCATTAACCTAGGTGCTATAGCATGCCCTCGAGTGATGATATATAAATCTGCAAAACTTGTTTGAGCGCTATAGACTTGAAGACGACTCTTTTAAAGACAAGAAAAACATAAATTTGTATAGACCTTTAAATACTTTAAGTAGTCTCAGAGAATTGTGCTTTGAATTGGATGATTTAATTTGAGAAAGATCGAATCAATTCGTACTGTATCTAGTCCAGCTAACCTGAAGATAGTTGAAATAAGATCTATCCTGAATCAAAACTAAGATGTTATCGCCATTGCCAATCCTGGTAATTCAACACTCCTGTGGGTAAACATATTTCACCTTTACTTCAGAAACTCAGCTAAAACCCAGCCCCCATGGCGTTGCCAGTTATGACTACTGGCCTTACTCATCATGATACACACAGCTTCGGAATTTCAAGCGTTTGTTTGCAGTAAAATATTTACCGTTGTACATTAGGTTAATGGAAATAAATGAGCTAAAAGATTTTAGGGCAACATTAGTGCAAAGATTCGTTAGTTTTTCCATTGTTAATTCAACCAATATTAATTATATTATTTCATCAAAAGAAAAAGAGTTCATATTTGTTGCTTGAACGGATCCATTTTTTTGGGGGGGACTTCTTATACTTGTCTTGTTATTAATCAAAATCTTTTGTCAGGGACAAATTAAATATTTTTCAGAGATTAATATTGCATTCAATAGAGATATATATTGTTTGTCCATATCGTGGTTCGATGACGACCATTTTCGTCAGCCAGAGGTCTAAAGACTTTGCACTGCGCTTTGGTGCCTCCTCATATATAACACTTACTGTGCACTTTTGGATCTCTTGAAACCCTATGAACTTTTTTATTTATTTAGAAAGTACTGAGCAAAATTTTTTTAAATGACTTTTACAATTCTGACAATACCATTTTAATTCGATAGAAAATCAAAGTCCAACCTATTTTTTTCAAAATTCTGGCTTTAAACTTCAATCCTGTTTCCGAGTAAGTCTTTCGATTTGTTGTTTTAAACTAAAACATAAATAACAAGGTTACAAAGACAGTTTGTGTGGAAACACAAACTAAGAATCGGCCCCCAAAGTGGTCACCCAGGCAGGCTTCAATAATTTCAGAAAGAACATCCAAATGAAATTATATCAAAGACAAATGAGAGATAAGAATGGAGAAAGAAGGTTGACAGATCTTGTGTAGTGCCCCAACGGAGCAGCAGATCAAAGGATAGGTGCAAGTGAATGTAAAGTTAGATGTGAACCTGGCCTAACTAGTTCCCCTTTCAGACCTTGTGTTCTATAGGGCAGATAATGTAAAGTTCATCTGTCTTTGTGGCCTACGGTTAGCGAGGGTGTCATGTAGCCAGCACAACGACCAACCGCCTTTACTTTTCCTCAACTAATGTCGGGTACCCTTTAGAGCTGGGTAGACTCAGAGGCGCCCAAGGATTCCAAAGCTGAAAATCCCAGTCTTCACCAGGATTCGAACCCGGGACTCTCGGTTCGGAAGCCAAGCGCTTTACCGCTCAGCTACGGCGCCTCTCCTGTTCTCTAGTTTCTTCTCTTCACTGAACTTTGTCAGTAAAATTCTAGTTCAACTTTCTTTTGACGTCAAGTGCTGAATATACAAATGAGTTTCAGCATGAAATTTGGATTGCAGCTTCGGACAGCTAACTGAAGTCTTATAAATAATGTAATTGTTTTGAAAAGGCGCAATCTCCTATTCGAATCCTAAAAAAAAAAAAAAAACAATTTAAAAAAAGGAATATCAAGAGAATGACATTTATAACATTACTATTCGTTTTAAATTAGATCCAACTTATAATGTATACTAATTAGCTTTTTCTCTTATAAAAACTGCTTGCATAACTGATTTTAAAAATTTGATTTTTCGCTTTCAGGAAAAAAAAAGTAGCCGTTGCATCAGAACTTTGAATGGTCTAAAATATTGTGATGTCTGATTTTCAATATCTTTTCTAGTTTACGAGATCTAAACGGGACGGACTGACAGACGGACATTTCACACAAAACTAATATCGTCTTTTCCCCTTTCGTGGGCCGCTAAAAATAGTGTACAAGATTATAACGTGAGTTTGCGTAGTCTGCCCTTGTGGGTCTGTTGATTGGTTAGGCAAATAGTAAAAAAAAAATCAAAGAGCGGATTTTCAAAAACTCAGATTTCTTCTTTCATATCTAAAGAAAATAATTAGTCTAATGACAAAAAACAAATCGGCATATTTTAAAGCATGTTTTGAAGACTATAAAATATTAATTGCTTGTTTTACATGCTCCTGCTAGTCAACAATCATCAACAGCGGGGCATAAAAACCATAGGATGTAAATAAGAAGATAAATAAACAAACATGTTTTCAAATCATTTCAGAACACAAATGATTACTTTAAGTATGTCTAGACGTCACATAAACATGTGCACAAGCCTACGTTTGTATATGCACTCGGACAAAAGGGAAAAAAAAGATTCTGGCTTATAGACTAGACATCGGAGTACTAGAGAGCTGTCCGAAGATGCAATCCAAATTTCATGCTGAAACTCATTTGTATATTCAGCACTTGACGTCAAAAGAAAGTTGAACTAGAATTTTACTGACAAAGTTCAGTGAAGAGAAGAAACTAGAGAACAAATTTGCAAGTAATTTCACAGTTACGTCCCTGTCCTAATTAGTGAACTCGCACAGAATTCTCAGAGACATAAATACACCCATACAAGTAGCGGTCTCTCCAGGTCAGTCGTACCAACATACTAGTTAACATATAAAAAAGCAACTCAAATTTTATTCGCATTTACAATGGAGAGCTGCAAGTAACCAACAAAAGATCATTTTTATCATTTATATACTTTGAATGGGGATAATAAAATCTTTATTGACTTATTTCGCATGTTTTAAAGTAGTGAATAGCAAAAATCACCTTTAAAAAAAAAAGTTTTATTCGAACGGGCATACAATGTGCATAGTATTATTGCACACTTATTTTATAAACCAAGTGCACGATGTAAGAAGACCATAAATAGTTGTATCTTGGAATATATCTCAAGCATTAAGAACACGAGATTGAAATATAAGAATTGACGACAAACGAAAATGTGAGTTATACCGTAATGTTGAGAAAACGTGACGTCTAGAAAAATTGACAAGAAAACTTGATGACAAGAAAACTTGATGACAAGAAAACTTGATGACAAGAAAACTTGATGACAAGAAAACTTGATGACAAGAAATATTGATGACAAGAAATATTGATGACAAGAAAGCATGTTGGATATGACCGAGAGAAGTCAAAATTATGTAAGAGTACGCGTGGATTAGACGATGTTGGAGATTGGTGTACATGATATTATCTTACTGAAACA
Organism: Biomphalaria sudanica; assembly: GCA_036873155.1. Lineage (NCBI taxonomy): Eukaryota > Metazoa > Mollusca > Gastropoda > Planorbidae > Biomphalaria > Biomphalaria sudanica. The sequence continues at coordinate 1,043,494 of JAZGLO010000548.1, read as the reverse complement.
GACACAAGGCTACAAAGGTTACAAAGACAGTTTGTGTGGAAACACAAACTGAAAATCGGCCCCCGAAGTGGTCCACCCATGTAGGTAAAAAGGCAGATTTCAATATTATCAGAATGAAATTCTTACAAAGACAAATGGCAGAGAAAAATGGAGAAAAAAGGTTAACAGATTTTGTGTGGTGCCCCAGCGATCCAGCAGACCAAAGGATAGGTGAAAGTGAATGTGAAGTTACATTTGAACCTGGCCTAACTGATGACTTATAATAAATATCTAATTGATATAATTATTTCGTAATGGGTCAATCTCTTATTCCTCAAGAGAAAAATATTTCCGTAATATAAAAAAAAAAGAAAAAGTTCCCTTTGCTTAGGTGTCTTATAGTACTGTTCCGAGACTGCAGTTCACGCGATAATATGAAAAACTACTTATTAATTGTTGTTTTAAATGTCCAACTGATATGCATACTAAATAGTTTTTTTCTCTTTAAAAAAATAGTAAACATTTTTTATACTTAGTGTAACAGAACTTACATAAGTTAACAATACAAATGTAAAAAAAATATTTTACAAAAAAATCTAAAACCATTTGCATAAATGTGTTAAAAATATGGTATATGGTGATCGACCCTAATAAAGAGCCTCCCGTGTTTGTTACTATTAATAGTGAATAGTTGTAAAAGTGGTGTATTTTTATGAAAAAAAAAAACTGCTTGCATAAGTGATTTAAAAAAATTAGATTTTTCGCTTTCAGAAAAGAAAAAAAAAAGAAGCCGTTGCATCAGAACTTTGAATGGTCTAAAATATTATGATGTCGGATTTTTAGTTTCTTTTCTAGTTTACGAGATCTAAACGGGACGGACGGACAGACATTCCACACAAAACTAATAGCGTCTTTTCACCTTTCGGGGGCCGCTAAAAACACAACAGAACTAATGAAGAAAACTAAATGATGAAAAAAATGTTGCTCCCGACTATCCAATAGTGGAGTTCGTCAAGAAGCTGCAACTAATACAGATTTTTTTTTCGGAGGCGATAATGTAGATAGATCAGTGATGACTAACTTTAAACTATGATTGGGTTATGGAGTAATAGTTCACATTTTATCTAGGAAGAAGCTCTCAAAATTATTACCAAGATTCCTAGTGTTTTGTTTTCTATTGTTTGACTAGACGGAACAGAAAAGTCATTTCCATTCTTCTTCATGTTGCCCTAGACAATAGTCAGACAGAGACAGAGAGAGCATTATAACATAAATGTTGCTATTTTGAAATTAGACTTCTCTAAATATTAGTTAAGATGAAGTACTGGCGAACTAAATAATGTCCTATAGGGTGGAACAATTTTATGAATGGTATCTCGGCGACTGCGCCATGACGAGTTTCTATAAATATCGTACGCCCCAGCCTCATCCCCCTCACCATTCGCCACGTGACGGCGTCTGATGGAAGATGATGGACAAGCCTTCATTCCTCCCCCCTCCTTTTGTTTGTGTTTGTGTGTGTGTTGTATTCGACCCCATCCCTCCTCCATTTATTGATTTGTCTTGGAGTGTCGAGTTCGGCACAGAGTGAAGTAATGACCACAAAGAAGACCATGTGGGGCGCTTCGAAAATAGTTTGCTCGAGAGATTGGAACGTTGGAGGATGTCAGAGTCACATTAAAGATAAAACTTCCGATGGGTTTGAACGTTTATGATATGTGTTTTGATTGACAGAAAAGGATTATTCTTTTTATTTTATTTTCAATAATAATTGAAGTAATTGATGCTTTTCTGACATAAGTTTTCTTCGCATCAAAAACAGATTTTCATCGAGTTTCTATGTGACGTCACACAAACCTATTCTTTTAATCAATGTACTTACTGTACAACGGGAAATCATACATTAAAGTTTACAATTTCGTAAAAGAAATAAATCTAGGTTTATACAGTTACATCTAGATCTTGTAAACAAAAAAAACACTATCGCTTGGTTGTCTTGTCATGACCGACTACACGTAGCTTAGGCTAGCCTTACACTGACCTTTTTATTAAAATCAGTCAGACACACGACCCATTTACATTTTGGGACAGAGAAGAGTGTAAATGAAAATGTTACTCCTTCTTTCAAGTTAGTTATTGGTTATCCTAATGCTTTTATTTATATATATGGACATATGGACTAGGCCGTCACTAAGCCTAACAGCCACGGTAAGAATGAAGCATAGCGCCATTAAAAGATGAACATAACATAATACATAATGATAATGAAACTAAAGCAAACATCCTAAACAAATACTTTGCATCAGCATTCTCAGCCCCAGGAGACAAAGACATATTTCTTAATTTGAACCAAGTAGACAACATAGAAGATTTAGTAGTACAAGAAAATGGAATTAAAAAACTATTAGCCAACACCAAACCAAACAAAGCGTCTGGACCTGATGGTATTCCAGCTAGATTACTCAAAGAACTAAGCAATGAGCTAGCCCCAGTGTTCAAAATACTCTTTCAGGCATCGCTTAACCAGGGCAGAGTACCAAAGGACTGGAAAGAAGCTAATGTCACCCCCCTATTTAAAAAAGGAGAAAAATCTGATCCAGGAAACTACAGACCAGTATCACTTACCAGCATCACATGTAAAATACTAGAACACATAATATGTAGCAATATCATAAACCACTTAGACAAACATAATGTCCTCACCCCATACCAACATGGCTTTAGGAAATATAGATCATGTGAAACACAACTAATAGGACAAATTGATGATTTTTCAAAAGGTTTAGATAATAGTGAACAAATAGATGCTATCTTACTAGATTTTTCCAAGGCTTTTGACAAAGTTCACCACCATAGTTTGCTTAAAAAATTAAAATATTTCGGCATTAACGGTCCACTGCATCAGTGGATTAAAGATTTTCTGATAGGGAGAGAACAAACTGTAATAATAAATGGCTCTAAATCAACACCAATAACAGTAAACTCAGGTGTACCTCAAGGAACAGTCTTGGGTCCACTACTATTTTTAATTTACATAAATGATTTTCCAAATTGCATTAGTTCAGGAACAAAAGTCAGATTATTTGCAGACGATTGCATAATATATAGAACAATAAAAACAATACAAGACACAGATATTTTACAAAGAGAATTAGATGAATTACAGAAATGGGAATCAAATTGGAGCATGTCTTTCCACCCAGAAAAATGTCAGTTGTTAGGAGTAACAAAAAAACTAAAACAAATTAATTCCACTTATCTTATTCATGGCAAACCAGTAACACAGACTAAAAACGCAAAATACCTAGGTGTTATAATAAATGAAAAACTGTCATGGAATCCACATATTGATGAAACTATAAAAAAATCCAACAAAGCATTAGGGTTTATTAAAAGAAATTTCTATAAATCAAATAAGAACATAAAACTAAAATGTTATTTAACCTTGGTTAGGCCAATAATAGAATATGCATTCACCGTGTGGGACCCCTCAACTCAAGAAAACATTAAGAAACTGGAACAAACACAAAATAGAGCAGTGAGATTCATAACAAACGAATATTCACATTTGACTAGGGTAACACCATTAGTAAAATCACTAAATTTAGAAAGCCTTCAGGACAGAAGACTCAAAAGTAAAGTAGCAATTATACATAAAACACTGAACCATAATCTTCAAATACAAAAACAAAATTTAATAAAATACTCTGAAAGACACAAAAATAAAAGCACATTCCTCGTCCCATATGCTAGGACAAATTTGTACAAATACTCCTTCTTCCCTAGTGCTATTAGAGCATGGAATGGGTTGCCTGAGCTAGCCAGAAAAACCAGTGACTTGACAGAATTTAAGTCATTGATTAATATGCATGACTAAATGCATGACGCGTAGGACGTAATCATCTTCTTTTTTGAAGTAACGTCTGTATTATATAAGAAAATAAGCAATACGATTGGTTAGATCTAGATTCGCTTTCAGTAGGCCTATTGTTGAGGGAAGTGACGTATGCCTAACCTAACAGCAAAATCTCAAAGAACTCCGCTCTTTTTAGATGTCAAGAATTTACTGTCTATTTTGTTAGATATAAATGTTTCTTAGCATTTAAATAAAAAAATAGAATTTAAAAATGTCAAATTTGAAAAACCATCGAAGATAGACAAAGCTTACTTTTAATTTACTTTGAAGTAACTTTGTACTGAAATAAGAATCCTAACTTTACCTAAATTAAAAAAAAAAAAGACTTTCTGTGATTTTAATATCATATTTTTTGTAATATTTGAATGCCAAAAATGCATTAAAATTTGATTTTAGACAGTGGCATCAAGGATTTACAAAATATAAGATAACGAAAGTCATTTTATTTGAAAACAAAGTCAGTAATAAAATGAAATGTCATAATAAAAATCTACGTACCAATTAGAGTCCGAATTCATTTGCTGCGTTTATTTAGGTCTCCTAGGCCAACTGTTTCTATAACTTGAGTCATTTTAATAGTTTTAACTCTTCACTTTCCGTCTCTCTCTCTCTCTTTCTCCCTCTCTCTCTCTTTGTCTCTTTCTCTCTGTCTTTTTCTCTCTGTCTCTGTTTTTCTCTCTGTCTCTCTTTCTCTCTTTAGCTCTGTCTCTTTCTGTCGTTCTCTCTCTCTTTTTCTCTCTGTCTGTATGTCTGTCTCACTTTCTCTTTCTTGGTCTCTTGGTTTCTCTGTCTTTGTCTCTCTGTCTCTCTCCCTCTCTATCTCTCTGAGTGTATCTCTTTGTCTCTTTCTGTCTCTCTCCGTCTCTCTGTCACTCTATGTATGTCCCTCGGTCTTTCTTTCTCTCTTCCCCACCTCTCTCTCTCTCTCTCTCTCTCTCCTTCTCCCTTCTATGGCTTGTGAATAAACAAAAAGAAAATGAAAAACTTCCTTGATTCAGTACACAGTTGTCGAAGCTACTTAGTTTAAAAAAAAAACTCATTTAAATCAAAGTAATTTCTGAAACGACTGGCCTATTTGTGAAGTAGGCCAAGGCTGACATCTCTTGATGAAGATATAATCATACATTTATACAGTTGGGGAAAAAATGAATAGAAGGAATCTAAAATTTGCTGATTGGACCAAAACTAAATTAAAGATTAACTGTGATTGGCTTAGAATTAAATGAGTTTTTATTTTTCATTTGATCCCGGACTCGATTATTACTTTTACTTGGTAGAAAAATGGTGCTTACTATTTATATAAAGCACACACACACACACACATATATATATATATATATATATATATATATATATATATATATATATATATATATATATATATATATATATATATATATATATATATATATATATATATATATATAAAGAGAGAGAGATAGATAGATGGATATACAAGACCATTGATTAGTAACATATATTTGCTAGGATCTTAAATGTAAGCCAAACTTCGATCTATCGAAACAAAAACATAGGTTTACAATTAGATGAAATAAACTAATGTGATGTATGAAGATGTAAGTATTTGGATAATACTACTTTATAATTTGTTCTTGAACAGCGAAGTTTATTCGTTAATCTAGTTCTGACATAGTTTTTTTTAGAACTTTCAGTATGGAAAAAAACTGCTTCCAAATATATGAAGACATTGCAAAAATGTTCAAAGCATGAAATATTCAATTTGGAAAACTTCATTTCCACAAGCCCTTGGAGCAACTCTAATTTTTGAACATTTGGAAACATTATTTAAAAATGATTATTAGACTGAAGTTTAATCAAGTCTAGTTCCTTGTGTCGGGCCGGATTAAATATTTCTGCGGGCCAGAGATGGCTTGCACGTCGCACTAAAACATCACCGAACTAATGTATCCCCGAACTAATGAATTACTGAAATTAACCATTACCGAACCAAACCATCGCCGAACTAAAGAATAACCAAACTAATGTATTACCGAGCTAATTTATCAACAAACTAATGCAACTTCAAATAAGAGTATCACCAAACTAATGTATCACCGAACTAACGTATCACCTAACTAATGTATTACTGAACTAACATATCACCGAACTAGTGCATCGACGAACTAATGTATTACCGGACTAATGTATCGACGAACTAATGTATCGCCAAACTAATGTATCACCGAACTAATGTATCACTGAACTAATATATCGCCAAACTAATGTTTTCTTAAAGTAGTGTATCACCGGACTAATGTGTCATTAAACTAACGTATCAACGAACTAATGTATCACTGAAATAATACATCATCGAACTAATGTGTCATTAAACTAACGTATCAACGAACTAATGTATCACTGAACTAATACATCATCGAACTAATGTATCACAGCACTAATATATCACCGAACTAATGTATCATCGAACTAATGTATCATCGAACTAATGCATCACAGAGCAATATGTGAACTCACAAGTAGCACGAGCAAAAAATCACAAGAAAAGATGACGTTGGTTTGAAAATAATCCAGCTGTAGGTTCGAACTCAAAGCACATGTCCAACAATTCACGGGTTATGAAATAGGAAAAGATGAAGGTTTAACTCAAGTCAGATGTAAACACAAGGGAGGATAAAATGGAAACACAATGTGCCGGTTCCAATCCATGCCTTGATCCTCACCGCCTTGTGCGGCCCGCTTCTCACCCGGAACATTCAGGAGGAAAGACAGCAGACCGCAGAGTGGAGTTGCGGGACAGGAGAAGGAGACGCGTCAGTTCGCCGGCTACAGATTGGCCGCTGCTGCTTTTGTCACTTAGCAAATTACTCTCGAACTCAATGACTTCAGCGTGAGCATGCATATAAAATGTTTTAAGCTTTGAGACAGAAATGTAAAAATATTGTACTTCACTTTTAAATTAATAATGCAATTATATTTATAAAATCTAATTATCAATCATGCGGGGGAGCGTGACTGAGTGGAGAAGCGCTTGGCTTCCGAACTTGGGGTCCTGGGTTCGAATCTCGATGAAGATTGGGATTTTGAATTTGGAGATTTTTTAGGCATCCCTGAGTCCACCCAACTTTAGTTGGGTAAAGTAAAGGTGGTTGGCTAAAGAAACTGACAATTTTAGCATCATCTGCTCTATAGATCGCAAAGTATGAAAGGGGAACTTTACTAATTGTCATCAGGGCATTTAAAAGTATAGAATGGTGACTAAAAAGATCAAATTAGTAAACATTATTTTTAATATATTAGGTTGAATTATTTTTACCAATGTCATTTTTTTATGACTGTAAAGACAGTCCTGTGTATAACGTAAGCATGTCTGTATAACGTAGGCGTGGTTGTATGGCGTAGACGTGGTTGTATGACGTCAAAGCTCTTGCGCCCAATTAATATAGTTCAGAAGAAACTACAAAAGTCTGGACTGCATATACGGGAAGCTGCTAAAGAAATTAGTACCCTTTCATGCTTTCTGCAAAATGATGAGAAATTGCAGTTGTTTTTTCTTTAAATAAGGTTTAGGTGTGTCAGTGTGTGTGTTGTTTTATTTGGTGACATTTAAAAGAAGTCTTTAGCAGCCGATGAACGAATGGTCCTTTAATTCACTCACTACATTCACATTAATCTCTTACCTATCTACATCTACTTCCTGCTTTTAAATCTCACACTTGATCACGCTGTGCGCGTCACTCATTCGTTTACACATTTGGTCGAGATACAGAGTTGGACGTGCCGTGGAGCCTAAAACCCATTCACCCTCCAAGAGAATACCATATGTGCAAGAGACAGACGTATAATGTGCAGTGGCGTAACTAAGGGGGGGGGGGGAGGGGGGAGAATTTAAAAATCCCCCCGGGCCCCCACCTAGGGGGGGCCCCCAAATGGGTGTCCGAAATTTATTTGTAAATACATAAATTTAATATATTTGATTGACAAATAGTGTCAACAGGTGTCTTTTTTTTTTCAACATTTATAGATTAAATTTATAACAAAGACTAAACCTAGATCTAGGTCTATCAGTACGTTGACTTTGTTGACATTTTAAAAATATTTTTTCCCACAGAAATCAAAGTTTTTTTTAAAACTTAGTTTTACATTTTAAACTTTCTTGCCACGAATAAAACTGCATGATATACAGCGAATTCCAGGTACAGTAGAACGTCGTTTATCCGACTCAATTGGGACCGGACACCGTTCGGATACGCGATTGTTCGGATAACCGAAAACCGAAGCGATCCATGCAGTATATGCAACCGGACACTATACGAATATTGAAAATCATCACATGCGGGACACGTGCGTGAAGAACGAGGTGACAAATGTCGCAATTTTACCTTTATTGTGGAAAATAATCACTTATTTTTCGCTGTACCATTGTACACCTTCGTTTTTTCGCTGCAAGGTCTCGGATTCTCTTGAGCAGCAGTAGTTGAGTAGGAAAGCACTCTGATTGTTGTTCGTACCACTCCATAGTTGAATGATGAGGTAACCTAGGAGTATGAATGATGAGGTAACCTAGAAGTATGAATGTTGAGCATTGCCTGTTCGAAAACGTATTCATACAGTATATGTGCATTACAGTACATGTGGTTGATAAAAAAACAAAAAAAAAAACTGGTCCGGATATTTGACGCTCCGGATAATAAACGTTCGGATAAACGACGTTCTACTGTATCTTGTTACCTTTACTAATAATAGATCTAAATGGCGAGTATTTTATGGCTACACTAATTAACCTTGAAGCAAAATTTACAGAATCGAGTATAACAGATCCAAAAGTTATTCTTAATAATGCTAGAATAGTCCATTATTCGGGTTTGGCGTCTATAATTTCAGAATTAAACTTCACACTCGATTTATTACCCCTCTATTCATCTTTCCTCAATCCAATGGAAACTCTCTTTTTATTTCCATCTAATCCTTTTGCTTTCGCACAAAACATAAACAACAAACAATAACGTAATACCATGTAATATTAGCACATCCTTCCTTTTGAAGTTATTATCACACCCTTCCTTTTAAAGTTCTTAAGAGTGATATCTACTAGCAGGGCCGGCACTATCATTTGCTTGGCCCTATGCGAAACGGATCGCGTGGTGCCTAGTCTGGGTAGGGATGAGCATAATGTCAATATTATTTTTTTTGAATTAGAAAATAGGCCTACTTTTGTCTTTGCAATACATTTTTATTAAATGAAAGCTCGCAATGCCACTTTTTATTTATAGGCACCCCAAAATGTCGATTTCGTCTATTCTTCAGGAGATTTGAATAAATTTTTAAAAAGTTCAGGACTTTATCGTATATTTTGCCTTTTCATGAGATTTCCTGGAGGCCCTGAAAAATCAGGAGATCGCGAAAACCCTGTTATTTTATATACGTTATAATGGTTTAATTTAATAATGTACACTTAGAATTAGCGCGGATCCTATGAAAGCGCGGGGCCCACTGCGACCGCATAGGCTGCAGTGGCCTAAGGCCGTCCCTGTCTACTAGGAACTTTAACAATTCGTCCACTTCTGGTTGTCTTGACTGGCACAACAAGTTCTCTAGACGTTGGTCTATAACTGTCAGTTTCGTTTGTTCCAACAGTTTGCAGTTCATTGTCTCCATCGGTATCATAGTACCCAGAGATGTCTTCATCAAAACTCTTATTCAAAAAGCGTTGATTTCTTCTGTATATTTTTCCGTTTGTTTTTATGATGTAAGATCTGGGTGCTGAATGTTTTTTTATGACAACTGCTTTCTGCCATGTTTGACCTAGACGAACTCTCCGACAGAATAATCTTTAGGTAGTCTTGCTTTTGCATTGTATTTCACTTTGCTTTTCATCTGTCGTTCGTTGAGTAATGTCTCTGAATTTTCAGCTACCGATGGTTTCAATAGTTTGGGATCAGTTGGAATGATTCCCTGAGTCTTCTACTCGTCAGCAGTTGTGATGGTGAATACGGCAGCCCACTTATCGGAGTATTTCTATACTCGAGCATAACGAGATATGGATCTTTCCCACTTTTGTATGCTCTGAATCCTATTGCTTGCGCAGAAAACATAAACAACCAACAATGACATAATACCATATAATATTAGCACAGAATCTTCTTCGTGCAGTGGAAAATTAAGATTTTTTTGCCTATCTTGAATTCTGGTCAAAGCTCCTGCGCCCAATTACTATAGTTCAGAAGAAACTACAAAAGTCTGGACTGCATATACGGGAAGCTGCTAAAGAAATTAGTACCCTTTCATGCTTTCTGCAAAATGATGAGAAACTGACAAAAACCCAATCCATCGAAAAAGCAAAAGAAGGTAGTGAATACTATGGATTCCCTGTAATCAAAACAACCAGAAGAAAGAAAAGACTTGATGGGAAGTTGAGTTCTAATGTAGGACTGTCAATAGAACTGCAATTTAAACGTGTTGCGACAGAAGTGCTGGATAGATTCCAAAGGCTGGAAAGAAAATGGATACCTTTGGGTTTCTTCTTGAACCAAGACACCTGTTAGATAAAGACCTGCTTATGACAAACTGTGGTACTTTTCCTGTTTGTATGATGAAATAAATGGCAAATCGCTTTTTCAATGATGTCATTGATGCACGAGCACTTTTCATCAACAAACCATTAATACTATCACCAATAGACATATTGAGGAAACAGGCTTCATATGGTAATTACGTGTGCTCAAACTTTGCAACCTCCTCCGAATACCGCTAACTCAGGCCACTTCCATTACGTCATGTGAGAGATCATTGTCAAAGCTCAAGTTCATCAAAAGCTATCTCAGGAGCACAATGACACAAGAAAGGCTTATCATGGCTTTAATGTCAGTGAAGTCACAAATACTAGAAAGTATCGATGTAGTTGATGTTTTAGATGTCTTTGCTGCACAGAATGCACGACGTGAAGCGATATCAATTTAGATTTGTCACTTGTGCATTATTTAACTAATAAACAAAGGTATTATTCATTAAAAGAGTCTTGATTACTTTTTGTTAAGTTTACTGATCTACTGAACCAATTTGTTTTGGGGGTTATATATTTTTGCGTACATTATCCCATGTCATATGTCCAATGTCAAAATGCAAGGGGCCCCCAAAGAGGTCAATCCCCCCGGGCCCCCAAATCCCTAGTTACGCCCCTGATAATGTGTGACTTTCAACACGCAAATAGCGCAAGACATTATGAGCATCAACTTTCTAGTCTGCCGCGCGACATGTCACTGACAGCAGATTCTAATGGAATAATACGTCTTTGAAATGGGCTGTTAAAACGTCTTGTATAGAACATCACTTTTGTATGACTTAGGCCTTGACTTAGGCTTTAGGACTAGACTTTGAACCTGACTTAGGACTCTAACATTATTGTGAATAAAAACAATATAATTTGCATTTTCTATTTGGTTCTATGAAATGTTTAAATATACATAAATAGATGCATATATGAATAAATAAAAGCATTAGGAATTTAGTTTTTATAAATGTAAACAACATTTTTTAAGGACTAGGTACACTATTATTAGCCACCCCGCCCCTTTTTTTTTGGGTTTAAATCTGAACTGAGGAAGCGGCCAGGTAGTAGATATTGTCCATAATGACTACTCACGGTACAGTCCAGGTGACTGACCTACGAGTTAACGCTCTGTGAAGTTCGTACCTTGGCAGCCATTGGAATTCGGGCCGTGTGTTCGCTTATCGTGCGGGTTCTAAAAACTTCATGGTGGAGAGAGATATATGTGTGTGTATGTGTGTGTATGTGTGTGTGAGTGTATGGACTGATACGGGACTAGGTTGACTGTAGTATATTATACGAGTTATGAACAGTTCTACTGATATATGGTGATTATATATCACATTATTTCTTTTTGTACTTCATTTATATCTCACTATTATTCAAAAAAATATTATTTATATAACAAGACTCATAAATAAAGTTTTTGTATGTCAGCTGTACATAGACGTATTCTTATTCATGTAATGATTTTTAAATAATATTACTGCAAGCTTGAATTATTTTTGCGACAATACATTATACATTAGCAAGTGATGTAGTGTAGAAAGTCAAAGTGTAGAAAATCCCCCCTTTTTCCAACAAGTTGTAAGAATGTATCTTTACTTACGTTAGGGGCTTAGGGCCCACAATTTTTCTCCTGATGATAAGTTCCATGACATTTAACATTTTGGCGTTTATGAAATAGGTATCTGAGTGTAGAATGTACATTTTCTACCAGGAAAAGTGAAAGGCATTCTTGGTTTGAGCCGCGAATAAAAGATTGTTAAACTACGCCTAGAGATTGAAGGGTTGATGGGAATATTTACCAAAACGAGACAGGAAAATGACTCGGTTGTAAAGCTAGCTACAATGTTGCTCATAATATAAGCACAGAAATGAAGGCCAATCTTGCTGATATTTTAAGTAGAGAAATAAAACCATCTTCTGACGCGGGGAAAAAAGATACATTTCAAATATCCCATATATTAATGAAGCACAGGATCTACTGGTTTCAGGTCAATATCGTTTTTGTAGACCTACTTTTTGTTTGTGTGGCCCGCGACACGAGTGTCGGAAATAAAAATGGCCCGCGGGTCGAGTAAGGTTCAGTTTTACTGCATTAGCCCATCTGATTATACTATAAAGATAAAAACAAATTTTTGTAAGATGAAGTGGTAACGGAAAGATGTATGAAACATTTAATAAAACTATGTGGCGCACTCTTAATGTGGAACTCTTCTTTATCCCTCTACTTGCCTACACAGCGTACATGCTACTATCGAATCAGAGTCTAAAAGCTAGAACTCTGAACGTAAAAAGCAATCTGTCCGACAAACTCAATTTTGATGTAAGACTTCTCTCCTGAGATTGAATTGAGCAACGTGACAAGGGCTTCTCTTCATTGTGTCAGCAAGAGAAACAAAAGTCGAGCACGTCAAGAGTTAGAGGCACAGTTTTTGGAACAAATTGAAATCAAAATCTACACAAGACACAAAGGGCAGAACTGATTCAGAGAACAAACTTTGTTCAGAACTAGGATCGTACAATTTATAGTAACAGATAAAGGAAGTATTTAGAGAAGAATTGACAAATAAAACATTAAAAATAAAGTCATGTAATAATAAAACAGGAACCTAAGACATTGAATAGAGAATAGAGCATAAAGCTGGTAGGTTTAATAGCTACTAAATTGTAGATGATTGATTTGTTCTAAAAATGATTGTGTTGTCCCAAAAATGATTGTGTTGACAACGTAGTGAATGTGTTGTTTTGAAAGATGATTGTATCGTCCTGGGAGATGATTGTATTGTACTAAGAATGTTTGTGTTGTCCCCTAAGATGACTATGTTGTCCTGAATGATGATTGGGTTGTCTTTACAGATGATTGAATTGAACAGTAAGATGATTGTATTGTCCTGAAAGCAAATTGTTTGTTTTTGTCCTGTAAAATGATTGTGTTGTCCTGAAAGATGATTGTGTTTCTTCAAAGCTGATTGTGTTGTCTATAAAGATAATTGTATTGTCCTAAATGATGATTGAATTGTCTTTGAAGATTATTGTATTGTTAATGATGATTGTCTTTAAAGATAATTGTATTATCCTGAAAGACAATTGTGTTGTTCTGAAAGATGATCATGTCCGACTGAATTTATGTTAACCAGACATCTTTAAAGTTGAGATCACCTTGAACTTATTATGAGCAGGATTAAGAACAAATTCCTAAACATATTATGAGACCCGCAGATCCAGGATATCTAAGTTTCATTACTGTGCTAACAACGGCAAACACCAGACGGATAATGACTTTCTTTCAGCACAGCTTGGCCAACGCTACAGACATTGAAAACACGACAGACATTGAAACACGACAGACATTGAAAACACGACAGACATTGAAACACGACAGACATTGAAAACACGACAGACATTGAAAACACGACAGACATTGAAAACACGACAGACATTGAAACACGACAGACATTGAAAACACGACAGACATTGAAAACACGACAGACATTGAAAACACGACAGACATTGAAACACGACAGACATTGAAAACACGACAGACATTGAAACACGACAGACATTGAAAACACGACAGACATTGAAAACACGACAGACATTGAAAACACGACAGACATTGAAAACACGACTGACATTGAAACACGACAGACATTGAAACACGACAGACATTGAAACACGACAGACATTGAAACACGACAGACATTGAAAACACGACAGACATGCTCTTCATTTATATTTCAACGTCAGAGCAAAACATGTGATAGGTCTTCTGTCTGGTACAGAAAGTGTCCAACTCTTCCTTTCTTCTAAAAAAAACCTTTGCTAAAAGCTTCTATCTCTCAGCAATAAATAAATCTTGCGCCAACAAACATTTTTATAAAACTAAATTCATTTTCCACTTTATTCTATTTTATTCCAAGGGAGGTGAAGAGAGAATATTAAGCATTTCCATATTTAAATAATAAAAGCCTATCATGGGACCATTATGATTGCCCCAGTCACAACTGGGTTTTGGGTTCACTTGCACTTATTTTAACCTTTCAATATATTATATCCTTTTTGTGATGGCGAAAAGTAAAATCATTTCATTTTTTAAAGTTGTGAACAAACATGGTAAACATATACAAACATAAACAAACATGGTAAACATATACAAACATAAACAAACATATACAAACATATACAAACATAAACAAACATAAACAAACATGGTAAACATATACAAACATAAACAAACATGGTAAACATAAACAAACATGGTAAACATATACAAACATAATAAAGGCTCAAGGCTCCACGAGACAAAGACTGAATTGTAAATGGCAAATCAATCTTAATACTTTTTGAACAGGTAGGTCTTAATGTTCTTCTAGAATGTAGAGTTAACTTGTTGAATATCTACTAACTCGACTTCCAGTGCGAGCTATTTACGGAATCATTTAATAAAGTATATTAGGGCTATATTACGTGAGTTAGTTTTGCCTGTGCTGCTTGAGGCAAAATATGTAGGTCACAGCTGGGACTTCGTAGCCACAAAAATGCTGCGTTCCTCATTAATCTTCGGACTCGAAGACAAGCCTTATTAATGTTGTAATGTACAAAGTCGCTAATGGCATAGCATTATAGCATTCAGTTCAAAAAGTTTTGAACTAGTTGCCAACCATCGGGACTTACTTCGTTTGAAATTTTCTTTTCAAAACTTTTCTTTATTAAACAAGCAACATAAACAACAAAAGTATTTTTAAAAAGACAATTTCTTCTTTAAGAAAGGGATGATTTTTTGTAAGAGCAATTGCTCTGAATAACTAATGAATGGTAGACTATAAAAAAAAAAAAACAACGAAAGGGACATTTGTTTACCCAGTCCTCAATCCCCCCTTCCAGTTTTTGTTTCCCGATGATGTATATAAATTATCAAATTTCTAAAAAAAAAATAAATCATTAGTGCCATTTTCGAGATACTTGTCCAGGGTCTAACTTTTTATTTCTGAATCCATTAGGAATGACCAAACTGATAAATGGAACAGTATAAGGAAAATTATTGAAAAAATCTCAGCATGTGATGTTTGATGTCCTGCTATTGAATTATACATCGTTATTTTAATATAAAACTTTATTACATTATTGCCAGCATTATTCTCATAGTGTGTGTTGCTATCTTGATGTATTGAACTATAATTAATTGCTAGAAAACCATTTCGCTGTTTGTGAATCGCGTGATCTGATAGTTGCGGTATTGTTGTTCCTTATTAATGTTCTAATTTATATTTCCATTTACATTATTATTACTTTAAATTTCCTTTTATCTTTTATATGTATTTTGTTATTTTAAAAAAATTTACTGCCTTTGAAGTACTTGTTCTTCGTGGCACAACCAATTTAATTGTTAAATTCCTGTTAAATTGGTGAGTCGTATGCAGCCCGAGCAGTGGCGTAGCTAGGGAGGGGGAGGCTGGGGGAGAAGTCCCCAGAAGAGTGCCTGGAAATGAGTGTTGGAATTTATTTTTTACTTTTTTTACATAATAGGCAAAATGCAGGGGCCCCAAAAGAGGTCAAGCCCCCCGGGCCCCAAAATGGTGGTTAATGCCTAGCACGCCACAGTGGCCGAGTGTCACACTTTGGCCACCCTTTACTTCATGTTTAAACGGAAGTTAATGAACGAAAGTGTCAGAAGAAGACAAGAGACTAAACACCGAACCAAAGTCGACACCGAACCAAAGTCGACACCGAACCTAAGTCGACACCGAACCAAAGTCGACACCGAACCTAAGTCGACACCGAACCAAAGTCGACACCGTACATTGGGAGGTCAATGAAAGAGGAAATATCACTGAACTATACATGTATTTATAGATAGATTGTGGCCTAGCGATCAAAGGTTTCACTTCCTGAAGTTTGAACCTCGTCAATGACTGGGATTTTGAATTTCGGGATTTTATAGATGCCGCCAAGTCCAGACAACTCTAAATGGGTAGCTGATATTAGTCGGGGAAAGTAAAGGCGTAGCGCTACATTAAACATTATCTGTTACTTAGACCATAAGGTCTGGATGGCAATTAAATACATTACTACAATACTAAACAATAGAGAGAAAAAAGAGAGATATAAAAAGAGATAGAGAGGGAAAGAGAGATCGAGAGAAAGAGAAAACGTCAGACAAATACTCTACTTTGATGTATAACTAGTATGTATTAAATAGGGAATAAGTTATTCCCTTCTCTCTGGTGCCCCTCACTCCATCCGTGTAAAAAAAGTTACACCCCTGGTATCATCCCTCTCCCCCACTGGTCGTCTGCTGCTGCTGATGTAAGTCTAACATTAGCATTGTCTCTATGTGATTTACATTCTAACGGACACATGCGCCGCCTGGGGGAGTGCGTGGCAGCCACGTGCATGGGGCTTCAGACGGTAGCGTGTGTGTGTGTGTGTGTGTCACTACGTCTGTTAGGTAAAAAAAGGTGTATGTGTGTGTGTTTGTGTTTCAGGGGCGATGCCGAGAAGATAGTGTGTGCTTAAGTGTTGATGTGTACGCGAAGTTTTGTGTGCGTGACTTTGCGTGTCAAATCTAGATCCCTCTGTTTTGTCCTTCTCAAAGCTGATGTTGGCAGACTGTTATTAGTTACATGCTATGTACATAACCATTTTAAAAAATCTTTTCTGCTTACTATATATGTATCATTGCCTCCCTTTGTCTGCGTGTGGCCCTACATGTAAATGTTACTTTTGGTTTTCTTTAGTTCTAATGTTCTGTTTGGTGTGATGCACAAATTATAGTACAAATTTCTTTATGGATAATAAAGATTATAATTAAATGATGAAAACCTCTGTTTTGTTACACTAATGAAATAGAATGTCCCATCATTGTTGCTTATGTTATTGTGACACATTAAAAGTAGTAAAACACGAACAATAACAACTACGACATTAACACAGTAATTAACTGCTGAGTCCATGTAGTAATCAATATGAACAATCCATGAATAAAAATCTAAACAATCACGATTTAGGCCAGGCAATACATAGCAGCCGTATAGAAGAGCTATTTTACGCTTTGATTTTTGGACGGTACTCCAAATTTCATTAAAAAAACAAAACAAAGCTGTGCATTGACCCATTTCAGCTTTCTTTATTGAGTTTTTTGTTCTCTCATGCCCCAGCGCACAAGACAATGTTGGGCTTTGTCGTGTCTATCATGCACTTTATACTCGAAGCCTTGCTGGCAAGATGACACGTGTGGAATTCTCTGCTGCTAAATCTTTCATAAGTTCCTGCAAAGGAAATCGTGCAGATGGATTCAGACGCGGTCAAATGGAAAGTCGACCAAACGTAGCGCCAAAAAAAAAAGTGTTTTCTGCAGTTAATTAGATCTAGTGATAGGCACGTTTTCGTTTGCTAGTCATTGTAAACAATATAACATTGTAAACAATATAACAAAATATCACACTTTTATTAGCCATACAACAATCATTGCAAACCTATATACAGGTGGGTGAAAAAAAAATGGTTCCAAATTTAGATCGAAGTATAAATGACATATTAAATGAAATGACATATTTTAGAAGTAAAAAACATAAAATTTAAAACTAATTGATACGGAGGTCACGATGATTGAAACAATATTAAGAGCCTTTCATTTTGATTTCAAACTTTGATGAAACATGAGGAGCCTATTAAACTCTTTGAAGTAGTTTTGAGTTCATTTTGGTTCCTCCTTCAGTGGTTTTATATTCTGATATTTAAAAAATGTCACGTACTGTACGCGTCCAGGTCTCTCATGAAGCTGGAGAAGATACTTCTAGAGACTACTTGACTATTCGCGTCTCTTTTCTTGCCTCCATAGGATTTTTACAATAAATGCATTTCGATGCATCTGCTGATAATGCTAGTAATAGACATTGGAATTAAAAACTAAAAGTAGATTTCCGAATGGAATTAAGAACTAAAAGTAGATTTCCGAATGGAATTAAGAACTAAAAGTAGATTTCCAAATGGAATTAAGAACTAAAAGTAGATTTCCAAATGGAATTAAGAACTAAAAGTAGAGTTCCAAATGGAATTAAGAACTAGAAGTAGATTTCCAAATGGAATTAAGAACTAAAAGTAGATTTCCAAATGGAATTAAGAATTAAAAGTAGATTTCCAAATGGAATTAAGAACTAAAAGTAAATTTCCAAATGGAATTAAGAACTAAAAGTAGATTTCCAAATGGAATTAAGTCTAAAAAGTAGATTTCCAAATGGAATTAAGAACTAAAAGTAGATTTCCAAATGGAATTAAGAGCTAAAAGTAGATTTCCGAATGGAATTAAGAACTAAAAGTAGATTTCCAAATGGAATTAAGAACTAGAAGTAGATTTCCAAATGGAATTAAGAACTAAAAGTAGATTTCCAAATGGAATTAAGAACTAAAAGTAGATTTCCAAATGGATTTAAGAACTAAAAGTAGATTTCCAAATGGAATTAAGAACTAAAAGTAGATTTCCAAATGGAATTAAGAACTAAAAGTAGATTTCCAAATGGAATTAAGAACTAAAAGTAGTTTTCCGAATGGAATTAAGAACTAAAAGTAAATTTTCGAATGGAATTAAGAACTAAAAGTAAATTTCCGAATTTAATTAAGAACTAAAAGTAGATTTCCAAATGGAATTAAAAACTATAAGTAGATTTCCAAATGGAATTAAGAACTAAAGGTAGATTTCCAAATGGAATTAAGAACTAAAAGTAGATTTATAAATGGAATTAAGAACTAAAAGTAGATTTCCAAATGGAATTAAGAACTAAAAGTAGATTTTCAAATGGATTTAAGAACTAAAAGTAGATTTCCAAATGGAATTAAGAACTAAAAGTAGATTTTGAAATGGATTTAAGTACTAAAAGTAGATTTCTAAATGGAATTAAGTCTAAAAAGGAGATTTCCAAATGGAATTAAGAACTAAAAGTAGATTTCCAAATGGAATTAAGAACTAAAAGTAGATTTCCAAATGGAATTAAGAACTAAAAGTAGATTTCCAAATGGAATTAAGAACTAAAAATAGATTTCCGAATGGAATTAAGAACTAAAAGTAGATTTCCGAATGGAATTAAGAACCAAAAGTAGATTTCCGAATGGAATTAAGAACTAAAAGTAGATTTCCGAATGGAATTAAGAACTAAAAGTAGATTTCCAAATGGAATTAAGAACTGAAAGTAGATTTCCAAATGGAATTAAGAACTGAAAGTAGATTTCCAAATGGAATTAAGAACTAAAAGTAGATTTCCAAATGGAATTAAGAACTAAAAGTAGATTTCCAAATGGAATTAAGAACTAAAAGTAAATTTCCAAATGGAATTAAGAACTCAAAGTAGATTTCCAAATGGAATTAAGAACTAAAAGTAGATTTCCGAACGGAATTAAGAACTAAAAGTAGATTTCCGAACGGAATTAAGAACTAAAAGTAGATTTCCAAATGGAATTAAGAACTAAAAGTAGATTTCCAAATGGAATTAAGAACTAAAAGTAGATTTCCAAATGGAATTAAGAACTAAAAGTAGATTTCCAAATGGAATTAAGAACTAAAAGTAGATTTCCAAATGGAATTAAGAACTAAAAGTAGAGTTCCAAATGGAATTAAGAACTAGAAGTAGATTTCCAAATGGAATTAAGTACTAAAAGTAGATGAAGTAGAAGTCGGAAGTATTGTTTATATTGAAGGGAATAGTAGAAGTCGGAAGTATTGTTTATATTGAAGGGAATAGTAGAAGTCGAAAGTAGGGTTTATATTGAAGGGAATAGTAGAAGTCGGAAGTAGGGTTTATATTGAAGGGAATAGTAGATGTCGGAAGTAGGGTTTATTTTGAAGGGAATAGTAGATGTCGGAAGTAGGGTTTATATTGAAGGGAATAGTAGAAGTCGGAAGTAGGGTTTATATTGAAGGGAATAGTAGAAGTCGGAAGTAGGGTTTATATTGAAGGGAATAGTAGAAGTCGGAAGTAGGGTTTATATTGAAGGGAATAGTAGAAGTCGGAAGTAGGGTTTATATTGAAGGGAATAGTAGATGTCGGAAGTAGGGTTTATATTGAAGGGAATAGTAGATGTCGGAAGTAGGGTTTATATTGAAGGGAATAGTAGAAGCCGGAAGTAGGGTTTATATTGAAGGGAATAGTAGAAGTCGGAAGTAGGGTTTATATTGAAGGGAATAGTAGAAGTCGGAAGTAGGGTTTAAATTGAAGGGAATAGTAGAAGTCGGAAGTAGAGTTTATATTGAAGGGAATAGTAGAAGTCGGAAGTAGAGTTTATATTGAAGGGAATAGTAGAAGTCGGAAGTAGAGTTTATATTGAAGGGAATAGTAGAAGTCGGAAGTAGAGTTTATATTGAAGTGAAGAGTAGAAGTCGGAAGTAGAGTTTATATGGGATTTCAAATTTTTATGACAAGAAAGACAACACAACCCTAACGCTTTATATTGTAATAAACAATTCGAAAGAAATGAAAACAGAAAGTAATCGTAAGACCAGTGGCGTAGCTAGGGTGGGGGAGGAGGGGGGAGAATTAGGAAATCCCCCCGGCCCCCACTTGAGGGGGACCACCAAATGAGTTTTTGTTTTCATTAAATATTAAATACTACGTAAAATGCAGGGACAAGCATCCACCGAGCCCCCAAATGATGGAAAATTCCTAGCTAAGCCCCTGTGTAAGTTTATTTGAACCTGAAGACCAAACTGAAACAATGACACACATAACCAAGCATATTGTTATTATGAGAGCTACCTGTCAAGGGCTTGGCCCTCGGCATCAAATTCAAACTGATGCGCTCCCTGGTCATGACCACATTTTTATATACTTGCGAGTCTTGGACGCTGACTGCAGAGCTAGAAAGGAGGATCCTAGCAATGGAATTGAGATGTTACAGAAGGATCCTAGGCATCACTTTCAAAAACCGCATCACAAACCAAGAGATTAGAGACGGGGTTACTGCAGCTATCGGACACCATGATGACCTGCTAACTATTGTAAAGGAACGCAAGCTTAAAATATATGGCCATATTACAAGATCCACGGGGCTCGCAAAGACCTTCCTTCAGGGAACAGTACCAGGAAAAAGAAGAATAGAAAGACAGAGAAAGCGATGGGAGGACAACATAAAAGAATGGACGCGCCTACCATTGATAGAGGTTTTAAACAATGCAAAAGACTGGGAGGAATGGAGAAAGACGGTCGACAAATCCTGCGTGGTGCCCCAACGGTCCAACAGACTAAGGAATAGGTCAAGGTAATAAAAAAAGACTATTGGACACGCCCCCAACTTTTGTCTTATCAGTTTCGCTATTTGGCTGAAGTATAAGTTTGTCAGGTGTATTTGGCAATATCTGTTCGTGCTAATTGTTATCTGCAATCAATTCATAGAAATCTAATTGTCCTCAGCACAGAAAGTAATTATGGAATGACACTGCTCAACATCATAATTATCTCTAATGAGCCGCGAGTTCTAGAATTAGTTAATAGAACAGAGCCGCCATGGACATTGCTGTTCTATTTTGTTAAGATAATGGAGTCATTCTGTGTGCATTACTGACTCATTAGTCCATTTCAACAGCAACTGTTTGCATCTTTTTTTTTGTATCTTCCTGTTTCTGTCTGTCAGCCTGTTCGTCTGTCTGTGTCTATCTATCTATCTATCTATCTATCTATCTATCTATCTATCTATCTATCTATCTATCTATCTATCTGTCTCTCTCTGTATGTGTCTTGTTCGTTTAATTTCACACATCTATCAATGTATTAATTAAATCATTTGTGCTTATTTGTGTTGTAAGTTTTAAATGTACATTTATAAGACTTAGGATAATTATCATATTCATTTCAAAAAAATAATTACAACAACATGTTCAAGCAAGTCAGGACAAAAAGGTTTTGCAAGAATAAAGACGGAAAACCAAAATATTAGAAAAAAAAAAACAAGTTTAAAAAATTAAAAAGCTGGAGAAAAAAACACTATATTTCACGATATTGTTAGATAGAGAAACATTTTGAGAATCTCAGTTTGTCTCGATAATCTAATACAGCAAGAGAAAAAAAATCAAATTTGTCACAATGGCCATTTTTTCCTTCTCATTCTTAATTAAGGCAGTGGCACAGAACAGTTTTGTTCTTGCAGGGAAGCATTAAGTTTAATAGCTTCAAGCTATTTCTAGCTAACACGAACGAGAAAAAATGATATTGATTTGACTACCCTATGGATATAGGACAAAGTGAGTTTCAGAAGATGAGGTTTGGAACAAATATTACGTACATTAGCCTGGGCCAAAGTAACACAGGGCAATGACAATGTATGCCATTTAGAGAGTCACCTGGCTGCATCTTTGTGACGGAACAATATTGAAACTAAATCGTGGGTATGACTCCAAACTCTTCACGTTTAAAGACCCATATTTGTAACAAAAATAAAACCAGAAAGTTAATCGGAGATATTCCGAGTTAGGTCAAAGGTCAATGATGTATAAATACGCCATTAAATTTTAGAGGTTTCTCAATTAGTCTTCCAGAGAGTAAATTGGTCAAAACATCAGCCAGCAAAACGAGGCAAGCTTTTACAATGTTAGTAGTTTTTTTTATCTCATTGCAAACACAAAAAAATAATTGTAAACAGTCTAACCCCCCCCCCCCCCCATTATATCTTTCAAAAGGAAGCCCTCATTCCGTAGAGTAGGCTCTTACCAAACCACCATTGTGTACCTGCTGAAGCCTAAGTCCAAGAGTACATTTGCTATTTCATCGACCTACCTGACATCCCCCGCTCCTATCTTAGTACCAAACCTTCTAGAGCTTTTTTTTTATTAAAGGATAAAAAAGAAAACAATCTTTTCAGACATAAACCCAATTGACTGGATTCTGTGTCGTCAACAAGGGAACAAACACTCTTTCGTTCTTAGAAACTGTTAACATCAAGTGATAGTTGGTAGATGGTGGTGACAGAAAGAGTACACTGTCAGAGTTCAACCAATTTACTTTGCAATCACACTTTTGTCTTTCGTTCAACACTAAGAGCAACTTTGAAATAGAAAGTCTGCTTCGTTGCTTCGTATTTAAAAGTACACAATGGCTCACTTGTACACAGATAGGTATGCAGTCCAGAAGTAACTAGAACATCAATGTTAGGACCAAGTGTATTCAATTCTTTACTTTCGAGTTTACATCAATTCGTTGTAAATAGTCTTTAGAGGGAGATAATCAATAGATGTTACGTTGTATGAGAGTTGGTGTATGTAGATGTATAGTAGAGTAGTGTCTCTCAACACAACAGCCAAGCAGCGACAAAACTGCAACACAACAGCCAAGCAGCGACAAAACTGCAACACAACAGCAACACAGCAGAAATACAAGAGTTCCGTGACACAAGTAACACAATACAATCCAAAAGGGATAGATTTTAAGATTGAAATGTGGCTGAGTGTCATAAGCTGATTGACTATTTATTTATAGAGGTCGAATCCCGACTCTATCCTAAAGGCAGCATGGAAACATATTCCTTTTCCCCCACAGCCTCACAAAAGAGATTGGAGCCTAGCGCACTGAACGTGCTATAAGCTTGAAAGATTCTATACAAAAAATTATTTTATAAATTCATGTAATGACTACATAGATGGGTAGAAATAATAGAAACCACAGTACTAAATACATGATCAACTGAATGATCATTGAAATGGTAACTGGCATGCACTTGACTGGCTGATTCAAGATACACGAATTGGTCTCTTGTTTAAATTAGACTTTTCTCGAAGAGGTACAGACCAAACTTTTCTGAGAGGATTGTTTTATCCGGGTCAGTCTCACCTGTTTACATGGTCAATATTTTAGACATTTTTGACCTGATTAGCCCTGAAAGTTCTCTCCAAAATTTGTCTCCTTTAATCTACATTAGGTACTATCTGCCCTTGTTACCCAAACTCGCAGTAACCTTGACAATTTTGAAGGTTCCAAATATTAATTACTCGCGCCGACCACTAAAGAAAGTTCGACATTTAGTGGGCAGCATTTTTCGTTGATGTCTCCATCTTCTCAATGTTTAAAATGCATAAGTTGACCGGAATATCAAGACAGTATTGTGTGCGCCTAAATCTTATGAAACATGAAATATGAATGGAGAATCTCAATCACGACTTGTATATCTTCCAAGCAGGTCCATTCGTAGTGCATTCGAAAATTGCCTCATACATTTTTTACCAAGAGGGGACTTTCCTGTAGTTAACCCTGGAGTACTTTACATTGAAAAGGCCACCGACCTCGTATGAGGTCTATGAACCACTAAATCTAATCGACAGTAGAAGTACTTTTAAAAACGTCACTTTCTATCACGATTTGAAGAGAAACAAGTCTGTATTGCTCACTGACACACAACCGTTTTCGGATTCATGCTATAGATCGATATAGCGATTCAATTTTAATGCCAGTCTTAAGTGCTCATTGTGACAGGTTGGGGAATGTGATGTGTGTTTGGCGTGTTTAATGTCTAGGGGATGATTATTTTTTATATGATCACATACCAACCCGTCAGCATATAAATCGTGAGCAGACACGCAACGAGAAAAGTAATAAAAGATAGATACAAAGTTCAAAATGAAGAATATTTATTTACATAAATATTTACATATAGAATAAAAAGGGGGAGGGTTTGCATCTATCTCTAAGCAATAATGGATTTAATCATCACTCTTGCACTTAATAAGAGAGTATGTCACTTTGTCTTCTGAACTTAGCTGGTTGTCCTGCTTGGGTCGCAGCTGGCTGTGTCCTGGCTTGAGTTTCTGCAGCTGGAGTTGGCGCTCTAGCGGGTAGAGGGAAGCCGGTGATTCAGTTCTTGTGGAGTTTCAATCCAAAGTTCTGATATCTGTAGTGGGCACAGTAGGGCGGGTGGCCGGCTACCGTGGGCACAAGTGTACTGCGGGCAGAGCTGATCTGCCGTGGGCAGCGTAGTTGACAGGATTAGTCCAGTGAGTTGCGGAGGGTTTAGCGTAGCTATGACATCTCGCACAGATCTGGGTCTATAGGGATGCCGCACCTAATAAGTTGACAGGTGGGCTGTCGACTAGGCGGGCAAGTAGATCCAATAGCGCCAAGTAGTAGAGTTGAGTAGATCCACGTAGGCAGTAGATGATACTCAATAGCAAGTAGGCCAGTGTGCAGTGCTGAATAGCACTAAGTACAAGGGCAATCGGTGATTGATCCGAGAAATAGGCAGGAGTGCAGTGCTGAATAGCACTAAGTACGAAGGCAGGTAAATAGGCAAATGGTTGAGTAGTGTCGAGTAGACACTAAACAGCAAATAGGCAGACACCTGAGGGAGGCTGCGGATAAATAAAGACAAGTTAGGACATGTCTCTCATGCATTTTATCGATGCCCTCGACTGAGGTGCATTCGTCAGATTGGTGAAATTGCTTTAGAGCACAATGGGGAGATGATGACGAAAGGGATTAGGAAAATAGATGGCAGATAGTAGTAATATAAAAATGTACATAAAAGGGGAAATAATAATCTTAAATAAACAACACAAGTTGGAAGAGAGAAATGGGGGGGGGGGGGGGAATGGGCGATGGTCAGCGACCATGACGGTTTGTTTACATACGACCGTCGGCCGAGAACAATGGAGCGCGCTTGAATGGAGTGAGTGTCCGTTCAAGGGGCGCAACTCTCGTTAAGAGTATTTTTTTATTTTATTTTATATAATACAGACGTTACTTCAAAAAGAAGATGATTACGTCCTACGCGTCATGCATTTAGTCATGCATATTAACCAATGACTTAAATTCTGCCAAGTCACTGGTTTTTCTGGCTAGCTCAGGCAACCCATTCCATGCTCTAATAGCACTGAGTAAAATGAGTAAAGGGAGATAATTCATGTATCTTCTCTAAGCTCAGTGTTAGTGCGCTAGTAAAATTACCAAGGCGGTCAGCCGAGATAAAGAAAATAAAATAAGAGGTACAAATATATACATGGTTGCATCAACGATCAATTGAGCAACGTAGCATTAATAGATTAATGCAATACATAAATATATACATATGCCATGTTTATGTTTTCTAATTACGACAGTGAGAAATACACAATGCACTAATTAAATATAAATGAAATAATAAAATACACACGATAAAATCCAGTGAGATATATGCACAAAGTAATTAAGTGGAACTTGTGACTAAGTTCAGCTTACCACCAGGTATTCCTCAAGGAGTGAGAATAAATGATATAGTCTAGACTCGATTGACAGCGATAGAAAAATGAGAGGGTCTGGCTTGATTTAATCTACCTTATATATAGGCCTGGAAAATGTGGGCGGAAACAGGAAATGTCCTAGGCTAAGAATTGTCTTACACTTGGGTGAATCCGACAAGAGTCGCACCTTGGAGTATCACGAGGCGTGTTGACCAGAGTAATCTCTTTGATCAAAGAGAGACTTTGGAGAGGGGGGGGGGGGAGAAAGATTGGTTGCATTCCACCCAAGGTGGTGTCAACTGCGGCTGTCAGACATCCGGCGGGCGAGACAAAAGAGACTGTGTTTACCTTTCCCCGATCAAGGGCAGATAAATGAAAGGACGCCAAGGTGGTGGACCAAGTCTAGCCTGAAGAGGCAAAGGAGGGGCGGGTGGAGAAATTGGGGATAGAGCGGAGAAATAATTAAAATAAAATAAATAAATAATAGTAAATAATGATTAATGCTGTGATAAATTTGAGTGTCTCTCAGCAAACTTTTGACTTGTCATACTCATGATTAAAATCGATTCAGTTTAAAGCTTTGGCTCCAAAAGTTGAGAAAAATATATTTCTTGTAAATAGCATTACAACTAATTGATCATCTTTTAGACATCTTTGTCATTAACAAAAAAACAACATACACAAGAATTTTGATTTTCCATTTTCATTTAACCAGTGTTGCCTTAGAATAGATTGGACAGTTTCACATCTGGAGCAAATAATTATCAAACGTTCTAGAAAATGACTAAAATGGGCATCTAGTATATACTGGGGATACATTACGTGGAAAGAAGATCGACTTTATTTATACGATTAAAAATAGTTATTGCTTAACAACCATCATGGATTTTTTTTAGATCAGAGTAATAAAAAAAATGCCTAACATCTTTATTTAGACATGTCAACATTATTTATATTTTGTTAAGCTGCAATAAAATATTCACATATAATGTTGTCGCTAAGATTGTATAATTTAACATCAGTGGCGTCACTATGTCGGTGTTAACCGGTGCGGTTACCACAGTTGTCTCCCCCCCCCCCTTGTTAACGTTTTCCTAACATTTCCCAAATAAACATTATTGTTAGTTTATACTTTCTATTGAACCAGTATAGTGAGCTGACTACCAACTTTCATTGATTGTTGCACAAATGTAAAAGAAGTGTCAATTCTATGATAAAATCCCATTGTTTATGACATTTATTCAATAGTTATTGCATATTTTACAATGCAAGGTTATTAAAATTAAAACATCACCTGAACATGTCTCCTTTAGACTTTTAAACGGAAACGGTATAACATTATGATGTGTTGTTTAGACTTGAACCACCATCTACCAGAAAATGTACGTTTGCCGCCCACTTAGCAATTTGTCTGAGGGAGCGCTTAAAGCTCTCACAGCGGAGTCCTAGGCGGAGACCCTGGCGCCAAGCGCTTTTCAGCCCCTCTGAGCATCAGAAACTTTATCTCCTTAAGTCTAGCTTGTACTATTTCTCCTAGTAAGAAGATTGCAGGTCACACACAAGTAAGAACGGATGAGACTGACTGTATCTGATTGTGAGGTGTCCGAGTTCATTCAGAAATACTGCTTTGTAGATCATTTTAAAGTGGTTTGTGTTCTGAGCTTCATCAATTGTTTCTCTGTCGTCTACAACGCATATTTGTCTCCCGTAGTTTTAAAAAAGCCCATATCAATACTTATGTATTACGGAGTTTCCGTTGCGATGATGAAGTATTCTCTTGGAATCTGGGCGCAAGATATTCATCCTTGTGAAAAGAAAGTCGCTAAAATTAAGTCTAATAAAGCAAAAAAAACAACAATTCATGCAGTCTTATAGCAGACCTGTTCCCCTTCACACAAAAAATAGAACGTTGGTGCGTTAGTGGGCAGAGATTGGTCTTTTCTGCCTTAAAAAGGAGGTGTTCCTTATTTGAACCTTTTGAATCGATCATGGTACTTAGAAGATGAAATGACGACCTTTAAATTAATTATTTCATTACTTTAAATTTAATGCTTTGCCCTTTTTACCTGATTCATACTAAAGTATCAAATAACTACATTGCAAATACAAGCGATTTTTTTTAAAGAAAGACTACGTTTCCCCTTGAAAGCACGTACAGTAATGTTTTAGACTTTGTACACACAAAAAAAATACAAAAAGGACTAAAATAAAATATATATA
Organism: Biomphalaria sudanica; assembly: GCA_036873155.1. Classification (NCBI taxonomy): domain Eukaryota; kingdom Metazoa; phylum Mollusca; class Gastropoda; family Planorbidae; genus Biomphalaria; species Biomphalaria sudanica. The sequence continues at coordinate 1,014,661 of JAZGLO010000548.1, read as the reverse complement.
TATCTAGATTATTACAATAGATGTGCCTAGGCATGTTTGGGTATATATCTAGAAATTTTTAAATGTGTCTGCTTTTGCCAAGATATAATTTTTCACACTTAGGTGTCACCTGGTGCGGACCGCACAACCGCACCCCCTAGTAACGCCAGTGTTCAACATAAATATTTTACATTTGTAAGCAATTCAAACATTATAAAAGCTATTATTAATAACACCTCTGCATAAATAAGAGAAAGTTTATAATAGATCTAGTACACGTTGAAGTGTGGATATTGTGGATCTGGTGTGTTTTTTTTTATGAATTCATTATTTTGATCTATACTATAAAGTATAAAGTAAGGCGTATGTATGTATGTGACGAATAGAAATCAAAACCGCTTGACCAATCTTGATAAAACTTGGCAGGAATGCTCCTTGGGTACTAACTTAGACCGCAGTGTATGTATTGTAGCCCTAAAACAAACTTAAGAACCTAAAAAGAAAAGTTGTCTGACTCTATTAAAGCTATAGTATTTATGAATCTAGGTCATGTTTACAATGTTGACATGAGAAAAGATCGAAAGGATTTAGATCTAGATATAATTTTAAGAAATACACTTTGCGCAGATAGTTTTTTACTTTGACACATGAAAATACAATAGAAGGTCTATTGATTTCATTATATAATAAAAAATACCTTCAATTTTGTGTTTCAAAACCAATTTTACATAAATTAGTTCCTTATATCTGTGACTACAGATTTCCTGACGAACATTCTTTCATTAGACAATATCATAATGTTACACATCTTTCCATCCCTAGATCTGGATCTAAAACTCTAATTCAACTCTAAGACGATAAAACATCTCTTCGCACAGATAGTTTTATACTTTAACACATGCACATACTAGTTATAGTCCATTCATTTCATATTTTGATCAAATAAAGATTCAAATTTGGTTTTCTAAATCATTTTTAATAGACTACATTCGTTTACGAAAGCTGCGAAGCCGAGTTGAGATAGGCATATATTCATTCGTGAATCGCGTACTAAAAATTATTTCGTTTAATTGTTCACTTTATAATCCCATTCATTTAACAAAGCTATCGCTCTTTTCGTTTTTAATAGATATGAATGTATCAGCTTCGTGTAAACCCATTTTCGCAAACCTAATTTTATTTTCGTAGCGAAAGAGAAAAAACTTGAAAGGATCATTAGCTAAGTTTAACATACATCTAAATCCAATCCACTAGATTAGTAAACACAAACTTAGACCCGCAGGCCGCGGGTAATGTCAGGCTAGTATTTATATATAGATTATGCAGCTAGTTCTAGGGGGGGGGGGGGGGCTATAGTAAGTTAATCCAAGACCAGCGGAAATTCAAGGTTTTGAAAATAGACACACAGATATCATAGACTGGATCGCTACAGATCACTGGATAGCATATACAGGTGCATATCTATGTGTTTCAGCTTCTAGATGAGGACGGGAATAAAACCTCGTGACTTCGCCCCACTGAGAGAATAATTGCATGCTGGTAACGTCACTGAGCGTGTACTAAGTAGGATTTAAAAAAAAAATGAAATACTGTGTTAAGTGGCTGTAACATTTATTTACATTTTTACAAAGCCTTGTACCCTCGATACAACAAACAAATACATCTACAATATCACTGATGACCGAAATCTTATATTACTGAGTGAAGAGTACAAAAAATGCATGTAATTACTAAAACATCAAGTTTGGATATGAGGCGTATAGATAGATATATCTACATACGGATAATGTTTCATTTATTTGTTTCTGTGGCCAAAGTTACCTAGTATGTTAGGTGAACACAAATTTACCAAAGTAAGATTGGGTATAAATCAAAGCCGGCTCTACGCCTGTGACGCCCGAAGATAATTAAGTCCAAAATTTGAACTTGGAATGTTTTAGTTCACAAACCTAGTATTCTATTATTTGATCACAGCGGCGGCTCTTTATATTCTAAAGTATACCTGAAAGAGAAGCGGCAAAATTTGTATAAACATTAAAACTGTAATCTCGAGTAGACAAATAAAGCACATAAGTCACACAAACCTGTCAAATCATTCAGGAAGACCAACTAATCAACATCCATGATGCAGAAGGTATAAAGGTGTAATCGTTAATTCTCTTGTGTTTGGGCTACGTTTCGATCTATTTGACCAGGTTAATTGTTTTTTGTTTTTAATCGTAACACCAGAAATAAAGTTTTTTTTCGTTTCATCCCATTCCTCAAGCAAGAGGCCAGGGCCGATGTGCCATAACACCTAAACCTGCAAGAGACCATGGCCCATATACCATAAAACCTGAACCTCCAAGAGGCCAGGGTCCATGTACCTTAAACCTAAAAACATTTGCATAAGTGCAATTATGGCTCATGTGCATTAAATCCTAAAAAGCTAAACCTGAAAGAATAGTGTTCTTGTCTAGGTTTTATGATTTAACATAATTATGCGAAATACCCGGTACAAAATTTATTAAAGCGATAAATAATGGTAATAGTATTTGTGTTTGAAAAGTGGAAAGGTTTAGAATAAATTTCACAGCTTTAGAGGTTTTGATGTAGAGGTTGTGATGTAGAGGTTTTGATGTAGAGATTGTGATGTAGAGATTGTGATGTAGAGGTTGTGATATAGATGTTGTGATGTAGAGGTTGTGATATAGATGTTGTGATGTAGAGGTTGTGATATAGATGTTGTGATGTAGAGGTTGTGATATAGATGTTGTGATGTAGAGGTTGTGATATAGATGTTGTGATGTAGAGGTTGTGATATAGATGTTGTGATGTAGAGGTTGTAATGTAGGTGTTGAAATATACATATGCTATTATATATGTGAACTAAACATATCTAAATTACGGTAGGGTGATTTGATTCATTTCAATAGAGAGAGAAAAAAGTAACGGAATTGGATGCTTAAATATAGACTTAACTGATCTGCATAGAAAGCTGTAGCAATGTAACTTAATGCTGTGCTCCTTCTATAGTTTATTAAATTCGTCTGCTAGAGGTAGGGATATCTCACCTTTCTTTTCCCTCCATCGAGCATATTTTTTTTTATTCTGACTATGGCGTTACGGATCACTGGATGGCATATACACATGTATCGATTTGTTTCAGCTTCTAGTTGAGGACGTGGATGTAGCTTAACAACGCTGCTTAATATAGGTCACAGTAAACAAACATAAAAGTAAACATGTCAGCTGCTGCTTTCGTCTGCTAAATGATGGGGAAACTTTTAAAAGAGAGATGGTCGCTAGAGCTGTCAGCGTGGAAGTGACACAAAGCAGGAATATAAAGAATTATTATTTGTTTTAACGATAAGAGTTGTACGTTCTGTAATTTGGTGATATTGTTGTTAGTGTGTCTGAATGTCTGTTGCTCTAACACTGCGGTGCTTAACTTTTTATCGAATAGAGGCCATATATATTTACGAAACACATGATGACCCAAATCGCCTCACATCAAAGATCAAATGGAAGCAAACCTCGTGACTTCACTGTGTGTGACCACGTTATTTGGCGACCGGATACAACCCGCGGTTCTTAATTGGGCAACGCTGGTCTAACGTAATAATAGGCCTAAAAAAAGTAAGGTCTGCGCATGTTTGACTTTTATAATATAGATAGATGTGTGTTCAAGTAAAATGTCATTAAACGTTTAGCTTACTTATTTTTTTAAGTAATGTTTTTTTTAATTATTGACATGATATGAGGTCCTCTGCTTACAATTTAGTAAGTTATAGGTTTATGTTATGGTATTGCAGGAGTGATTTCAATATGCTGAGCTGCCTGGCATGGATGGTAGAAACCTTTGCAATACTTTCAACAGGGCGTGTGTCCAATGACTAAAATGAAACTAAACAATAACTAGTGGACAAAACCTCATGACAAGTTCCATTTACGTACTGAAGGGTGAGAGGTAATGGAAGGTAGGTAAAACTGAAATAATGTAGTTCTCAAAACACTCAATCCAATACTTCTCTCCCCTTTTCAACGCTCGTTTCTTTAGCTGACATTATACGTCAGTTGTTGTTTCATGCTTTCAGGGGCAACTACTCTTTCACAGGTGACAGTTCTTTCACATGTGACTGTTCTTTTCCAAGTGATTGATCTTTTACATGTGACTGTTCTTTTCCAAGTGATTGATCTTTTACAGGTGATTGTTCTTTTACGGGTGAATCTTGTTTACAGGTAACTATTCTTTTACTGGTAACTGTTCCTTTACGAATATGAATTGCGTACACTTTGGGAGATGGGGGGGGGGGGGGCACCAACAGACCATACTGCTAGCAGTGTCAGGCACCTGGCAGCCTCGGTACGCAGCTGATTAGATCTACAGTGTCATTGGTGACCAAAAGTTTTTGGTATTGAGTTAAGAGAAAAATGCAACATGGGATTGAAAGAAAAGAAAAAGGGGGGAGGGGGCTCTCATTTGAGGCATAAATAAGAGATAATTTAATTTGTTTCTTTGGCCAAAGATAACTTCTAGGGTGTCATGTGGACACTAATTTACCAAACTAAAACTGGGTATTTATCAAAGCCGGCTCTTCGCTTGGGACGCACTAAGTTCAAGAATCCGAGATTCGAACATTTTAGGTTCTCAATCGAAGTGCTCTATCTCTTAATCACCACGTATATTCTATCACACTTAATCACCACGTATCTTCAATCACACTTAATCACCACGTATATTCTATCACACTTAATCACCACGTATCTTATATCACACTTAATCACCATGTATTTTATATCACACATAATCACCACGTATCTTATATCACACTTAATCACACGTATCTTATATCACACTTAATCACCACGTATCTTCTATCATACTTAATCATCACGCATCTCATATCACCCTTAATCACCAGGTATCTCATATCACACTCAATCACCACGTATCTTCTATTACACTTAATCACCACGTATCTTATATCACACTTAATCACCAGGTATATTCTATCACACTTAATCACCACGTATCTTATATCACACTTAATCACCACGTATCTTATATCACACTTAATCACCACGTATCTTATATCACACTTAATCACCATGCATTTTATATCACACATAATCACCACGTATCTTATATCACACTTAATCACCACGTCTTTCTATCACACTTAATCACCACGTATCTTATATCACACTTAATCACCACGTATCTTATATCACACTTAATCACCACGTATCTTATATCACACTTAATCACCACGTATCTTATATCACACTTAATCACCATGTATTTTATATCACACATAATCACCACGTATCTTCTATCATACTTAATCATCACGTATCTCATATCACACTCAGTCAGCACGTATCTTCCACCACACTTAATCATCACGTTTCTCATATCACACTTAATCCCCACGTATCTTATATCACACTTAATCACCACGTATCTTATATCACACTTAAATAATTAACTAGAGAAACGTTTGTAACGATTTGATAATACGTAGGAGGAAAATTTAGCATAGGCAGTCAAGCGACTCGGTCCAATCAATGAGCGGAGCCAACTAATCAACGCCGCTGGTGCAGGAGAGAAACCAACTAATCAACGCCGCTGGTGCAGGAGAGGAACCAGCTAATCAACGCCGCTGGTGCAGGAGAGGAACCAGCTAATCAACACTGCTGGTGCAGGAGAGGAACCAACTAATCAACGCCGCTGGTGCAGGAGAGGAACCAGCTAATCAACACTGCTGGTGCAGGAGAGGAACCAGCTAATCAACACTGCTGGTGCAAGAGAGGAACCAACTAATCAACGCCGCTGTTGCAGGAGAGGAACCAACTAATCAACACTGCTAGTGCAGGAGAGGAACCAGCTAATCAACGCCGCTGGTGCAGGAGAGGAACCAACTAATCAACACTGCTGGTGCAGGAGAGGAACCAACTAATCAACGCCGCTGGTGCAGGAGAGGAACCAGCTAATCAACGCCTCTGGTGCAGGAGAGGAACCAACTAATCAACGCTGCTGGTGCAGGAGAGGAACCAACTAATCAACGCCTCTGGTGCAGGAGAGGAACCAACTAATCAACGCCGCTGGTGCAGGAGAGGAACCAACTAATCAACGCCTCTGGTGCAGGAGAGGAACCAACTAATCAACGCCTCTGGTGCAGGAGAGGAACCAACTAATCAACGCCTCTGGTGCAGGAGAGGAACCAACTAATCAACGCCTCTGGTGCAGGAGAGGAACCAACTAATCAACGCCTCTGGTGCAGGAGAGGAACCAACTAATCAACGCTGCATGTGCAGGAGAGGAACCAGCTAATCAACGCCTCTGGTGCAGGAGAGGAACCAACTAATCAACGCCTCTGGTGCAGGAGAGGAACCAACTAATCAACGCCGCTGGTGCAGGAGAGGAACCAGCTAATCAACGCTGCTGGTGCATGAGGTATAAAGGTGTAAGCGTTAATCCTTCTGTGCGATGTTACGTATCGATCTATTGGACAGGGTCAAGTGTCTCCATTAGCTGAACAGTTCTAGTAAGGGACCACGCGTGAGAAGACATTATGGTTGACGTCATCACGGGGAGTGTATCGATGAGTATAATGAGGAAGTCTTGTTAGGATAACACAGCTAATGTTCACATTAGTAGACTAGTGCTAATTCCTCACAAACTCTTTCTCTCTCTCTCTGTCTGTCTCTAATTCTCTCTTTATTTATCTTTCACTTTCTGTTTCTCCTTTGTCTCTTTTATTTCTCTGTATCTCTGTATTTACACAGTTGTTTTCTCCTTCTTTATCTAACATAGTTTGTCTATCTCTTTCTCTCTTTCTCTGTCTTTCTCTTTCTCTCTCTCTTTGGCTTGCTTATATTATACTAAATAGACCCCTTATATTTAAAATATATATTTCTCCCTCTCTCTCTCTCTCTCTCTCTCCCTTTGGTTAGCTCTCTGTCTTTTATTTGTTTATATTCTATCGTTTATGACCTATACAAAAAATACAAATGATTACACACTCAATGGACAGTTATTTCTCTCTCTCACAAACAAGGTGTATGTAAGTATGTCCCGAATGCAAATCAAAACCAATCTTGATAAAATTTAGCATGAACCATGTCAAAGACCGTAGTGTATGTTCATTGTCCATCCCACAATCGGGGGCCCTAAAAATAGACAAAAGACCTAATTGTAGAGTGGTATAGCTAGGGATTGACATGAAATAATGGCGTAATATTTAATGTAAAGACAAATTTCGGACACTCATTTGGGGGCCTCCTTTAAGTGGAGGCCGGGGTATTTTCAAATGTGGACCCCCCCCCCTCCCACCACCATAACAAAGCCACTGTTATTGCATCTCAATTAAAGAACTAAAGTTTTGAACAGATCGGGTAAACCCGTTTTCACAGTATTTTATATTTGATATGAATATGTCGACTGAACGGATAAACCCATTGTCAAACTCTAATTTTATTTTCGTGATAAATAAAAAAAACAACTTGAAGGGAACAACCTTAATGTTTGACATAGATCTAAAAAATAATAAAGTTAATCAGTAATAATCAGTTTATATATATATATATATATATATATATATATATATATATATATATATATATATATATATATATATATATATATATATATATATAAAAGCCAACTTCGTATATATTTGTAAAGGGTTTATATATGCCCTTTGTTTATTTTTTTAATTTACTATATCTTATCTTATCTTATATAATACAGACGTTACTTCAAAAAAGATGATTACGTCCTACGCGTCATGCATTTAGTCATGCATATTAACCAATGACTTAAATTCTGCCAAGTCACTGGTTTTTCTGGCTAGCTCAGGCAACCCATTCCATGCTCTAATAGCACTAGGGAAGAAGGAGTATTTGTACAAATTTGTCCTAGCATATGGGACGAGGAATGTGGCCTTTATTTTTGTGTCTTTCAGAGTACTTTATTAGATTTTGTTTTTGTATTTGAAGATTATGGTTCAGTGTTTTATGTATAATTGCTACTTTACTTTTGAGTCTTCTGTCCTGAAGGCTTCCTAAATTTAGTGATTTTACTAATGATGTTACTCTAGTCAAATGTGAATATTCGTTTGTTATGAATCTCACTGCTCTATTTTGTGTTTGTTCCAGTTTCTTAATGTTTTCTTGAGTTGAGGGGTCCCAAACGGTGGATGCATATTCTATTATTGGCCTAACCAAGGTTAAATAACATTTTAGTTTCATGTTCTTATTTGATTTATAGAAATTTCTTTTAATAAACCCTAATGCTTTGTTTGATTTTTTTATAGTTTCATCAATATGTGGATTCCATGACAGTTTTTCATTTATTATAACACCTAGGTATTTTGCGTTTTTAGTCTGTGTTACTGGTTTGCCATGAATAAGATAAGTGGAATTAATTTGTTTTAGTTTTTTTGTTACTCTTAACAACTGACATTTTTCTGGGTGGAAAGACATGCTCCAATTTGATTCCCATTTCTGTAATTCATCTAATTCTCTTTGTAAAATATCTGTGTCTTGTTTTGTTTTTATTGTTCTATATATTATGCAATCGTCTGCAAATAATCTGACTTTAATCTGAGTTTATACTTAAACTCTTAACAAATTAATCATTGGTGTTTTATTTCAGCTTCACAAAATGTGTGCAGACTTTTAAGGTTTATTATCAACTTCAAGGTGGATTGTTTTAAACATTGCATTTATGTTTTAGTCATAGACAATTTCACAAAGAGTGACAGAGGCAGTTAATTCTGAGCCAATAGCAAGCCTGCACGAGACACCGTTGTGTTTGTCTCCTGAATCTCGTTCAGCTCGTCCCCAGGTCAGAAATAGTTGTAAGATATGTACTTAGAAGTCTCCCAATCTAGGCTAAATGAAATCATAGAAAGCCAATGACGTCACTAATAGAATAAAACGATTTTTTTTTTTTTTTTTTGCTGTGTTTTCTCTTCTCTGCAATGGAAGGCCAGAGTTCGACACAACTCCTTGTGACCTGAAGCTCCAGACCTAGAGAAGTGTAAACATTGCAATAACCCACTTGCCTGCTAACTCAGGGGAAAAAACACACTAAAATTTGTTTAGCTAGAATAAATATGTTCTCATAGAGAGAATATATATATATATATGTGTATGTGTGTGTGTGTGTGTGTGTGTGTGTATATTCTGGTGTTGTTGTTTTTTATAATGATAAGACATATATCATTTCTGAATTTTTATTTGAATGTAAAAAACAAAATTAAAGTCAATAATGAATTCCTTTACAAATTTTAAAATGCATCCTGATTCCATTATAAGAACATAATGGAATACTAAGTAGTTTCGATTAGTGAAGCTATTCAATAGTATACAGTCATGGGCAGTTTAGTATTAACAGAAAAAAAAGGCCTTTTATAGTCGATTTCGTGAAGTTTTGTGCGCGTCTGTGCGTTGTTGTTTGTTGTTAGCCGTTATCATCATTCGGATATTCCCTCAACGTGACATGTATTTGTGTGTATTCAAATGTATTCACATAAAAACGTATGTATTCGTATGACCAAAATCTAATATCAAATGATGTTTAATTTATCGTAATATGAAACTACCACTCAGGTTTGTCAGAGAGTACAAAAGACACACACACATAAATCTACACACATTTCATACCAGGACTCAAACCTATAACGTTATAACTTCAAAAGCATCACTAGTAGCTATGTCGTCAGGGTTAATTTCTTAGCTTGGCTCCTTAGGCTCGTAGGGGTTACTTAAATACTCAATTACAAATTACTCACACACAAGAACAATTAATATTCAATATACTTCAACTCTAACTCCATCTCTCAGTGAATACCAAAAACTCTTTCATATCAAATAAAGCACACAATTGTATTACTTTTAAGAAATAATACAAAACACCAGTCCATCAACTTTCATGACAACATACATATATAAACACCAGTCCAGAAAGCGAAAGTCCAACCATCCTGGACCGGGGACAAGACCTCACTAACTAACACACTCTTTCGCACATTCAACGAAGACTTAACCATTCAGTTCATAACGCGTGCAAAACTATCACATAACAAAGGGATATAACTAACATATATAAATATCAAAGAACATTCATTCTCGCCACACCACCCCCTGACATATGTGTGTGTTTATATATATATATATATATATATATATATATATATATATATATATATATATATATATATATATATATATATATATATATATATATATATGTGTGTGTGTGTGTGTGTGTGTGTGTGTTTATGTGTGCGTGTGAGTACGAGCAAGAAAAAGGGCATGTAATGGGGAGAGGAGAGATACAAAGGTTTGGGGTGTCTGAAAGTCTTATCCCAAGTTGTCAGGTGTGAGAGAGTATTGGCTTACTTCTGGGCTAATTAAATTCAAATGTGTACACCAAAGGTGCATAGCATGTCACCAATTTCTACCAGAACATGTGTAGAAAGATACAGCTGGGAAGTCTTAAGATAAACTAACAGCGAGATAGTGGCAGCTGGGAAGTCTAGGGATTGACTAGCGGGGATATAGAGACAGCTGGGAAGTCTAGGGGTTGACTAGCAGGGATATAGAGACAGCTGGGAAGTCTATGGAATGCCTATCATGAAGATAGTGACAGCTGGGAAGTCTAGGGGTTGACTAGCAGGGATATAAAGACAGCTGGAAAGTCTAGGGGTTGACTAGCAGGGATGTAGAGACAGCTGGGAAGTCTATGAAATGCCTATCATGAAGATAGTGACAGCTGGGAAGTCTAGGGGTTGACTAGCAGGGATATAAAGACAGCTGGGAAGTCTAGGGGTTGACTAGCAGGGATGTAGAGACAGCTGGGAAGTCTATGGAATGCCTATCATGAAGATAGTGACAGCTGGGAAGTCTAGTGGTTAACTAGCAGGGATATAGAGACAGCTGGGAAGTCTAGGGGTTGACTAGCAGGGATATAGAGACAGCTGGGAAGTCTAGGGGTTGACTAGCAGGGATATAGAGACAGCTGGGAAGTCTAGGGGTTGACTAGCAGGGATATAGAGACAGCTGGGAAGTCTAGGGGTTGACTAGCAGGGATATAGAGACAGCTGGGAAGTCAAGGGATGCAGAATACTTACTTCAGTGCGTTTATTTTCTTTCTTGCTAATCTTTACATCTACTTTAAGCAGTTCGTGCGCGCATATTATGTGAGTTGTGTGTGAGAGTGTGGGTTAGGGGGGGTGCAGGTCATGCACTTGTTCGCCATTGGGTAAATAGAAGAAGGTGCGAATCGGTGCATACTGTAGACTTGATTTTTCCTATTTTCCCTACGTTACTTATTGATTTAAAAAAAAACACAGGTAATCACAAACAAGCGATTCATCTTATGCTGGACTTCAAATTTGCTCAATCAGCACTAAGCAATTTATAAAAACATAAATACTTATATGCGTAGATATTTTTCTTATGTATCAAAAATGTCCCCCGCTCTCCCTCGGTAATATGGATCGCTGTCAACCCAAGTTACAATACTACAGGTTTGTACTGAATTCATCTAATTAACAATACACGAAGAATTCATCTCTGCCACTACCTGTCAGTACCTGCTTACTTTAGAGAATTTAGAGTATTCAGACTAAGCTCATAAACAAAACTGTGTTCTACAGAGAGTTGACGTAGAGTACGAAGACGAATCAATGTTTAATGATTTACTGGCACACAATTGTTAGCGTACCATTAGATGAAAAAAAAACACATCCATTTCTTGCACTTCTGAATAAAGCACCAGCTGGTTTTAAAACTAAACAGAAGAAACATAGAGACGTCTACACCGTCCCACTCCAGCTATTGAAAGCACTTGCCAACCTCACCCTAACCCTATTCGCAACACGAATAAAAAAGATTATAACAGGTCGACACTATCAGAACATGACAATGGCAATAAACAATTTATATCAATCTGCAGCCTACATCGAGTCTAATCCTCACGTTTAAATCTATCATAAATATTTAAATATTTAGACATTGAAAAATGTACCACACTAAATCGTTTCTGCTATGTTTAATTTTATTGGTAAAAATCAAATGGTGATGATTCGCATGGATATTAGGGTGTAGAAAAAAAAGGTCAGTCAGGTCATTTCGTTGACCAGCACACCTCCACATGCAAACACTTGACCTCTGGGAACCACCACCAGCTCAGATAAACCATTGTGAAACATCAAATTCCGCGAACATCTGTGAACCACAAAACGTAACTGACATTAAAGACCCAAAATTTCTGACCTCATGTAAATCAGAAATTGTTCATAGTTCATGGTCACGTGGATGTCTATTGTTTCCTTTTTCAGATGCGTTAAAGTACCAATCAATCCCACAGGTTCTCAAACCTCATAGGAACGAAGAACTTGTACTTTGGATTGTTTTGAAAATCAATATCTTCGGCTACTGTTTAAGTGTAAATATCTGGAAGACACTCTCTAGAGTTACACAATGCTTAATAATTGTAAAGTTTATGTATTGGATTGTAGGATTGTAATTGTAATTTTTATTTTGTTTATGATTTCGGAGGTGGTAATGGCGGAATGTTTGTTCATTGATTTTGTATTTATTCCTTAGGATAGGAGATCACATGATTTTATTGTTTGATTGTTTAAAGGGAAAACAATGCTTGTATTATTTATATGCTATTGAAAGTATAGGCGCTAAATGGTGTTTATTGATTTCATCTCATTAATATCAAGGTGATAGAACAATGTGACATCGTTTACAAAATTGTTTTGATTGCGTTCCGGTATGTAGATGTTTCTAAGTTTATGTGTTTAGTTTTAATCAATATTTTTGTATATGTATGGTTTTTTTTTTTGTTTTTTTTTTTTATCAAACGAAGATTACCTTGCCAAAAACACTTACTTGTCTCTCTCTGTTTTTTTTTATTAACTTCATTATATTTTGTTGTTACACTTAGATTTGACATACAACACAAAGGACAACAAAACAAAGTGACAAAGACTTCTGATGGCGCAGTCGTCATAATTATATGTTCCACAATCTGTGCTTCAGAGAAGCCAAAGGTTTGGATTAAATTGTAGAGCGGATACTGTGAGGTTCATCTGACATTTTGGTTACATTAACACTGAGAACAAGAAACAGTGCGTTAAATACTTCCGAGGTTGCTGTCATTGAAACTGAATGTCAATAATCAGGGCCGGCCTTAGGGCACTGCAACCTTTGCGGCCGCAATGGGTACGGCATTTTCCCAGGCCCCACGCTAACTCTAATTTTAAATTATTGAATTAAACCATTTTAATTTAAAGAGTTTCCGCTGCCTCCTGATTTTCCAGGAGCTCCTGGAAATCTCCTGAAATTATTAAAATATCATGAAAACTCATAAAAATGTCCTGAAAAATAGACAAAATTGTCATTTTGGGGTGTCTTTCAATATGGATAACGCCAATCCTATTCGTGATTAAAATAATGGCAATGTCAGCTTTCATTAAATAAAAATAATAAGGCGAATTTTAAGCATTGCAAGAGGTTCCAAGACTTAATTTACTTTAATAGTCACTGGCATATAAATATAGATCTAAATCTATCTCGATCACTTAAAATAATCAAAAGCGATATTTTGCTAGTCTAAAAGGCATTGTACATTGTTCGTAAAGGTAATTTGACCGTGATTTTGTACTTAGTACAGTATGAATAAATGCATAGATGTATTTATTTTCAAACAAAAAAATCTTAACTTTAACTTATTATCCTTATTCCTATTCAGATTAGGCCCCGCGCAATCCGTTTTGCATAGAGCCCCGCATTCTGTAGAACTGGCCCTGTCTATAATATCCACCTTGTCGGGAACAAGGGGTTAATTAGTGACAATTGTCCACAGTTCGTCACCTTTTCTATTCGTTTAGTTCTGAATCATTTACAGCTCATAAATTCATCATCGCAAATATAGGAGCAGAAGTGAGTAGTCAGAATGAGGTCACTTTTTAATAATCACCACAAGGAACCAATGTCTCAGATTTCTGAACATGCGTAGAAGCGAAACTGTTAATAGTTCATGTCTTAAATTTACACTTAAAATTATTTGGTTACTATTTTTTTAAGCATACCTCAGCTTTTTTAGCTTTTGACGTCAGTTGTCTCGGTGTCTCAAGATTTGAACCAAGAAGAGTGGCCAGGGTGAAAGAGCGCCGAACCAACAAAACGCTGAGAAAGAAGCAGGTCTATCAGCAACTGACCTAACCCACCCATGCCACGTATGCTGCCGGATTTTTAAAGCGAGGCTTGTACTTTAAGCCATCTTCGAGTCCATAAGAAATAAGAAATGTGCTCATCTTCGACCACTGGTATCAGACTTGGAAATGGAAATAATTACATTAAGGTTGTCATAACATTTTATCGTTATAAGTTACTTTATACAGGTTATTCATCGTACGACATTTTTACAAATATAATGGCACAAAATGAATATTGTTTTAAATGTAAAGAACTTAGGATATATACAGTTAAAATGTTAACAATAGATAATTCATTTATTTGGTTAATTTTTTTTTTAGTAAACCTCAGACTTTGCTCTATTCAATTTTAGCTTTGTTATCATAGGAATCCTCGGGCAATGGGCCTCTATTGTGAGCCTTTTTTTTTTTAAAGGAAACCTCAGAAATTTGTTTTTTAAATGATTTATAATGGTATCATTATGTGCACTACGGATTTATGTTATCTTTGGTTATGTCAAAATAATTCTTGTTTAAAAATTGGGGAAAATGTATGGGCATACTGAATATAGTATTCATTTTAGAAATAATTGGATTAAACCTATCTTAGCAAGTTCGATAATGATTGTGTTTTTAATTACACTAGTTCAGGGGTGGGCAAATTACGACCCGCGGGCCACATGCGGCCCGCCAGAGTGTTTTAAGCGGCCCGCGAACACCTACAGAATTCAGGTGTGCCCACTGATTATACAGATAATACAGGGGAAAAAATAATTTTAAATATCTTCTTATCTCTTATGATGTAGAGGGTGAAGAAACATTGTCTCTGCATGTCATTCTAAAAAGTTTAAAGCAAATGAAGATTATGCTTGTTTGCAATATTTTCAAACATTTAGTCAAAGACATGAACTCAGCCCAGTATTTATTCAATGCAAATGAAGAACTGTGTTGAAATTGTTGGGTTGGCTTGGAACCAGATGGCAGTGTAAGAACTGGTGGAGCCCGTGCTTTGGCTGAGTAAAACAGTTTTTTTAAATATAAATTAAAGAACAATATCCCAACTATAAACTCAGCACGGGAAAGTTTGCACAAAACTGCATTGAATATGAAACATTTTATTGCCCAATTATCTCAGCGATCAAACTTATCAGAGCTAGGGGACCTTACCACAGGCAGCTCCGAGAAGTACTTGAAGATGTTTGGTACCACAGTAGTGTCCCCTGGCTTAGGTATTGAGAAGACTATGGGAGATCAAGGAAGACATTGTTATGCTCCTTGATGGACATTGACTTTGACTTTGTAACTATTTCTAAAGAAGAGTGAAGACAGACTTTGTGTTTTTAGTTGCAAATATTGCAATGAGTTGCTTGCTGTTAAGGCTTCCGCGCGGTGTTGATTCTTTGAAATATAACTAGTGTAGGTCTAAGTCTGACTGGAAGTAATACTGAACTCAAACTACTTCAGTAACACCGGCAAATATTGCAATGAGTTGCTTGCACATGATATGTATTTTTCCAAACAAAACTTTTCCATTTCTCCAGGAAAGCAAGTGAAAACAGGGTTAATCATTTTCCTTGGCTGAAAAGTTTATAGTAAAATGGTTGAATAGTACAAGACTTGCACATTTTAAGACATCAAGATCTTGAAACCAGTTTTTAATATCCTCACTTCACCATTACATAAGTACAGAAGCTGATTCAGCTCAAGACGAAATACCTCCAAGCAAATTACGATCTTCCAAGGGAGTTTTATGGGTGCCAGAACCTGTATTTCCACACTTAAAAAAACTTAAAGCTAAATTTTTACATTATTTGGGTCTACATAAATCGTGAACTATTTTTGTTTGAAAACACACAGGTGTAAGAACAACTCGATGCTGACAGACTGTAATTTGACAGCAGTCATTAGGATAACAACTAGTTAGCTAGTTCCACCACAGTTCTGGAACATTATGCACGAGTGTAAAATTAAATAAAGTACAACAATACAACTAGATTGTTGTGATAAATTGTTGTGATGTAAAAAGACAATTAAAGAATTTTTAAAAATATTCGTAAAATTAGTTTTAGAAATCGCAAATCTTGTTGTAATTCCTCAATTGGTAGTGTAAAAAAAAAGATGTACATGTTTAATACACTATCCTCATTTATTTTCTAAGTTGTAAATACAAATTATATAATTGCGGCCCCCCATTACTAATTTTTTTTAATGCAGCCCTCGAAAGAAAAAGGTAGCCCACCCCTGCACTAGTACATATAAAAGATCTAGATCATATGTTCTAAGAGTACGCTGTTTGAGATTTAGAGTATTGCTGTTGTTGTTTCAAAATGAATTGAGGCGTTAACTATTAATATGTTTGTTATCAGTATTGGCAGTTCTGATCAGCTTTGCTGAACACAAGTCTTTCACTTGACTAGTTCACATCAAAGCTGAATACGTGATGAGTGCGTGAGCACACCATGACTCAACTACGTGTTCAAATGAGATGGTGGTGAGTCGTTGGATAGACAAATCTAGGTACTCGACTAGATACCCTTATAGATACACGTCTAGGTACTCGACTAGATACCCTTATAGATACACGACTAGGTACGCGACTAGATACCCTTATAGATACACGACTAGGTACGCGACTAGATACCCTTATAGATACACGTCTAGGTAATCGACTAGATACCCTTATAGATACACGTCTAGGTACTCGACTAGATACCCTTATAGATACACGTCTAGGTACTCGACTAGATACCCTTAGAGATACACGTCTAGGTACTCGACTAGATACCCTTATAGATACACGTCTAGGTACTCGACTAGATACCCTTATAGATACACGTCTAGGTATCGACTAGATACCCTTATAGATACACGTCTAGGTACTCGACTAGATACCCTTACAGATACACGTCTAGGTACTCGACTGGATACCCTTACAGATACACGTCTAGGTACTCGACTGGATACCCTTATAGATACACGTCTAGGTACTCGACTAGATACCCTTATAGATACACGTCTAGGTACTCGACTAGATATCCTTATAGATACACGACTATGTACTCGACTAGATAACCTTATAGATACACGTCTAGGTACTCGACTAGATACCCTTATAGATACACGTCTAGGTACTCGACTACATACCCTTATAGATACACCTCTAGGTACTCGACTAGATACCCTTATAGATATACGACTAGGTACGCGACTAGATACCCTTATAAATACACGACTAGGTACTCGACTAGATACCCTTATAGATCCACGACTAGGTACGCGACTAGATACCCTTATAGATACACGACTAGGTACGCGACTAGATACCCTTATAGATACACGACTAGGTACTCGACTAGATACACGACTAGGTACAGGACAAGATATCCTATTAGATACTCGACTAGGTAGACCACTAAGAAACACGGCTAAATACCTGACTAGATACATGACTAGATACACGACTAGAAACACGACTAGGTAGACGACTTAAGATACACGACTAGATACACTGCTAAATACCTTACTAGATACCTGACTAGATACACGACTAGAAACAGGGCTAGATACCTGACTAGATACACGACTAGATACGCGGCTAGATACCTGACTAGATACACGGCTAGATACCTGACTAGATACACGACTAGATACCTGACTAGATACACGACTAGATACACGACTAGTTACCTGACTAGATACACGGCTAAATACCTTACTAGATACACGACTAGATACACGGCTAGATACACGACTAGTTACCTGACTAGATACACGGCTAGATACACGACTAGTTACCTGACTAGATACACGGCTAGATACCTGACTAGATACACGACTAGATACACGGCTAGTTACCCGACTAGATACACGGCTAGATACACGACTAGTTACCTGACTAGATACACGGCTAGATACACGACTAGTTACCTGACTAGATACATGGCTAGATACACGACTAGATACCTGACTAGATACACGACTAGATACCTGACTAGATACACGACTAGATACACGGCTAGTTACCTGACTAGATACACGGCTAGATACCTTACTAGATAAACGACTAGATACACGGCTAGTTTCCCGACTAGATACACGGCTAGATACACGACTAGAAACAGGGCTAGATACCTGACTAGATACACGACTAGATACGCGGCTAGATACCTGACTAGATAAACGGCTAGATACCTGACTAGATACACGGCTAGATACCTGACTAGATACACGACTAGATACCTGACTAGATACACGACTAGATACACGACTAGTTACCTGACTAGATACACGGCTAGTTACCTGACTAGATACACGACTAGATACACGACTAGTTACCTGACTAGATACACGGCTATATACACGACTAGTTACCTGACTAGATACACGGCTAGATACACGACTAGTTACCTGAGTAGATACACGGCTAGATACACGGCTAGTTACCTGACTAGATACACGGCTAGATACACGACTAATTACCTGCCTAGATACACGGCTAGATACACGACTAGTTACCTGACTAGATACAAGACTAGATACACGACTAGTTACCTGACTAGATACACGGCTAGTTACCTGACTAGATACACGACTAGTTACCTTACTAGATACACGACTAGATACACGGCTAGTTACCCGACTAGATACACGGCTAGATACCTTACTAGATACACGACTAGATACACGGCTAGTTACCCGACTAGATACACGGCTAGTTACCCGACTAGATACACGACTAGATACCTGACTAGATACACGACTAGATACACGTCTAGTTACCCGACTAGATACACGGCTAGATACACGGCTAGTTACCCGACTAGATACACGACTAGATTACCTGACTAGATACACGACTAGATACACGGCTAGTTACCCGACTAGATACACGACTAGATACACGGCTAGTTACCCGACTAGATACACGATTAGATACACGACTAGATACCTGACTAGATACACGACTAGATACACGGCTAGTTACCCGACTAGATACACGACTAGATACACGGCTAGCTACCCGACTAGATACACGACTAGATACACGACTAGATACCTGACTAGTTACCCGACTAGATACACGGCTAGTTACCCGACTAGATACACGACTAGATACACGACTACCATGGAAATAAAGTAGGCCATGTAGATTAAAAATGAAAATAGTTTTGATTGTGATGCGATCTCTCATGAATACAGCCTTATACAGGTGATTATCCTCATGGAATAATTGATGTATAAATGTTAGCAAACATAACTTGTCAGGCTTAGGATATATGGGTCAAAGTAAAAGTCCCACTCGTGTGCCACGATCAGTATCACCTGAAAAGGTCGCCGACTCCAGTTCAAACGAAGCTTTGCTGTCCCATTAGGAGCTGTGGGGAGAAAGTGAAGGGCTGGGTAGAACCACGACACGGATAAGACTCTGGGGTCGTAAGTGGAGCAGCACTGAACTAGAGTTTTTTTTGATTCCACATTACTTATACCATAAAGAACACCTTACAAAATTCGTAAGCAGACCTTTTTGTCTTATCGAGAAAATAAAATATCAAAGCAGGTTACGAGTATCTCAAACAAGGGTCACATAAAGGAGTCTCAGACAGGGGTCACCTAAAGGAGTCTCAGACAAGGGCCACCTAAAGGAGTCTCAGACAAGGGCCACCTAAAGGAGTTTCAGGAAGGGTTGGAACTAGGGACTTTCGAGACCACCAAACAAAAGTCCAGAGCGCATACAACACGACGATGCCACCATCTTAGGCAATATTCTATCATCGTTCTAATAGCCTATTCTGAGCCTGACCCCAGACTTTGGCTACTAGTATTCTAAACAAAAGTGTATTAGAAAGAAACATATCACTTGCACGTGCACAGTTACTGACATACATCTAAAATAGTTTGTTTTTTAAATTAATCTTTGAATAAATCTAATTACTGGCCTCAATTTTTTTTAGTCATAAAAAATGTTTTATGATTTTCTCAAGTATTGAAATATATTATAATTGTGTTATACAATGACGTCGCTTCCTTGTCTTCATTGTGCCCTATGGGAGGGTACTCTTTGTATCTCTATGTTAGTATAGAGACGCACTATAGTTGACGGACTTTGAACGCGCGACATTCAGCGATGTCACGGATTAGTGGGGTTTAGTTTATGTATGTCATTAAATGCCAGTTGGTTTTTGGAATTCAAGGGGACATCATCTTATTACGGACAGAGACTCGACTGTGGCCTCTATGCATTATATTTTAGTCAAGTATCAAACGGTCTAGACTCTAGACTTAGTCCTTACAGCTTGTTCATGTGTAGGTCTCGTTCATAAGTAGTTTAAACGCATCTAATAAACCCGTACAGGGGCGTAGCTAGGAATTTTCCATCATTTTGGGGTCCGGGGGACTTGACCTCTTTGGGGGCTCCTGATATTTTGCGTAACACTAAATATTTACTGTAAAAAACACTCATTTGGTGGCCTCCTAGAAGTGGGGGCCCGGGGGGATTTTGAAATTCTCCCCTTCCTCCTCCCACCCTAGCTACGCCACTGCACCCATACAAGAAACTCAAACATCATCTGAGTAATCTGTCCAAGTCAGACAGCTACAAGGTCAAGGCCATTCCCATTTACCACTTCTGATGATCTACTTACTTCTATGAGCAGTTTGATGTGTTTCTAGTCTGTCTAACCATGTGCACACGTGATACTCTGTTTTGTTTTATAACCCAAGCTTTTTTTAACAAATATTTGCTGAAGAAGTTTTTCATCATAGACACATTTTACAACTTCAAAATGTGCTAGAGTAGCCACTAGACAGCTACAGCAACTGGCTAAATGTAGTATTAAAGAGTAGCCACAAGACACTTCAATATTGGCATGTATGGTAGTAGCCACTAGACAACTTTAACATTGACATGTCTGGTAGAGTAGTCACAAGAAAACTTTAACATAGCCACTATATAATTCCTCTCACCAACAAACAACGGTACAGACTCTTCTTAATGCATACATTGAAAAAAAATCTTTTTGTCGTGTCTACTAATTAAAACCTACATAATCTACATAATAGAAATACATTAAAACTAATTTCTTTGTTTGCCGAGTTAATTAAGTTGCACATCATTTCGCCGCAGAGGGACCTAGTTAAAAACATTATCCTGATTTACAAGTAAACAAAAATAAATAACATATTTTTATTTCGAATTATATTTTATATAGTGACATTTTTCCCCCATAATCTTGTTCTGGCCAGTTTGTAAAAGAAATAAACAAAGTTTCTTGTTGCTTTTGTGTTTATTTAGACTACCGTAACAACGATTGAATGCTCTAGCCACTCGAAGTCAGTGAGGAATACGTAGTTTAAATAAAGAACAACTTTTGCGAGGAAAGTAATTAAAGATTATTTGGAAATCAGTCTATCGGAGGTACATGAGTGATCATTTCACTGAACGGTTCTTAGCCTGCCACTTTGGCCTGATAGATAGTTGGGGAACAAACGTTGATCTATAGACCGTCTATCTCCAGGATGAGAGTCTCTGTTCCATTTCCATTCCTTGATGTCTTCCAACAACTTCTGTTGTCTGCCTCTACGTGTCTTCCCCTAGAACAAGGTCATCACGGAGGCCCGATCGCCAGAGCGTGATCCTAATGAAGACTTTTAAATTTGTGATGCGGTCTTGTAGGTGCTTATAATGCTCGCAGAATTGTTTGAAGAGAGGATTGTGGAGGTTTGCATGAGTGGCTAGATGAGGTGGTATAGGTCTGATTGTGGAGATTTGTATGAATGGCTAGATGAAGTGGTATAGGTCTGATTGTGGAGGTTGGTATGAGTGGCTAGATGAGGTGGTATAGGTCTGATTGTGGAGGTTTGTATGAGTGGCTAGATGAGGTGGTATAGGTCTGATTGTGGAGATTTGTATGAGTGGCTAGATGAGGTGGTATAGGTCTGATTGTGGAGAATGAGTGGCTAGATGAGGTAGTATAGGTTTGATTGTGGAGAATGAGTGGCTAGATGAGGTGGTATAGGTCTGATTGTGGAGATTTGTATGAATGGCTAGATGAGGTGGTATAGGTCTGATTGTGGAAGTTTGCATGAGTGGCTAGATGAGGTGGTATAGGTCTGATTGTGGAGATTTGTATGAATGGCTAGATGAGGTAGTATAGGTCTGATTGTGGAGATTTGTATGAATGGCTAGATGAGGTGGTATAGGTCTGATCGTGGAGGTTTGCATGAGTGGCTAGATGAGGTGGTATAGGTCTGATTGTGGAGGTTTGCATGAGTGGCTAGATGAGGTGGTAAAGGTCTGATTGTGGAGATTTGTATGAATGGCTAGATGAGGTGGTATAGGTCTGATTGTGGAGATTTGTATGAATGGCTAGATGAGGTGGTATAGGTCTGATTGTGGAGATTTGTATGAGTGGCTAGATGAGGTAGTATAGGTCTGATTGTGGAGATTTGTATGAGTGGCTAGATGAGGTAGTATAGGTCTGATTGTGGAGATTTGTATGAGTGGCTAGATGAGGTAGTATAGGTCTGATTGTGGAGAATGAGTGGCTAGATGAGGTGGTATAGGTCTGATTGTGGAGGCTTTTTTAAAGCAATCAGTTTATAACATAAATAGAACGATTTAAAACACAAATATTTCCTACAAGAAGTATGATGCCTGACAGTCAAAGCAATCAACAAATCACGCGAACAAAAGAACAAGAGAAACAGAAGCCCTTGTGACCCAGACTTAGACTCTAGGTAACAACTTTAACCAACGTCAGCAAATACAAAATTACAAGAAAAGCTCACTGTGTCATGGCCATAACAGAAAAAAACATTATTCAAATATACAGTTATTTTTGTATTATTTTTGCTTGTCTTTTCAGTGCCATAAATTCGATAACTTGCTTGTACAATGCATAGGAAAGACTTGTAGAATATGTTTCACGTTGTCTAAAATATGTTTATTTCTCGTGATGACAAGGACAGAAAGATGTGTGGTCTAAAGTTAAGGAGAGTAACTCAGTATATTCAGACTCACCGTTTTGTTCAGCTGAGTAACTCCCCCTGTTTTTAACCTTTTCATTTCTTCTAAGACTCATCCTGCTCCGGGTTGCCCCTCTCTCGGAGAACACTGAGGGCTCCTGCAATCAAAAACATTTTAATTTCAAATTTTTCTTCAAACTTTAAATAAAAAAAAAGGTTTTACATTTATAGAGTAATACCATTGTTTCTTCTCACATTTAAAGTCACAAACATAACAACTAAGCCATTAGTGATCTCATTGTAACTAATTATTTATAGGCTGATACATGACGAAATGTTTTTCATTTTCCATACAAGTTCAAACAAAATATAGCGAGGGCAAGATGGTATCATGAAATGGAGTTGGTTGTTTTCTAGTTTTCAGACGATCCTCAGAAAAGATTTTAAAATCCGAGCCCAAACTTCCTGCAGGCTGGCAACAGGCAGGGTTGGAACTATAAGCCATCGTCACGATAATCCAGCGCATACCACACGACCAGATAGCAAGCCATTAATATAATTAGCTTATAATGATTATAATTGTCTATCATTGTCTTTAATCAAAGAAAGCCGAGTATTTGTTCCAAATCTTTTCCTATCTACATCACAAAACTTGTAATCAGTAGGTGAAGGCGATAATTTAATTAGGTTAAGGTTCTAATCGTCTATAGTTACTCTATAGAAACATATGAACTAGAGAATCTTAAACTCCCACACGTAGCTACTGACATGAACTCCTCTAGACCTCATCAGTGTGACGTGTCGTGATTTACCAGCTCTGAAAGTTTGGTCCGAGTTTTTTTCTTTTTGAGTGT
The DNA here is from genome assembly GCA_036873155.1 of Biomphalaria sudanica. Lineage (NCBI taxonomy): Eukaryota > Metazoa > Mollusca > Gastropoda > Planorbidae > Biomphalaria > Biomphalaria sudanica. The sequence continues at coordinate 990,660 of JAZGLO010000548.1, read as the reverse complement.
CGATATTTTCGGCAGCTAAAACCTTCAGGTTTATTGCAGGCCTGAAATAGCTGCTCTTCTGGGGATGGTCATCCATCTGATATTTACATTTATATCCTGCAAGAGAATAGCGGGTCAGGGAAGTATCAGGGGAAACAAATGTTATTTACCAGAGGACAATTAAGATAGATGTCACATTGCCAGTGTGAGCGCGGCATCTTCAAACATTGCACTTTACGACACTGCATACGTAATCAGAATAGTGTAGTTCGGGAGTGGAGTTTAATTCTACTTTGGTTCAAGTTTGTTGGACTCATACATGCCTTACTAAAAAAAAGTTATTTTTGATTCGCAATAGTGCTCTAGATCCATCGGGTACTGTTTACTAATGTACCATTGCTACAAAATTGAGATATAAGTTGTCGTTATAAAGTACATTTTCAAATGTTTAAGTTTGACATATTCAATGCAGAATTATTATATTTAGCCCACATATCATAATATTTTAATGTAATAAATACAAGTAATTATTAAATTGCTAAACAATTAAACGAAACATTAGAATTGAAACAAAAATGTTTTGAGATATTTAAAAGAACATCACACTGAAATGATATTTAAATGGCTTTGGTAAACTAAACTTATAGCCGTTTTACCTATCATAAAAAAAATCACTAAATTGAGAAACACGTTAGCACGGCGGATTAGAAAATTGTGATCATTGGATACACTTTAACAAAAATATAATAAACAAAATATTTTCGCCGTTACTTGGTGTCTCTTCTAAAATGTCTGCCGTAGATCAGTTTTCTGTTTTCTCTGTTGATAAAATAATGTCATAAATATTTTGATAGATTTCAAGGGACTATATGTCTTATTGAATATTTGTACTGAAAAGAATATGTTCGTTTAGTACACCAAGAATGAGCTCTCTAAAGGAAGTACTTTCATTAGATCTCTACAGAATCAAACTCTTGATTTACGAAATAAGAAAAACTGAACTTTGTGATCGGGGCTTAGGCTTGCATAACGTTTGGTCTACACACCAGATCAAGTAAATACTGCTTGACAAAACTTTGTCTATGATAAAGAGACAATCATTGACAGCATCATTGAAACTTAGCATAGTTTATAAAAGTGATGCCCAAAAGGGCCAGATTCGGCGCAGCAAAGTGGTTTCATCCGGCACGCCGAAACGTCAGCACAAAGTCTAGAAAACCAACCTCCAAAACAAAAAATGTGAGAAATGTATCTTTACCTACGTTAGGGCCCTCATGTTTTCTCTTAGTGTTTGGTACCATGACCTTTAACATTTGCGTGTTTATCAGATGGGACTCTACCAGAAAAATAAAACGGATATTTACTTGTTTGTGGAACATGATAATAAGCCAACGTGTTTTTTTTTCATTTGGAAAGTGTGGCTGCTTAAAAAAACAACATATAAACAGCATTACGAAACAAATATGGCGGCATTCTTGATTTGAGCCGCGAATAAAAAATTTTAACTACGGATACTAGATCCACGGGTTTCTAATCAAATAGTTTAATTTCGTTTTTGCATCTTTTCGTTGATGTGGCCCGCATCACGAGTGTTGTAAATTAAAATGACACGCAGGACGACTGTCGGAAAATGAAAATGGCTCGCAGGAAGAGTGAGGTCACTGCTTTCTAATATGTCCGCTATTTGCTTATTTGTTTCTATTCCCCCATTCAATCTCTAGACTCTGTTCTATTTATACTTTTAAGTATTTCTGAAGACATGACGTGACATCCAGCAAAAAAAAAAGTGTTTAGCCTAAGAATACGTCTTTAAAAATCTAAACTATTTTAGAAACCGGTTAATTAGCTTCCTGGTTAATAAATATTGATCAATTATCCAGCAACCAAGTAGGATCCTCCTGCCAGTTCCTCCATGGGACGGTCGTTAAAACATTCATCTTATGATTTGCATTATCAACACATATTCTGGCAGGAGGGAATCTATTTTTAGGAGTACGTGCCATGTTTCATTGGACCTGACAATCTTCAGCAAATGAAGATCAACTTTTGATTCTCATGTTTAGTGAGTGAAACAGTGAACTCTTTCCTCTGGCTTCACTTCCATAGTCTCACAGTTTCTTGTAAACAAACAAAAATGAAATAAAGTTTTGGTCGAATTTGGTGAGCTCATTGATTTAATGTTCTTTAGAAAGTGGATTTTGAATTTAGTGAGTTTCTTTTGATTTCATGTTCTTGGATTGGAAATAAGAAAAAAAAAGATTAGAAGGTATTTTTATGCCTTTGTTGTTGTTGTTGTTGTTAATTATTGTGAAAAAAATATTGGCAATCAAAACTGGAAACTTTATAGTACATTTCTTGTCAGACATGGCATATAGTACTAAAGAAATAGCCGGTATAGTACATTATTAATTGACCACGAGTTTCTTAAAAGAGCATCATAATATTTGCTGCCTGGTCGTGCGGTTTGCGCGCTGGACTGTCGTTCGGATTTATCGACGGTCGAGGGTTCAAACCCTGCCCGCTCCCATCCCCCGTCGTCCTGCGGGAGGTTTGGACTAGGAAGTAAACTATCTTCAACTCTGAAGGAACATCCGAAACATGTAAAACATTTTACAAACATTTTATCCAGCCAAGTGTGTAATTAATCTTTAAGTATTATGTTCTTATTTAAGTTGCTTACAGGTATGAGAATATTTGTGTGTGTGTGTGTGTGTGTGTGTGTGTGTGTGTGCGCGCGTGTGCGTGTGTGTGTGCGTTAGTCAACACGTTCTCTTCTCCTTCTAATTGTGTAATTCCCCCTACTGTCGAAGATTTACCCCCAGGGAGGGGATGAGGTGCCCGCTATCTTAAGTTGAGAAAATGGTTTGGTGTGTCCTAGAGAGGAGAATGGGACGTGTCTTTGAAATCAATGAATCACGTGGTCTCAGTGAGGAGACAGCAGGCTGGTGTGTCATGGGCGTGGAAATGGGGGGTGATCAGGTGCTAGCACCGTGGGAATCCTTTTTTTTTTTAGAGCAATCGATAGTGAGAAGAGATCAATAACAGCAGTGTCAGATTTAGCGTACGCTATGCTGAAATAGCCAGTGGACGCATTTAGAAAACGCTCGGACAAGTGCGCTAATCAATACAAGGTTTCTTTTTCAACAGAGACAGCTCGTAGCAGGGCCGATCAAATCTTACATACCGAGACGTCTAGTAAATACAATCTGCATTCAAACTATCTCTGACGATGCTTGGAGTGATATCCCCATAGAGAGTAGGTCCTTCTCAAACATTCAAATTGCCACTCATGTATAAGAACCGAACAGTTTACTTGCATGATATGGACATCTTTCGTTTTAAACTAAGCTCTGATTTTTTAAAGTAAAAACTTCCTTGTGCGTCTTTTTTTTAAGTAATCGAGAGGAAAGAACAAGCTATTTATGCTCCATTTCTTAACTCGGAGTTTCTCATTTCGAATGCAGTTAAAAGCAAACAATTTTGTACAATAATACAAATTGTAATGCAAAAATATCGCATGGAATAAGTGAAAAGAATATTTGTACCCAAAGAACGAGGAGCCAACAAGGCAGCAATGATGCACCTTGGAAATAGGTTTTCTTACTGTCAACAAAGTTAATGTCTTAGTAAATCCTTTTCAATTGAAGCATGCATTACAATGAACATTATTAGCAGTGGTCAAGACTGAATCTCCAATTAATAGGGTTGGTTTTAAACAGTTTCAACAGTTAAGGCTAAATAAGATTTTGATTTCACAAAATAAATCGGATTACATTAATTTTTATTTTATTTTTTATTATTTAATGACACGCCTTGCTTTCATCTTAACCAAAAAGCAAAGTCAAATCCATGCCATATGTTGAATACTTGCATACATTTGAATAAAGTGGAATGACCTAGAGCTTTCTGTTTGATTCTTTTATGTTTTAGAGCTTAAATACTTTTCATTTGGGTCTTTTTGACTTAGAGCTTAGGAACTTTCTATTTGATTATTTTGTGACTTAGAGCTTAGGTACTTTCTATTTAATTCTTTTATGACTTAGAGCTTAGGGTTAGGGTTAGAGCTTAAATACTTTCCATTTGGATCTTTTATGACTTAGAGCTTAGGTACTTCCTATTTGATTCTTTTATTAATGTTAAATATTTGATATCTGTAATAACGATGGACATAGGGGTATTTAGGGTGACGATAACAATGGTATTAATGTTGACGTCACGTCTAGGTTGAACGTGATGATAACAGTGATGTTAATGAGAATGGTGTTAATAATAGTGAGGTGACACTTTCTGATGAGGTAAAGCTCATTTGTTTCTACGGCCGACGGTTAACGATGGTGTCACGTGACCGCCATCACAACGACCAACTGTCGTTACTTCCCAGTGGGGGGGGGGGGGACACGTGGGCGTTCTATACATCCAGACATATAGCCGTGCGCTATAACACACGGTCACCACGCCCCTGGATTATGATGGGCATTAAAATGTATAATAGTGATGTGGATGGTGATAAAATGAAGATGGTAGTGTTGATAGTGATGTGGATGGTGATAATATGAAGATGGTAGCGTTGATAGTGATGTTGATTGTGATGATATCGGGGATGGGGTTAATGGAAGCTTTGTGAAAAGTTTCACTGTACTAAGTTTAAATTTCAAATCAATGCAAATGACTAAGAACTAAAAAAAAATAACTAGTTTTTCAATGCATACTTGGGTGTGTACATCCACAGTGTATGATGTGTACAAGCGCAGTGTATGATGTGTACAAGCACAGTGTATGATGTGTACATCCACAGTGTATGATGTGTACAAGCACAGTGTATGATGTGTACATCCACAGTGTATGATGTGTACAAGCACAGTGTATGATGTGTACAAGCACAGTGTATGATGTGTACAAGCACAGTGTATGATGTGTACAAGCACAGTGTATGATGTGTACAAGCACAGTGTATAGTGCGGGCAATGAGAGCGACAGAAGGAAGAAGAGAAATAGGTGAAATAGCCAACAACTTACACAATTATAAAACAACCATTAAAAAAAAATAAATTAAAAAAGCTTTTTTTAAAAATATCTTTACAAATAAGCGCTTTTTCAATTTGTGTTTTGTGACATTCACAAGAAAGATGCAAATCTCTCTCTCTCTCTCTCTCTCCTTCTCCACATATCTCTTGACCCTCTCTCTCTCTCTCTCTTTTCTTTTTCTCTCTGGTCAAAACGAAATAGACCAATGAATGGAGACCATGAATCTAATGGTCAGTGATTGCTCCCCCTCATACATGGCCACACGACGTTTTGTTTGTTCTCTTGAAAGATTTCTTTATTGAAGAACAAAATTAAATGGAAATTATTATTTTTTTGGCCTGAAACAATTACAACTGCTGAAGATCTCTTCATGTTAAAATGAATGTGTGTGTGTATGTGTGTCTAGATATGTGTACCTTTTTTTTTACAAACCTAATATCAACTCACTGTCTGTCTGATGCCATGTTTGTACACGTGTCTTTTCCAACACCCAATCTCAAATCCAGTTGAAACTTTACGTTATTAGTAATTGTACCTAACAAAACATGCATAGATTGGAAACAATAGCAAATTGTTAATTTATTATTGGTAACTAGATATTTCGTTTCGTATCATAAAAAGGAAATACAATATACTTATTTAGGGATGTATCTGTATATATGGAGTTATTCCCTTATTACGTTAAAAACACATTTGTTCTCTCACTTTCCATTCTCGGATCAAGTTGAAATGTTCATCATTATTTCTAGTTCCTTTTCACTACATAAATAATAAAAAAAATTAACCAATTAATTATTCATTAGTGGAAGTTCATTTTGTTTAATGTATAAAAACAAAATGAAGCTTATTATTGCATTGATTGAGAATCTATGGCGCGGCAGTGATGTTGAGGTTATTCTCCTTCGATATGCTTTGTTATTTCCTCCAAGCAGTCAGCATGATATTTCTAATCTTAAACAGCAGAAACAGAACTGAAGGTTAACGTAAGTATTCACTAAGGAAGTGACTTATTTGTAATTCATAGATCTAAATATTGTGAAGTTTAGTAACCATACTATAGGCGTGGAGTAACAGTATGTAACTATATTATAGGCGTAGAGTAACAGTATGTAACTATATTATAGGCGAGGAGTAACAGTATATAAACATATAATAGGCATGGAGTAACAGTATATAACCATATACTAGGCATGGAGTAACAATATGTAAACTATATTATAGGCATGGAGTAACAGTATATTACAATATTACACATATACTGGCTGTAGCTGCCTTTTGCCAAAGCCGATCTTTTTCTTCTTTTTTCTCTTTTTTTCTAAAGAGCCAAACGTCAGCTGATGTAACATGTGCTCCCAAGAACTACTCCAAAGGTCAGTTTGCCCTCACTGGCAAGAGAAGAAGGAAAGATGCCTTTAAATGATTTCCGACAGAGTCAACTGGAGAACGCTTACAATAGAGAGACACACTTAGGACCCAAAGAAAAGACTTTTCCGAATAAAAGACGGAAAAAAAAAGGAGAATTTAAAAAGATTCCCGTTGGTCAACGGCGTTGTCTGAATTAGAGTGTGGCATAATATGTAGGGCACAACTAGCTCTGCATAGTCACGTGAAATACTGCAATCATTCATTATCTTGGAACGCTGTAGTCCAAGAACCTTGTAATGTCTAGGGCAGACATGTAAAGGTCAGGTGTTTCTGTGACCAACGGTTAACGAGCAGGGTATCATGTGACCAGCATAACGACCCCCCCCCCCTCGCTCTTACTTTTCCCCTAAATAATGTCAGGTGCCCATTTGTCTTGTGGCTCTCCCAGTCTTTAAGACTCGAACCCAAAACCTACGGTTCAAAAAGTCAATAGCTTTACCACTCAGCCTCCGCGACCCAATACATTCCAGTACTGTAATGTATTTGTCACTAAAAGTTGAATTAAGATTAACCTGTAGTGGTTCTTTCATTCATGTATCCAATTCTGCTAAAAATAGGAACTAAGGAACTAAGTAGCCACATTTGATGTTAGTGAGAAAGTATATTTTTTCAGGTCGAGTCTGTAAACATGAACTGTTTGGTAATTATTGATTAATTAAAGTTAATATTTTATAACTAAAGATCGAATTTTTTAAAACCACATATTTTTTTACTCTTAATTATTTATAAACACTTTTAACAGTAAAAACTCTATCACAAAGAGAAACATTGAAGGTCATTTGATTTCTCCCCAGGGCTGTGGGTTGAGTTCTGCATTTCATTGCACTGGATGTAATCTCAATAGAACATAGCTCTCCATGAATGCATTTGATTTTACACTGGAGCAAATAAGGCTGTTGCTAGTGGGTCCAAGCCAATGGAAAACAAAATGGCTTTTGTCTCACAACATCAAATCAAAAGAACTTGACATAAGAATTTATCTCAGCGAAGGATTATATATAAATGAAAAACATTTTGATCAAATTGTCATTCGTTACAATATCGTTACAATATGAAGATATTCAAATGTGTTGTCATCACACTATAACGCTCTACCGGAAGTGAATGCTCAAGGTTTATATTTACTGAAGTATTTTAGTCCATTGAGATCGTCATCATGGCATGGGGAGACAATTTGTACTATGATTGTGTTGTTTGTGTTCTTAGTTTCAAATTGAGAATTTTAATTCTAAGAAACACACTAGCAGAAATAAATCGTTGTGTACATTTGAAAACGGTGCCTATAACTTTAATTGACATCATCATAGGGACTGGACATACAGTTTTGATGATATGTGGAAGTATGGAAGTTATCAAATAATTATTATTGATCTAACTTATATTTTACACGTAGGAAAGAGAAAAGGAGAAAAGTAAGACATTCATAATGCCGAATGACAATTTTCAGATTTTGTGTTCATTTGTTTTTCTATTCGCTTCTAAAGTTTAGATGGTTTTTGTTCGTCATTTGGGACAGACTTTAGATAGTTGACCTAACACAGCAAGTTGACTTAACACGGTAGTTGACATAAAACGACAGATGACTTAATACGACAGTTGACTGAATACAGTACTTGACTAAACACGACAGTTGACTTAACACGACAGTCGACCTAACACGACAGTTGACTTAACACGACAGTTGACTTAACACGACAGTTGACTTAACACGACAGTTGACTTAACACGACAGTCGACCTAACACGACAGTTGACTTAACACGACAGTTGACTTAACACCACAGTTGACTTAGCACGACAGTTGACTTAACACGACAGTCGACCTAACACGACAGTCGACCTAACACGACAGTTGACTAAACACGACAGTTAACTTAACACGACAGTTAACTTAACACGACATTTGACTTAACTTTTTGTTCGTCATTTGGGACAGACTTTAGATAGTTGACCTAACACAGCAAGTTGACTTAACACGATAGTTGACATAACACGACAGTTGACTTAATACGACAGTTGACTTAATACGACAGTTGACTGAATACAGTAGTTGACTTAACAGGACAGTTGACTTAACAGGACAGTCGACTTAACACGACAGTCGACCTAACACGACAGTTGACTTAACATGACAGTTGACTTAACAAAGCAGTTGACTTAACACGACAGTCGACTTAACACGACAGCAAGTTAACTTAAGACAGCAAGTTGACTTAAGACAGCAAGTAGACTTAAGACAACAAGTTGACTTAACACGACAGTTTACTTAATACGACAGTTGACATAACACTACAATTGACTTAATACGACAGTTAACACTAAAGTTGACTTAATACGACAGTTGACTTAACACAGCAGTTGACTTAACACGACAGTTGACTTAACACGACAGTTGACTTAAGACAGCAAGTTGACTTAACACGACAGTTGACAAAACACGACAGTTGACTTAATATGACAGTTGAATTAACACGAAAGTTGACTTAATACGATGGTTGACATAACACTACAGTTGACTTAATACGACAGTTAACATAACACTAAAGTTGACTTAACACTACAGTTGACTTAACACTACATTTGACTTAACACGACAGTTGACTTAATACGACAGTTGACTTAAAACTAAAGTTGACTTAACACTACAGTTGACTTAACATGACAGTTGACTTAAAACAACAGTTGACTTAATACGACAGTTGACTTAACACAGCAAGTTTATTTAACACGACAGTTGACTTAACACGACAGTTGACTTAATACGATAGTTGACATACCACTACAGTTGACTTACTACGACAGTTGACATAACACTAAAGTTGACTTAACATGACAGTTGACTTAACACGACATTTGACTTAATACGACAGTTGACTTAACACAGCAAGTTTATTTAACACGACAGTTGACTTAACACGACAGTTGACTTAATACGATAGTTGACATAACACTACAGTTGACTTACTACGACAGTTGACTTAAAACTAAAGTTGACTTAACACTACAGTTGACTTAACACGACAGATGACTTAATACAGCAAATTCACTTAACACAGAAAGTTGACTTAACACTATAGTTGACATAACACTACAGTTGACTTAACACTACAGTTGACTAAGCACTACAGTTGACGTAACGCAACAATTGTCTTTACAGTTGCCATGCCTACACACCACTCTTTAGTTTGATATTGTCTTAACATTCAAACAAAAACTGAAAAAAACTTGAAGAGAAAAAACAACAACGCCAGAAACTTATTTTCAAGATGATGTGTTCCTGTTCAACTCCAGTGTCCAGATTTGGCAATGATAATAGAATATGCGGTCAAGGACCGCTTGTGAGGACAAGTGGCCAGAATAGATGCCTTCCCGCCATGATGATGATGATAGCTGTAGGCAATGAGGAGATCTAATGCAAACTATCTTACAAACATAAAAGAAATATTAACTCAAGTAAGACATTCATGGAACTTTCATTTATTTTGTTTTCTTTATCTCAGGAAAACATTTGAAACTAAAATATAATTAAATTTAGAGGAGTCAAATAAATGAATTCAAAAGCGTTGAATAAATATTCCCTATAGATCTTCAAACGAACACAATGAATCTTTAGCAAGTATTAAATGTCTTGGCTTATCTTAGTAAAAAATTTTAGATTAGGAATCAGCTATATCATGGGGACCAGCACAGCGACCAACCGCCTTTACTTTTCCCCAATTGATGCCAGGTACCCATTAAAGCTGGCTGGACTCAAAGGCACCCAAAGATCCCAAAGTTAAAAATCCCAGTCTTCACTGGGATTCGAACCCTGGACCTACACACGGAAGACAAGCGCATTACCGCTCAGCCCACGCGGAAATGGTAACACAACCTTTTTTGTCACGTTACAGAGCTGTCTCTTTTTCAAAAGTATTTGCAATACAGGCTAATAGAGACAGAGAGACAGAGAGACAGAGAGACAGAGAGACAGAGAGACAGAGAAAGAGACAGAGAGACAGACAGAGAGACAGAGACTGAGAGACAGAGACTGAGAGACAGAGACTGAGAGACAGAGAGACAGAGACAGAGAGACAGAGAGACAGAGAGACAGAGAGACAGAGACTGAGAGACAGAGACAGAGAGACAGAGAGACAGAGACTGAGAGACAGAGACTGAGAGACAGAGACAGAGAGACAGAGAAAGAGACAGAGAGACAGACAGAGAGACAGAGACTGAGAGACAGAGACTGAGAGACAGAGACTGAGAGACAGAGACAGAGACAGAGAGACAGAGAGACAGAGAGACAGAGAGACAGAGACTGAGAGACAGAGAGACAGAGACAGAAAGACAGAGAGACAGAGACTGAGAGACAGAGACTGAGAGACAGAGACAGAGAGACAGAGAGACAGAGACAGAGAGACAGAGAGACAGAGACAGAGAGACAGAGAGACTGAGAGACAGAGAGACAGACAGAGAGACAGAGACAGAGAGACAGAGAGACAGGGACAGAGAGAAAGAGACAGAGAGACAGAGAGACTGAGAGACAGAGACAGAGAGACTGAGAGACTGAGAGACAGAGACAGAGAGACAGAGACTGAGAGACAGAGACAGAGAGACTGAGAGACAGAGACAGAGAGACAGAGACTGAGAGACAGAGAAAGAGACAGAGAGACAGAGAGACTGAGAGACTGAGAGACAGAGACTGAGAGACAGAGACAGAGACAGAGAGACTAAGAGACTGAGAGACTGAGAGACAGAGACAGAGAGACAGAGAGACAGAGACTGAGAGACAGAGACAGCGAGAGAGACAGAGAGACAGAGAGACTGAGAGACAGAGAGACAGAGACTGAGAGACAGAGAGACTGAGAGACAGAGATTAAGAGACTGAGAGACAGAGACAGAGACAGAGAGACAGAGACTGAGAGACAGAGACTGAGAGACAGAGACAGAGAGACAGAGAGACTGAGAGACAGAGACAGAGAGACAGAGACTGAGAGACAGAAACAGAGACAGAGAGACTGAGAGACTGAGAGACTGAGACAGATAGACAGAGACTGAGAGACAGAGACTGAGAGACAGAGACAGAGACTGAGAGACAGAGAGTAGTTTTGTGAAAGTTTTGAAGTGAGAGAAACAAAGTAGCTCAGAAAGACAAGTCCACATTTAGGAAACAGAGAAAGAGGAAGAGAGAGATTCATGGCAGGTCAAAGCACAGGTACAGTAAAGCAATAACAAAAATTGATAATGACACACCTAACTAATTGATATATATATATATATATATATATATATATACATATATATATATATATATATATATATATATATATATATATATATATATATATATATATATATATATTCATATGGTTTAAATAGATGCCAATCATGTTATTGTAAAAAAGGCTGAAATCAATTTATCCTTGTGGTTTTAGAATCTAGAACAGTAATGTCTAAATATGTCCACATTGGCATAAATGGCCTACTACACAGGCGTAGATATATAGATCCAATTACATAGATCGAATACGTGTATCTATAGGAAGAGACACAACCTTGACATTGGCTCAAACAGGAGAACGCTCAATAAAGAGAAAAAAAAGATCAGAACAGAAAGCTCTCCGTCCAGTCATTGAGATGGACGACCAGGAGTTGGCTAGTGTAGAGGGCGTCGGAGGATGGGGGCGTAGATCGAGGGTGAACACGTGAACAGGAGATATGCAATAACTCAACTCCAGTTATCTTCCTACCGACACATCTCCCTTCTTCCCCATCTTTCCTCACGCCTGCTCCTACGAGTTTGAAACAACTACGAAAACGAATGGTCTGTTTGTTCGAGCAACAACCACTCCCCTCCCCCACCTTTTTATTTCTTACTTGCCCCTCCCCCCTCACAGATGACAGGATTCTCTATTGAATTGTATGTCTCTAAGTCTGGGCGATAAATTCGTTTTATGACGTTGCTATGAACTCTGACCTTTGGAGTTGCCATTTCTACTTTGTTGGCAAACTTTGGTTTAAATAAGTCAATTTTTACAAAGCTAATATCAACTCCTTCTGTAAGGTAAAACAGTTGTACACGTCGTTTCTCCGACCCCCGATCTCGGATAAATCCGAAATTTTGCACAGTTATTTCTTTTACCCGACAACACAAGAATCAATTTAAAAAAATAGTTTCCAATTAGTTAATTAACTATTAGTAATGAATTTGTTTGTTTGCTTTCTTGAACAAAAGTACATGACTGAAGTAGTGGTATAAGCTGAATTAGTCCCCTTTATAGGTCGCCGCATTAAAGTATTTTTGAAACAAACATTAGTTAACTATACCATTTTCTATTTTCATTTGACACATCAATAGTAGAGTGGTTAGTTTGTCAGCTTTAGGAGACGTTAGCTTTGACTTCAAATACAGATCGTTCTCCTTTCCCCATTTTGTAAATACATTTTTTTTTAAAGTGTTTATGGTAAAATTCACCCCCCCCCGATGTCCCTTTCTTCCCCCCCTCTCCCATTCCTTTTTCCAACTCATCTCTTCATACTACTCACTCATCTCTTCATACTACTCACTCATCTCTTCATACTACTCACTCATCTCTTCATACTACTCACTCATCTCTTCATACTACTCACTCATCTCTTCATACTACTCACTCATCTCTTCATACTACTCACTCATCTCTTCATACTACTCACTCATCTCTTCATACTACTCACTCATCTCTTCATACTACTCACTCATCTCTTCATACTACTCACTCATCTCTTCATACTACTCACTCATCTCTTCATACTACTCACTCATCTCTTCATACTACTCACTCATCTCTTCATACTACTCACTCATCTCTTCATACTACTCACTCATCTCTTCATACTACTCACTCATCTCTTCATACTACTCACTCATCTCTTCATACTACTCACTCATCTCTTCATACTACTCACTCATCTCTTCATACTACTCACTCATCTCTTCATACTACTCACTCATCTCTTCATACTACTCACTCATCTCTTCATACTACTCACTCATCTCTTCATACTACTCACTCATCTCTTCATACTACTCACTCATCTCTTCATACTACTCACTCATCTCTTCATACTACTCACTCATCTCTTCATACTACTCACTCATCTCTTCATACTACTCACTCATCTCTTCATACTACTCACTCATCTCTTCATTATTTGTTGTCCAAGTAGAATGACAATAAGACTAGACTCTAATGCAATGACACTACAATTTCAACACGCTCTTGTCACGTCAGTTTTAGAACCCCTGTAATATTTTGTGACTAGTAATCACTGAACCATTCCGTGCTTGTTCCGCACGAGATTTTGTTTTTTTGGTCGGAAGTTGACCACGAGGTGGACAGGCAGTTGATCTTGGACTCTCGTGGAGAGAGGTTGATTATGGATATCTTGTCCAGTACAGTAATATATATTTATTAAGATTGATTTTGGAGTATATGTGATACCTGAAGTATTTTATTGGATTATAATTCACTATGTTTGTGAATATTTCTTGATGGCTGGACTTGCCAATATCTGTTATTAATTATATTGTGTGTAATAAAAACCATGTCTGCTACCAGTGAGTCAATCCATTATTTTGAATATTGTGGTCAGAGAGTTCAGCATGTTAGTGTTCTCACGCACTAGCAAATCTAGTGCGCGAGAGAAAGTATTTAATTAAGAAGTTAAAAATATCATAGTAGTACCAGTACAACACAGAGACACTCGCGTCATCACGCCTACAACAAGAACTAGGCTGTGACATATGGTGGCCAGTATGTCTTAAATGACAGAACGAACCTACACTCTTTAACAAGTAAATCGTCGATCGTCTACATATAATCTGGCGTAGAAGTACAAAGGACTATTTTTCCAGTATGGCGGCAAAAACAATTGAAAGAAACTTAGAAGCCTAACAAACGTTTCTGCAACAACAAGGAATTAACTCAGGTGACCTGGCTCCAGCAGGATCTCAAATCGATTCCTAGATCTAATTACGTTACTATAGATCTAAAATATAACCAACTAGACTACAATATCAAGTTGAAGTTATGCCTGATGAGCCGCAATCTGGGTGAAAAATTACCGTAGCAATCTCAGAATCTGTCTGTGCTACAACCTGACGAGCCGCAATCTGGGTGAAAATTACTGCAACCTGTCTGCACTAATCAAGTCCGACGTCATTCAAGTCGACTATTCATCGTGGTGTACGTCATTTGAGACTCACCTAATTATTTGTTCACTGTTCCAGTAACAAATAGTGGTACACTTGGGCACGTGATACCACCATATCGTCTTAACTGACTCCTATCAACATCTTCTGTGAAGAACTTTTCCTGCCTTATACTGCTATTTGAGTCAGTCATTCACTGTTGGATTATTTTCTAGAAGCTCAAGTACTTTGGAGTATATATATATATACTATTTCTCATTCTAGTCATCGTTGCCCATATGATTTGTACTAAGCCTTTATTGGATTACTAGTTACCAGTCTAATTAATTCTGTTTGGATTATTGAGCTCACTATTGGATATATTACCTTACTTATTTCAATGATTTATTCGATGATTGGAGTATCACTGGACAATGGATCTACACTAAGAGGATTGAACTTATCTACATCAGACTACACTAGAAAGCCCCTGTAAGTTTGAATAATAATTGTATGTACTGGTTATATATTGACATAATTTAAAAGTATCCAATAAATTAATGTTGACTATTGAAGATAGTCACTAGTGAGTAACCATTAACATTTTTCATTTTTCTAAGTATTTGTAAGGGTGGCTGGAGTGGGACTATTTTATGACTTTCATAATAATAGGATCTATTAGGGAATATCCTATCTGTTCTTTTACCTTCAATAAGACCCAACGCGTTTGAGGTCATCCTTGTTGGTAGGGAGGTACTAGATCATATTGGGAAATATTTATTAGCTGTTTTAGTCTTGTTTGTGTATTTTGTCAGAGTATTCTGTCTGTATTTATATTGTTGTTTGTGTAAATCTTTGTATCTACATATCTGTAATTCTCCTGTCCTATTTCTTCTTTTTATTGATTTCTTTTATAGCAGACTGTGTCTTCATTCATATTGTTTCTGTGTTTGTTTTTTATACATTGTACATATATTTTTGCTTCTTTTTAATTTAATTTTTTTTTTCTTCTATTATAACTGGCATAAACAATAGCCATACATAGTTCATATTGAAACATACTTGAACTATTGCATTTGTGAAAAGTATTCATTTAATACATATAATTATTTGAATATATGATTATTAGGAGAGTTCATTGATCTTATATTTATTTTGTAAAAATATAGTGCATCATAACACACTCATTCTCCCAGTGTAATATTTGTAACATATAATATAATACTTGTAACATATTTTTTTTTTGTGCAACTGTATATTTTGATTTACTTCTTTAACTACTACATTGACAACCATGGCATCATATGATAAAATTTTGGAGCTTGTCAAAATAATGGAACTAGAAGGGGATGAGAAAAAGGAGTTTATCAAAAAAGAATTAGAAAAGGCTGAAAAGAAAGAAAAGGAGGAAAAAGATAGAATAGAAAAGAAAGAAAAGGAGGAAAAAGATAGAATAGAAAAGAAAGAAAGGGAGGAAAGGGAAGAAAAGAAACAAATTAGAGATAGGGAAGAAAGAGCTGCAGAAAGAGCTCATCAAAAAGAACTAAAAGAACTAGAGACTAAACAAAAAGAAAGTCAGGACAAAGTAGAGTTAGCTAAATTAGAAGCAGCCAAAGTTAATCCCAACATTATTACCCAGCAAACTACTAACAAACCATTCATCTCCAAATTTCATAAATTTAATATTAAGGAGGAAACATTAGAAAATTACCTAGTTCAGTTTGAACATATTTCATCCACTTACAACTTAAATAATGAGGATATGGCAAAACGTCTACTGGCTAATTTATCTGGCGAACCTCTAAACATAATAAGCACACTTACAACTGAACAAAAAAAAGACTACCTTGCTGTTAAAACTAGACTCTTGGAACATTTTGGAAAAAGTGAAGACTATTATAGAAAACTCTTTAAAAAAATTAAACTAAATAAAGATGGAGACTTCAATAGAATTATATTTGACATGAAGGCAAATATGCTTAAGTGGTTAGAACTAGCTAAATGTGACATTAAAGATCCAATTCAAATTTTAGACATGATCCTAATTGACAATGTACTATCCAATGTAACAGACTTAGTGTTTACTTTTCTTAAAGAAAAGAAAGTAAAAACAGAAACTGATCTCATTACTAATTTAAATCTTTTTAAAGATAGCCATCCTGGTCATACCATGGATAAAAGAGACCTACATGAATTAGCCGCAACAGTCAGTACATCAAACAGTAATACTAATGATAGATTTAAATTTTCTAACTCTAAGACTTGCTTTAATTGTGGCAAGAAGGGCCATGTTAAAAGCCAATGCAGACAAACTAATACTAGTAACTTTAGATATAGAAGTTACACTAATTACAATAACCCTAGCAACTACAATAGAAATTATTACAGCAATCCTAGTAACAATAATAACCAATATACAAACTACAGATCAAACCAGAGTGCAAGCCCTAGAGAAAGAAGGAGCCTTAGAAATAACAACTTCTATTACAATAATTATAATACTAACAGACAATCAAGGAGGGACACATACAACCATCAGTCTAACTACAATACTAACTATCAAAACAGAAACAGAAATAGAGGCAATAACAATAACAGCAATGTTCAAAGAGAAGAAAATGTTGCTTACTTACAAGCAGACATGTCTAAAGTAAATGTATTTCCATCCTATGTAAATTCAGTAGAGATTAAAGCAATGAGAGATTCTGGTGCAACAACATCAATAGTAAGATCTAATCTAGTCAAACCAGAACAATATTTAAAAGAAACTGTTAAGGTGATCTATGCCAATGTACAAAAATTTGACATATGTAAAACTGCCAAGGTCTGGATTGAATCTCCCTGGATTACAGGCGAGATAAAAGTAGTTGTAATGGATACCCCTGCCCAAGACCTCATAATAGGGAACTCACATGGTGTTAAAGATTTAACAATTAATCAACTAGATTCATGGATAAAAAATAGACAAAAAAATTGGTATCTACATCAACATAAAATAGCAGCTGTACAAACTAGATCACACAAAAAAATAGTGCCAGAGATTGAATTGCCAAATATTCTATTTAATGAGTTAGGAACCACTAGACAAGAACTAATCAAAATGCAAAACAGTGACCCTATAGTACAAGATTTGTTAAGCAAAGACTATAACAAAATAAATTTAAACAACCATCATATCTTAGTCAACAACCTAGCCATAAGATGTAATAAAAACAAAGATAACACAAGAATTCAAATAATAATTCCACAAAGCCTAACACCCAAAATACTTAAAATGGCCCATGATGATCCAACAGCAGGCCACTTTGGCAAAAAGAAAACATATGCCAAAATTTCAGAAAAATTCTTTTGGCCCAAGATGAAAACTCAAATAAAAAACTATATAGATTCTTGTACAGAATGTACTAAACAAAAAGTCATACTTAAGGCACCTCTACAAAAGTCAGATAAAGCCCATTGCTTCTGGGATAAAATAGCCATTGATATTATGGGCCCATTAAATACAAGTACCAAGGGAAATAAATATATTTTGGGGATCATAGATATAGCAACCAGATGGGCAGAAGCTTTTCCTCTTAGGGATATTAAGGCAGAAGATATATGCACCTCACTAAGAACAATATTCCTAAAGTTTGGATTCCCAAATAAAATTCTATCAGATAATGCATCCAATTTTAAATCAAATTTAAATAAAGCCTTTGCAGAAATGACCAACATTAAACTAGTACACAGTACAATTTATTCGCCACAATCTAACGGTGTGATTGAAAGATGGAACAAGACAATCAAAGAAATAATATATAAATTAGAAACAGAAGCAATGAATACTTGGGATCAGACTTTAAACTATGCTATTTTTGCTTACAACACTACTACTCACGAAACAACAAAATTCAGTCCATATGAATTAGTTTTTGATAGGAAACCTAAAGGTCCACTAGAACTATGGGCTGATAATATTTTAGACCTAGAGAACTATGAAGAATTCCATCCATGGATAACACAAACAAAACAAAATTTAAGGCAGGGAATAAAGTTAGCTGATATAAACATGGATAAAAATTTAAACAGACATAGAGACATAAAAAACAAGAACAGAAAATTAAGAATATTAAACATAGGAGACCAAGTATATGTCAAGATAGAAAATAAGTACAGTAAAAATAAAAATGAAGGTCCATATAAGATAGTAGGCAAAATAAACAACAAAGTATACAAAGTAGACAAAAATGGAAAAGAATATAAACTAAGCATAGACAAACTAGTAAAATTTTCTAAAAGAAAATTGGAAGAGATAGAAGTAATTGATAGGGATACAGATTCAATAGGAACTATACAAGAATATGCTGCTAATACTATAACTATTCATACTAACACCCAAGACTCATGTAATGATAGGACCAATATAGATAACTTGATAGAGAAATACAATGATGTCATTACATTGAAACTAGGCTGTACTGATCTAATTCAGCATTCAATACACTTAAATAAGACATTACCATCTAAAACAAAGGCATATAACATCCCAAAGGCCTATGAGGAATTAGTAAAGGTAGAACTAAAGAAATTACTAAGTGAAAACAAGATAGAAAAATCAGAAGTATGCTCTTATGCATCACCTATGGTAATTGTTAAGAAAAAAGATAATAATGTAAGAATCTGTTGTGACTATAGAGAACTAAACAATTGTACTATTATAGATCCTGAACCTTTACCTGATACAGACACTATAATTAATATGCTAAGTAGAGCCTCACTGTTTACCACAATGGATCTAAATAGAGGATTCTGGCAAATAAAAATGGAAGAAATGTCTAAACAATATACAGCTTTCAAATGTATTTTACCTGGGTTTGAAGGAATATATGTATGGAATGTCATGCCATTTGGATTAGTTAACAGCACAGCCACTTTCCAAAAATGTATTGGTAAACTATTATCAGGAATAGACAATGTAATTTCATATGTGGATGATATTTGTGTTTTCACTAAGTCAGAAAAAGAACATCTAGACACACTTGAACAAATATTTGCTCGTTTAAAACAACATAAGATGACAATTGCTCCCAATAAACTAAATCTTGTAAAGGATGAAATTCAATTTTTAGGCTACAACATTGCTAATAACAGAATAACTCCTACCAAAGCAAACATAACTAAAATAAAAAATATTAAGGAACCTAAAACAAAAAAGGATGTAAGAGCACTATTAGGATTGTGTAACTTTTATAGGAAATTTATACCTCGCTATGCCCAACTAATTCAGCCCTTAGTAGAGTTCACTAAGAAGAAACATTCAAATATAATAAACTTAGATGATATCAGCAGAGAAGCACTAACCAGATTAAAAGATAAGTTTAATGAGAAACTAGAATTAGGAAGTATTGATCCTATTTCACAACTCCTACTGTACACTGATGCATCTAATAATGGTATAGGAGCATGCCTACTGCAACAGAAAGAATCATATCTAAAACCTATAGTTCATATAAGTAGAACATTATCTAAGGCAGAGAGAAAATATTCAATAATAGAAAAAGAACTATTAGCTATAGTATGGAGCATAGTCAAACTGAAACACTATTTATTAGGAAGATTTTTTACAATTAAATGTGACCATAAACCATTATTAGCACTTAAAAGAAAAGAACTAAAGAATAACAGAATAAATAGATGGTCATTAATTTTATCTGATTACAAGTTTGACCTACAAAGTATACCTGGTCATGAAAATGTATTAGCTGATTTTTTGTCAAGACAGGTAGATCATGAAACAGATACCAATGAGGACAATGATATTGTACATATCAGTCAAAATATTTTAACTGAATAACTTCATAATACAATTAAAAACAACTGACATTTTTAAATCAGGTCAAGCTGACATTTTTTTCTATAACTAGGTCATGAGATATTTTGTTACACTTGTATCATTTTATTGGGTCATGATGACATTTTTCCTTTCATTGATGCTATTGTACTATCATTTTTTATTAACTGTGCATTACATATTTATTTATCACAATTTATCAATAACATAGAATATGACAATAACTTGATGTGCTAATAATTTATATACTTAGTAAATACAGTAATGTAAATAAACACATTGTAAACAACAGTAAACTACTTGAACTGTTGACCTAAATTTTTTTTTTGGAAACTCACAAATGTAAATATTGTTGATTTTTTTTCAAGTGGTACACATTTGAATGTTGTCATTTTTATGCTATTCTACTTTAAATACCACATATGTGTGCTAGCAATAGCAATTATAGATAATGTCACGGTAACCCTATATAATGGTGACAGAACTTAAAGTAATACTGAACATAAATATACTTGTATATATGTATGTAAAAATTATTTTTTTGAACTTCAATAAATTCACTTAGTGTGTCAAATGATACACATTGGTTGTGTTATATCATAGAAATAATTTGATGTAAAATGACTTTAAAATTTTATTTTTTCTTCTCTTATAATTGAAATGTCAATGTATGTTAACAGGAGGATCACATAGCAATTAAACATGCTCATGCAAAACATTTCAACATAATGTAACTTTACTTCAGGACAATAAAGTCTTAACTTGTATTGATATTTTTTTTCAACAACATACTTGTACAGTAGATGTAATCATACTAATGTATATTTTTCTAAGCAAACATTTTGAAAGTTGAACAATGCATTTGTTAATTAGTATATGGAACCATTCATAGTTAGAATGAATGACATAACATTAATATTTATGTATAATTGAGCAAGCAGTATTGAGGTGATTAATAAGATCAGCTTAAAATGAGTGAATAACCTACTGGCGATATATATAGAACATTACTATCATATGTACTTTTGTAAAAGATTTTTTTCAAAAATCTTTTCTAGGGGAAGGGGCGTATGTCACGTCAGTTTTAGAACCCCTGTAATATTTTGTGACTAGTAATCACTGAACCATTCCGTGCTTGTTCCGCACGAGATTTTGTTTTTTTGGTCGGAAGTTGACCACGAGGTGGACAGGCAGTTGATCTTGGACTCTCGTGGAGAGAGGTTGATTATGGATATCTTGTCCAGTACAGTAATATATATTTATTAAGATTGATTTTGGAGTATATGTGATACCTGAAGTATTTTATTGGATTATAATTCACTATGTTTGTGAATATTTCTTGATGGCTGGACTTGCCAATATCTGTTATTAATTATATTGTGTGTAATAAAAACCATGTCTGCTACCAGTGAGTCAATCCATTATTTTGAATATTGTGGTCAGAGAGTTCAGCATGTTAGTGTTCTCACGCACTAGCAAATCTAGTGCGCGAGAGAAAGTATTTAATTAAGAAGTTAAAAATATCATAGTAGTACCAGTACAACACAGAGACACTCGCGTCATCACGCCTACAACAAGAACTAGGCTGTGACAGCTCTATATGCTTTCATTGAATAAGACCTATTTCCCTAACACTACTTCCCTAGTTTGTTTGGTTTGTCATTTTCGGAGGTTCTTTCAGAAATGAAAATTATGTTCTAGCCGAAAGCTCCCGCAGAAATGGAAAAGAGCCGAGTTCGAACTTAAGACGTAAGGTGATGATAGTCTGAAGCCAGTAGCACACGTCCCAAGAGCCATCCATTCTCTCTAGTAGTGTGGTGCGCCTGTAACGCAAATAAACTTTAGGACCTGGCGATCTGTAGGGCAGACGATGTAAAGGTCATCTAGTTTCTTTGGCCGATGACACGGCTGCCAAATGGCCAGCACAAGGACCAACTGTCATTAAAGTTGCGTGGACTCAGCGGAGTCTTTAAATTCCGATATTCAAAATCCAAACATTCGAGATTCAAACCCGAGACCTCCAGGTTCGGGAGCCAAGAACTTTTAACACTTAGCGAACACGCCTCGACTAGAAGCTGAAGAGAAATCTAATTATTTTGTTGAATAATAACGTACTGTAGATCACAATACTGTACATGAGAATATTTAATTTAAAAAATGGCCTTTTAATGAAAGCATTCAACTCGAAGATAAATCATTGGATTCTCTGAAGAACTTTTTTGTTTTCGTAGAAAGAATTTGGGGAGAATACGAAAGAGGAAAAATAACACAAGAGAGTGAAATATAATAGAGAAGGTGTACACTAGAGAAAGGTGTACTAAGAGAAGGTGTACAATATAGAAATGTGCACAATAATAATAATAATAATAATCTGTATTGTCCGTAAAGAAATTTCTCTTACGATTTGTGCATTTCACCAAACACAAAACATTATAAGTATAGAAAAAACAAAATGTACATTCACACCAGACGCACTCATAATTTACATGCGAAAAGTTTATATCAAATTGTTTCTATTTAATGATTTGATTGCCAGGGGAACAAAAGAGTGTTTGTGTCTGTTTGTCTTTGCTATCTGGTGTCTTGTATCTCTTTTGTGATGGTAAAATCGCAAGATCCTGACCCAAAGGGTGATTTTTTATTTCTATAATATTTTTAACTTTTTTGACACGTGTTTGTCTCAAACAGCTGCCCAAATGGGGTTTGTTTTTTGCCAATAGCATTTAGGATTCTCTGGAGTTTATTTTTATTTATAGTGCTCAGATTACCATACCAGGCAGTGATATTAAAATTTAAAATATTGTCGATGTGAGTGTGATAAACATAGCCAAGGCCTTTTCGCTAACATTAAACGAGGACAGTTTTCTTAGTAATCATAATCTTTGCTGCCCTTTTTTGCTGATATAATTAGTATTAGAAGTAAAATTTAATTTATTGTCTAAGATAGTACCAAGGTATTTAAAAGTTTGCACTATTTCAATAGTCTCTCCTGCTACAGAAACAATATCATTTTCCTTCTTTTCACTACAATAGAGATGATATACAATAGAGACATGAAGCTCTTCAAAATCGACACTGGCAGCTGGGAAGAGGTAGCACTGGATAGATCCACATGGAGAGAGAGCATAAAGGAAGGGTCTCGGATTGCAGATGTCATGCACAACAGAAGCAGAAAGAAGGATGAAAATGCAACGGCGCCTGGTGATTATATATGCCCAACCTGCGATCGCAGCTGTGTATCAAGGATTGGCCTCTTTAGTCACACAAGAAGTTGCAAAGGGAAAAGATCGTCTCTCGAGACGTAAAATGCCACAAACATAATGAAGGTATATAATAGAGAAGGGGTACAATAGAGAAATGTGTACAATATAATGAAATGTGTACAATAGAGAAATGTGTACAATATAATGAAATGTGTACAATAGAGAAATGTGTAAAATATAGAAAGGTGTAAAATATAATGAAATGTGTACAATAGAGAAATGTGTACAATATAATAAAATGTGTACAATAGAGAAAAGTGTACAGTATAGAAAGGTGTAAAATATAATGAATGTGTACAATAGAGAAATGTCTATAATATAGAAAGGTGTACAATAGAGACATGTGTAAAATATAATGAAATGTGTACAATAGAGAAATGTGTACAATAGAGAAGGTGTACACTAGACAAGGTGTACAATAGAGAAAGGGGTACAATAGAGAAAGGTGTACAATAGAGAAAGGTGTACAATAGAGAAATGTGTACAATAGAGAAGGTGTACAATACAGATATACAACAAAGAAGCAAAGAGTAAAATATTGTGTTACATTGATTTGAAAAGATCACACCTCCAGATACCCGTTCCCAACAAGAACTTCCAAAAGTCAAAGTAGTCTAAAATCATTGAAAGTCAAATGGTTAAAAAGAAATCGAGTGTCGACCGTTTTCTGAGCCACAGAGTAGCCAAGTTCATTCTTTAATTCAATCGCATGTTTATGAACTCTATTGTTATACATGTTCATTGCTACTGAAAAAAAAAACTTTCCTCGAACCGAGTCTGTTGTAGCCAACCATGAGTTGCCATAGTCTGGTCTACAGGCAATTGTAGATAGGAAAATGTTCTTTGTAGCCCCGAATGTAAATGTTGTACTTTTTTTTTTCTATATGTGTATTTAAAGATCTTTAAAAATACATCCTGTAAATCATTGTGTCTTGAAGTCTTTAATTCAGTGATGACTTAATAGCCGGGAATAGGAAACAAAATCATTTGCATAGAAATGTCTAGATCGAATTTTTGTTCAGGGAAATCTGATTAGCAATGTTTAGAATGATTAGCCCTAGATGACACTTGAACCACTACAAATCACTAAAGTGTGACCGTACATTAGGCAAAGCACTCGGATGTTGTAAACATTTTCTCCTGCATGTTAGTTCAACTTGTTCTACCTACAATGACCAACATTAATTCTAGCGCTACGGATAAAGCTTCAGGTTGACAACTTCGCCTAGTTTTAGATGGCAGAACATTAAAAAAATAAAAAGGGACGCCATTAAGATGATTGAGTTTTATAATAAAGGTAGGAGTCGAACAGAACTGACCACATCTTATCAACATATTCCCACAAGGATATAACCTTGCTATGGCCGATGTAGGACACACAAACAAACTGCAGACAATGACAAACACAAACACCTCGAAGCTCATTCACGACTGATACAAGTTTTGTTGGCCCATGCTCCTAAGAAAGACACAAACAAACTGCAGACGCAAATATTGGAATAACAAAAATACGTACTTTATTATTGATTCCTGACAACCTGTAGCCAAGAAATGTTTTGGGTTTTGCAAGCGACGCAATTTTGTTGAATCGAAAAAAAAGAATGTGTCTCCAAGTGTTTGTGATATGTGTATGTGTGTGCGTGAGTTTGAGTTCATGGGGGAAGTGTGAGCGCATACGTAGATATAAAGGTTCGTATGTGTGTGTGTGTCCATAGTTGTGTGTGAGCACGTAGTATAAAAGTCAGTGTGTGTGTGTTTCCGAGTTGTTATTAAAATGACTGCCTTAAAAATGTTTTTTTTTTTTGTTCAAACTTGAATTTCGAAATACTTGTTTCTTTTAATGAGATCCCCAAGGAGTAGACGCCCCTGTTTATAGTGTGTTTGAAACAAACAGAGGATTTTATACAAGCATTGCTTGTAACGAAACTGTACGAGTAGAAACATTGTTTACTAACAAACCTGTAGTTGGTGTTAGAGGAGAATCAGAATTCGCTATAACGTATTGCCCGTATAACTACGGTAAAACCAAACTTTAAATGAAAAAAAAAACATCTTTTCTTATAACAACATATCATACATAAGATATTAACATGTTACATGATAACAACATATCACATATAACATCATATAAATTTTACACCGTATGGCCGTAACAACATACAACGTAACAAAACAACACTATACCATTTGACAGCATAACATGCTTGATAATAGCGTCATACATCATATCAAAAGACTTCATGGTACAACGTCGTAATAAGTACGGTAAGTGAAAGTTTGGCTTTGAACTTTGAGTCAGCGCCAAAAGTTATTAGTTTCCTCAAAAAGGACAAGTTTTGGCTTAGAGACTATGAATGACTA
This sequence comes from Biomphalaria sudanica, assembly GCA_036873155.1. NCBI lineage: Eukaryota > Metazoa > Mollusca > Gastropoda > Planorbidae > Biomphalaria > Biomphalaria sudanica. The sequence continues at coordinate 964,626 of JAZGLO010000548.1, read as the reverse complement.
TTATACAAAACAAGACCAGGAATTTAAAGTGGAACGAAAGTAAACACAAAATACTCTTGCCAGATTTAGACAGAGGTCGGCTTAAGTTTCGGGAGGTTCTCTTCATTACGTACTGGTAGCCTTATTCGACGTCGTCCATCGGCGTCAAGTATTTCTGCATTGTTTGCCTTTCTTTATTTTTTAAATCCATTTGATTATCTGAGTGCTACCTCCGGTTAGTTTTATCTGTACAAGACACAGCTCGAGGCGCCTAACACAAGATATATATATTTATGCTCAAGAAAGAGACGCCCAGGTCAGTGTGGCGAATCTCTCTATTGATAAATGTCCCCTCGTCTATAATCCTCTCTGTTGGGATTAATCCGGTTAGAATTAAAAGCCCATCCCATGTCAGAATCTCAGCTGTGATCTTTTCATTACCTCTACAGCCGTGCAGGCTTTAACATCAAGTGCCCGAAGGCAAATAAGTTAATCGTATTTGCAAGGCCGGCAAAGGAATTTGTCGTTTGTTGTCAGGAAGTTCTAGAATGTTCGTAGAGATGTAGAGAGTAAAAAATAATAGTGGTCCTCTTGCAGTTGTTAACTTAGCTCCACTTTAAAACAAATTTTGTTCAAATGTTTATCACTTCCAATAGTATATCTTCTATTTGTATGAGTTAATCATTCAAAAGATGTTACACATATTTTGTATTCAGTGGTCCAAATTTATTGCATTTTGGAAAATATAGACAACAGTTTCATAACATTATCGTGCGTTGATGACATGCTCATTAATTTAATACCACTGCGCGAGCGGCTTAACAAATTACCCTTATGTTAAATTATTAGCCTTTGATAGCTAAATGAATGTATTTTAGGTGTCCTGAAATTTGCATATTATTTAATTTCTTGAAAATTAATTAAACGATTTACATAATAATAAAAAAAATTTTCAGTATTATTATTTTATTTTATATTGAAAAATCTGCACTTACTAGTAAAATTATATTGACGCCATTTTAAATTCAATAGACCACGCACTCTACCTACCTCTATGTGACCGCTTTGTCGTCACATATTTTCTCTATGAGCTTATATGATCTGAGAGTTGGTACTGAACGAAATACTAGTGATGGTGTAATTAATATTCAATTAAAAAGGTATCGATTAAAATCATAAAGATTCTGAAGTCTAAAAATAAGTTGTTTTTTTACAAAGCTTATATCAATACATTCTGACTGTCTGCCTGACTAAGTGTCTACACGTTATTTCTCCCACACCCATTCTCGGATCTATTTGAAACTTTGCACAATTATTGATTGGCCTAGACAAGACATGCGGAAATAGAAAATTAACCAATTACACAATTAATTAATTATTTTGTTCGATACCATTACGGGAAAATAATCCTCAGTATTCACAGATATGGCTTAATATGTAGAGTTTCGTGCCCTTACATAACTGAACATGTTATTTCTCTCACGCCGATTCTCGGATCAAGTTATAACTTTAAACAATTATTTATTGTACCTAACAAAACATGAATCAATTTCGAAATTTACCAGTCAGTCAATTACATATTGATAATTAATTATTTTATTTGAAACTTTTTAGGGAAATAACTTCTACATTACTGAGATATATAGTTGTAAGTGCGGAGTTCTTTCCTTTAGACAAGCTTTGTTTTGTTATTTTAAGTATTACTGTGGAAGAAAAAAAACAACATGAAGGGGCCGCATGCTGGATAGATTAATATACGGTTAATGAAAACTAAACAATGTCTCTACACGAATGTATTTGTTTACTTATTGTGACCCGACTGGATACAAGATAACAATGTATTTGGATACTTACTGTGACCTGACTGGATACAAGATAACAATGTATTTGGATACTTACTGTGACCTGACTGGATACACCGCACTATCTTCCCTATTCCTCAGTCGTCATTATTGATTATTTACATATCTATACAATCCCTTACATTTCCACGTTGACCATTCACTGGCCATTGAATGTCTAGGTCTCTAGGAGGTGACCTGTCTACAGCTCTGGACATAGCCTTTCGTCACAACACATTTACTTGTCTCTCTCTCTCTCTTTTTTTTCTTCTCTCTCTCTCTCTCTCTCTCTCTGTCAACAAAAATAAAATATGAACAAGAGCGGGGATTTCAAACTAATTTTGTCAACAAATGTGTGTGTCTCCCAATGATCTTATAATTTCTTCTCTTATTCGTGTTTCTTTTGATGTACATTGCTTTCGTTACATTTACCACTGTCTTGTTTGTTCTCAAACTGATGTATTTATTAGTACCTAGCCCAGTTACGTTAAATACTTTTTCTTTTACTGCAACTATTATAAAAAAAATATTTAAATGGTGTTAGAGTCGTCAATGACTAAACTTTTGAACCGAGGGGCTTGAATCCCAAATGAAGACTGGGATTTTAAGCTCCGAGAATTTATGGACGCTCTTTGGGTTCGCTAAATGGACTTACGACATACACTGGAGAAGCGAAAGGGGTCGTTTTTTTTTTTTTGCTGTCCACATAACTGCCTCGTTAACATTCGGCCAAAGAAACAGATAAGCTATGAGTCAACTGTTCATCATAGTTGGCAAGGTCTAAAAGTGGCATATTTTCTTCACTTGTTTATGATATTTCGTACACCCTACATGCGGGGATTAATGAGTGGAACTCTAACATCAAATAAGTGCTACGTAACCTTGTTAGAGGTGGGGGATTATAGAGTCTAGCGCCTAGCATCATGCAAGATCTACGTAACCTAGTTAAAGGTGGGGGATTATAGAGTCTAGCGCCTAACATCATACATGATCTACGTAACCTAGTTAGAGGTGGGGGATTATAGAGTCTAGCGCCTAACATCATACAAGATCTACTTAACCTAGTTAGAGGTGGGGGATTATAGAGTCTAGCGCCTAACATCATACAAGATCTACTTAACCTAGTTAGAGGTGGGGGATTATAGAGTCTAGCGCCTAGCATCATACAAGATCTACTTAACCTAGTTAGAGGTGGGGAATTATAGAGTCTAGCGCCTAACATCATACAAGATCTACTTAACCTAGTTAGATCTACTTAACCTAGTTAGATCTACTTAACCTAGTTAGATCTACTTAACCTAGTTAGATCTACTTAACCTAGTTAGATCTACTTAACCTAGTTAGATCTACTTAACCTAGTAACATATTTTTCTTTGAACCTAGCTATTACTTGATAAAACATTTAGAAACAAAAGCCTTCGTTGGAATAATAATAATAATAACAACAATAATACAAAGTACTGTCATGCAACATCCTATTCTGTCAAAATGTTTCACTCAGCAAAGATAAAGAGATGCAATGGAGCGTGGAGTCCAGAAATAAGATCTCTCAGAAAATATTTTTTTATTTTTAACGGGGGAGGCTACTGGAAACTTGGTTCGGATGATTGGATGATTTGATTGTGTGAAGATTGTGGGGACAAAACTGTTACAGTGAAAAATTGATTGTATCATCTTTGTTTGATATAACTGTTTATCCTTGAACTATCAACGTCAAAGATGATAGTGTTTGATGATGGAATTTCTAAATTTCTGTACAGAATGACATTATGGAGGACTTTTATTACAAATAATTTAAAAAAAACAGGATTAAAGTACTTTCTTAGAAACCATTACGTTACCATAGTAACAAAATAATGTATTAGTTAACGAATTCATGCGCCAAATTAGATTGTGAAGCAAAGAAATGTTACTGTAATGTACTTAATAACACCACTACTCTTAATATAGCGCCAATCCGTTAGTGCATATAACATTAACACATCTTTGTAGCATTTCGCACAACATCATTGCAAAAAAAAAAACATAATTGGCGTAAAGCTGCCTAATCAGACACTTTTTTTTAAACAGTATTATAAGATATCCATCTGTAAAGCGAGATAATAGATCAGAATGTGGACTATTTTGTTCTGTAAAAGAGAGATAATAGTACAGACTGGGCAATATTACGAGCGAGCGCCTACTAAAGCTTGTATTAGTTTTGATTGAGGATTTATTATCAGAAAATGTATTTCAGTAAGCCCTAGGCAGTAAAATCTGCAAGTGTATTCATTTATCGACCCAACCAGAGATAGCATAACTCATTCCACCTCGCAAACTTCCGTGTTCTGAAAGACTTACAATAATTATCGATTTCTTTTAATCCTATTGACCCAGGGTGGCTCACGCTTTAGGATTATAGAATTAAATGATAAACGCTTAAGTTGTGCGCGTGTGCGAGGTAAGAAGTAACTGTAACTATATTCCTCAAACGATCAACTTTAGCCACATAGTCTCGGCTCTTCTATCGCCCAACAGGATCTATATAATTTGTTCCGAAATTTGTCAAGTCTTTGGAAATTCAATTTTTTTTTCACCGACCCTCAGAAACATCGAATAGTTTTCTTTTTCTACCGATGCAGTACTCAGTAACCCCACAGCCCCAGCTATTTTTAGTACAGTACTTAGTGGTTTGGGGCGTTATAGACAACAGAACTCTATAGCTTAAGCCATTTGAGTACAACTTTTTTTTTGGGTAACTTTTGTGGTGGGCAAAGGGAGGGGCAGAGGAAAATGGAGAAGTAAGGAAGTTGAACTTTTATTTATTTGATTTTTTTTTGGGGTATTTAAAGGAGGCAATAAAACATGACCTCAGCATTCTATCTGCTTCACTGAACTACTGATCATTTCTTTATTGTCCTGACCATTGGACCATTAGTGAATTGTGGGGGTGTCAGCCTGAAAATCAGAGATGGCGACAGGCGACATATTTTCTCAGACCTGATTACTTCGTCTGAGCTGGGAAACTGAGGCCAGTGCACTAAGAAGTTAGGGGGAAAGAAGCGCGGAAGAATCCAATAGAACTCCGAAAACAAATCATTCGCGAAGAAAAGTAAGCACACGCCTTAAGCTGTGGGTAGAAAGTAGCTTAAATGTTTATCTACTCACATCCTGTTTATCTAACTACTTCCTGTTTTATCTATCCACGGAATGTTTTATCTAACTACTTCCTGTTTATCTAACTACTTCCTGTTTTATCTATCCACGGAATGTTTTATCTAACTACTTCCTGTTTATCTAACTACTTCCTGTTTTATCTATCCACGTAATGTTTTATCTAACTACTTCCTGTTTTATCTATCCACGGAATGTTTTATCTAACTACTTCCTGTTTTATCTATCCACGGAATGTTTTATCTAACTACTTCCTGTTTTATCTATCAACGGAATGTTTTATCTAACTACTTCCTGTTTTATCTATTCACGTAATGTTTTATCTAACTACTTCCTGTTTATCTAACTACTTCCTGTTTTATCTATCCACGGAATGTTTTATCTAACTACTTCCTGTTTATCTAACTACTTCCTGTTTTATCTATCCACGGAATGTTTTATCTAACTACTTCCTGTTTTAATAATCACTTTCAGCTTTATCTAATTACATTCTGTTTTACCTCATCAATTCCGATTATGCTAATATTTTAGACATTCATTTATTTTCCTTTTATCTGAACGTAACATTCTAGACAATCAACTTTGTCTAGTTTGTTTTAACCTCAAATCTATTTGTGTATCAAAAACCTTTTTTTTTTATTTTAATCTAATTTTTTCTTTTTTTGTTTATATTGATGTACTTCTTCAGTTGAAAATCGTTGCTAAATATAGTATCCAATTGCTAAATGGTATCAGGCAACTGGGATATATATATATATATTTATATATATATAAATACTGTTATAAAGTTAGGAAAAAAATACAAGGAGAGGAAAACAATAACCAAGGTTTAACGTTAGATTAAACACACAAACAGTATACAAGATTAAACACACAAACAGTATAGTGTTCATTCATTAACGCTGCAGTTTCGTACAGCGATCAACGTAGTGCACATATTTTCCTATCGGGATATCAGTGCCATCGTAGGATTACAACACTGCTAGTTTGTTAAACATGTAAGACACATCAGTGTTAAACATGTAAGACACATCAGTGTAATAACAAACTAATATAAAACATATAGTGTGACAATCCAACCATATCGGCATCCAAAGGTTCTTGTACGTCCCTAGAACTAAGCCAGAATCCAGCCGGAATACACCATGTCTCTGGTTCCTCTCTAGATCTGTCCATCCTTTGTATTAAACAGTACGCTAGTGCGCACTATATGCGTCGGCGTATGAGTTATAACAATATTGAAAATAGTATCTAATAATAATGATGGCAATGTCTTCCATTTCTAAGATTAAGGATGAGTGAAGTGTTGTACTTGACTACGCGAACCACCTGCCATATTTGTCCACATCTTGTGCCAAGCCGTTGTCCGTCGGCCTTCTTATTAAGTTTTCTTCCTCTGCGTCTGTCTTCAATATGGACTTTCCTTTAGCTACACTAATTCACGGCCTAAAAAGTATGTTGAGGGCTCGTATTTTATACAGTCTACATTTTTACAAAGCTTTATATCAACTCGCTTCGTATGTCAGGTACTAATCTTGGACACGTTATTTCTCACACTTTGCGGATCAATTTGAAATTTCGCACTATTCTTCATAGTCGATGACAATGCATGAATCAATCCTAAAAAAGGAACCAATTAATGGTAAATAATTTTGTCTTTATAGAAAAGGAAGTTAAATCGTGCAGTAGACACGTGACATTTTTGTGTGCTTCTTTCCTTTATATACACTTTTTATATAAGTTTTTTTTTTTTTTTTTCGCTTGTTGTTACTTGATCCACAAAGTTACGTGTTCTGCTTCTAAAGTCGTAAAGTACAAACCCCAATACGAGTGATTTATAATGGGATTCTGATTTACTAGAAATCTCGTATTTTTTTAAAATTTTGACTATTAGAGAAGGTTATTGGAAAGGTAGTCTGGCAATAATTAAAAACAAATGGACTTCTAAACCAAAATTAATTAAAGGACAATAAACCACAAACAAATATATTTATATATTATTATTATTATTGCTATTATCATTTTAGTGTAGGAGTGAGGACTATTAAAAAAAAAAAAGAAAAGGAACGGTATTAAACGGAAAATAGAGCTGTGAGGTTTGTGACTAATGACTAATCACATTTGACTGGAGTGACACGACAAGAGGCATTACGAACAATAGAGACACTCTGTGATAGATGACATACAAGTAAAGAAACATAAAACACTCCACCAAAATGGATAAATATAAAAGCAAAAACTTAATTAACCACTCAGAAAGATACAAAGATAAAGGCACATTTCTTATTCTATATAACAGGACGAATTCTTACACGTTTTCTTTCTTCCCTTGTGCTACTAGAGTATGAAACGGGTGTGGCCTGAATCATCTAGAACAAGTAAAACTAAACATTTAGTAGAGCAAGCTAAAGTCTTGAAACACATGGACCAATGGGGCGTAATTATCTTATCCTTTGAAGTAACGTTTGTAGTTTATAAGACAAGATAAGATCACAAAGTGTCCTGAGGACGATGAACCCTACTATGCAAAATAAGTGACAATTTATTTCGGAAGCCAGACCACGTGACCGTTTGAGCTACTTAGAAAAGATTATTTCACCCATCAAGTAGAACCTTAATGACAAGGTCACACTGCACTGCTTCTGTTGGTGAGCCGGCCGGTCAAGGTCGCGGAAGGTCAAGCTGTACTTCAATGTTTTCTCCTCACCACTAGATCACACACCAGGCTGCGTGTTTGACAAATAGATACCGGTCACTGACGCTGTTGTGACCAGAGGTCTCAAGGGGCCAATGTACTCTGCTCGAGAGAGAGAACACAGAAAGAGAAAGTAAATAAAAGATTGAGAGTAAGAGAGTGAAAACGAGAGAATTTATATGTCTCTATGTGAGACAGAATCAGAGAATGCTTAAGTACGAGATAGAAAGAGAGAGAAACAGAGAGAAAAAGAAAGAGAGAGAAAAAGATGGAGCGTAAAAGTCAATAATTGGTCCAGAAAAAAAAAGTGATAACTAGAGAGGTTGTGTATGTGTGTGTGTGCGAGAGAGAGACAGAAAGTCAGTGTGTATGTGTGTGTGTGCGAGAGAGAGACAGAAAGTCAGTATGTATATGTGAGAGAACTAATGACGCATGAGAAGAGTGTGTGAGATAAGAGAGAGAGAGATGGGGGGGGGGGGGCGGGGTGAGGGCTTATACTTTGGTAGAATGAAAATACGGTGATATAATGTACTGGTGGAGTTACAACAGGAACTTATTGTTTAGGTCTCAGAGGCTCTTGTATTGTTTTCAATGTTTACATTTTATTTAATACGCTTGATTGAATGATTAACGATGAATTTTTGAATTGGTGTTTCCTTCTGTTCCCCAATGTATACTGTTCAAACACCTGTTATTTAGTTGTTGTTTTATATTATGGAATTAACATGTTAATACAGAATAACGTAACGGGATAAACTAACCAGATTCCAGAATTACTTCATCCCTGAGAGAGAACTTTTGAAATGCATGCAGTTAAACATAGAATTAGACAGACAATCAGACAGATTTTGGTTAAAGTCATTGACTCCTAGACACCTAGACATACACAATGTCCGCAAGAAAAACAAATTATAATAGAGATGATGTGGTGTAGGTGCTAGTCCAATAAATATAAATGTTTTTCAACCAGTAAATGTTAATTTCTGAGGTCAGGTCTAAAGGCCAAAGTGAGGCCGGAAAGAGAACGTTGAGAGAGAGAGAGAGCACGACACACACACACACACTTAGCATTTTCATTTTGATCTCATTTGTTCACATCAAACATGCATTCAATAAAAGAAACTTTGCTAGATTTATAATTTTTAGACAAAAACTTTTAAAAAATACTTTAGAAAAAAAAAAAAAAGCCTATACCAAGTGTAATTGTTTATGAATTAGTTAGGATCAGTCATGTCATTGAATTTTTAATAGTCCTAGACCAACAATAAATTACCCTACCTAACTCAAAAAATATAGAATCAACATTTTGTAAAATTAATACCACCTCAACATCCCTAATAATAGGCAGTATTTACAGACCACCAAATTCTAGTTTAGAATACATGCAGGAACTATGTAATCAGATTACTACACTTAAAGAGACAAATAAAAATGCAATTTTTTGGGGGGATTATGGGTGATTTCAACCTACCTGATATAAATTGGAAAACACTAACCATAGATAAACACCAAAACCTTAAGGACATAAACGAGCTTTTCATAGAAACTTTACACAACCTAAGTTTAGATCAAATCATTAAAAAGCCAACTAGATTAAACAACACATTAGATCTCTTCTTAACAAACAGACCTGGATTAGTAGCTGATTAGGATATTATCCCTGGTCTATTAGACCATGAGATCATTAAAATACGCAGTCAGATAAAAGCAGTAGTCAATACAAAACCCAAAAGAAAAATCTTATTCTAGACTAAATGTAACCTAACACAACTACACCTAACCCAAAAAGTAAGCAGACAGCTGCAGAGTGAATACATAAACAATGTAATATCTAAAGATAACAACAAAAACCTATAGTCATACATTAAGTCTAAGAAAATGGAAACAACAGCCATAGCGCCATTAAAAGATGAACATAACAAAATACATAATGATAAAGAAACTAAAGCAAACATCCTAAACAAATACTTTGCATCAGCATTCTCAGTCCCAGGAGACAAAGTCATATTACTGAATTTGAACCAAGTAGACAACATAGAAGATATAGTAGTACAAGAAAATGGAATTCAAAAACTATAAGCCAACACCAAACCAAATAAAGCGTCTGGACCTGATGGTATTCCAGCTAGATTACTCAAAGAACTAAGCAATGAGCTAGCCCCAGTGTTCAAAATACTCTTTCAGGCATCGCTTAACCAGGGCAGAGTACCGAAGGACTGGAAAGAAGCTAATGTCACCCCACTATTTAAAAAAGGAGAAAAATCTGACCCAGGAAACTACAGACCAGTATCACTTACCAGCATCACATGTAAAATACTAGAACACATTATATGTAGCAACATCATAAACCACTTAGACAAACATAATGTTCTCACCCCATACCAACATGGCTTTAGGAAATATAGATCATGTGAAACACAACTAATAGGACTAATTGATGATTTTTCAAAAGGTTTAGATAATAGTGAACAAATAGATGCTATCTTACTAGATTTTTCCAAGGCTTTTGACAAAGTTCACCACCATAGTTTGCTTAAAAAATTAAAATATTTCGGCATTAATGGTCCACTGCATCAGTGGATTAAAGATTTTCTGATAGGGAGAGAACAAACTGTAATAATAAATTGCTCTAAATCAACACCGATAACAGTAAACTCAGGTGTACCTCAAGGAACTGTCTTAGGCCCACTACTATTCTTAATTTACATAAATAATTTAAAAAATTGCATTACTTCAGGAACTAAAGTCAGATTATTTGCAGAAGATTGCATAATATATAGAACAATAAAAACAACACAAGACACAGATATTTTACAAAGAGAATTAGATGAGTTACAGAAATGGGAATCAAATTGGAGCATGTCTTTCCACCCAGAAAAATATCAGTTGTTAAGAGTAACTAAAGAAATAAAACAAATTAATTCCACTTATCGTATTCATGGCAAACTAGTAACACAGACAAAAAACGCAAAATACCTAGGTGTTATAATAAATGAAAAACTGTCATGGAATCCACATATTGATGAAACTATAAAAAAAATCAAACAAAGCATTAGGATTTATTAAAAGAAATTTCTATAAATCAAATAAGAACATAAAACTAAAATGTTATTTAACCTTGGTTAGGCCAATAATAGAATATGCATATTCCGTTTGGGACCCCTCAACTCAAGAAAACATTAAGAAACTGGAACAAACTCAAAATAGAGCAGTGAGATTCATAACAAACGAATATTCACACTTAACCAGAGTAACACCATTAGTAAAATCACTAAATTTAGAAAGCCTTCAGGACAGAAGACACAAAAGTAAACTAGCAACTATTCATAAAACACTGAACCATAATGATTAAATACAAAAACAAAATTTTATAAAATACTCTGAAAGACACAAAGATAAAGGCACATTCCTCGTCCCATATGCTAGGACAAATTTGTACAAATTATCCTTCTTCCCTAAGTGCTATTAGAGCATGGAATGGGTTGCCTTAGCTAGCCAGGAAAACCAGTGACTTGGCAGAATATAAGTCACTGGTTAATATGCATGACTAAATGCATGCCGCGTAGGACGTAATCATCTTCTTTTTTGAAGTAACGTCTGTATTATATAAGATAAGATAAGATCTGTGCGATTTGAAATTGTTTTACCATTTGTTTTAGTTCAGCGCTATTTCATGCTTTTAGCTTTCTAAATACGCTATGATCCTATCACTTTCTAAATACGCTATGATATTATCACTTTCTAAATACGCTATGTTCCTATCACTTTCTAAATACGCTATGATTCTATCACTTTCTAAATACGCTATGTTCCTATCACTTTCTAAATACGCTATGATCCTATCACTTTCTAAATACGCTATGATCCTATCACTTTCTAAATACGCTATGATCCTATCACTTTCTATATACGCTATATTTCTATCACTTTCTAAATACGCTATGATCCTATCACTTTCTAAATACGCTATGTTCCTATCACTTTCTAAATTACGCTATGATCCTATCACTTTCTAAATACGCTATGATCCTATCACTTTCTAAATACGCTATGTTCCTATCACTTTCTAAATACGCTATGACCCTATCACTTTCTAAATACGCTATGATCCTATCACTTTCTAAATACGCTATGATCCTATCACTTTCTAAATACGCTATGATCCTATCACTTTCTAAATACGCTATGTTCCTATCACTTTCTAAATTCGCTATGATCCTATCACTTTCTAAATACGCTATGATCCTATCACTTTCTAAATACGCTATGTTCCTATCACTTTCTAAATACGCTATGTTCCTATCACTTTCAAAATACGCTATGTTCCTATCACTTTCTAAATACGCTATGAATGTTCCTATCACTTGTCTAAACCAGTTGGGGAAATGGAAGGAGGAAGAAAGGGAAATCTGGGCGAATTTTATCGTAAGAACTTTTTAAAAGCATTTATAGAAAAAAAAACCGGAAAGACCTGAATTCGAACTTATGGCTCACGCCTCCTCAAGCCGAAATACAAACCTCTCTGCTAGTGTGGTTATTATGAAAATAGAAGATCGTATTGTTTGTTTGAAAGTTACTTTCCAATGGACCTATTATTAAAGGGAACTACTTCAGCTTATACCACCACTTTATTCTCTACTTTTTCTTTCACTTGTTCGAGATACCAAACAAAATAATTAATTACCCAGAGTTCATTAAGTTGTAATTTTTAAAAATTGATTCTTGTCTTATGAGGTAAAAGAAATACTTGTGCAAAATTTCAGCTCGATCCGAAATTTGGTGTGGGAGAAAGAAAGTGTACAAACTTTTTACAAGACAGATTGACTGAGTTGATAAAAGCTTTGTAATAAAATATGATGTTTCGAGAATTCAAGACTATTGGACTCAGAACCATGTTATTAGTGAATCACAATGGAAAATATATCATGTTATTAACTAGATTTATACATACATAATGTTGGATTGTGTTTAAATTTCTTTTAAAAATGGTATAATGTGTACCTGACATTAGTTGTGGAAACGTAAAGGCGTTGGTCATGTCCTGGCAACATGACACCCTCGTTAACAGTGGGTCACATAAACATATGATCTTTAGTATTCTTTACTTTGACACTGCCTGAGAGTGAGAACATTCAAGAGGAAAGAGAAAGAAAGAAAAAATAGATAATCAAGACAAAAAAAAAAAGCAGAAAGTGTTTGTATCGATGAAAGCAAAGCAAAGGAAAATAAAATAGAATGCATTGACTAACTTCAAAGTAGTCTCCTTTTGTCACTGAAAACAGTGGGGCTGATCTTTCTAAACCATCTCTCTACAAAGCGGCCATCATCTCTCACTTGACATTTCCAATTTGGCTCTAATTATCTGTACACACCACTTACCAGAAATATAATCAGATTATAAATAGACGCGAACGTAGAAAATAGCATTATTAATGACTGACAGATGAAAGCAGAAGTTTGTGTACACACCAAGGGAAGAGTCTCGATTGGAAAAAGCAAGAAAAAGAAACAGCAGCAAAGAAAAATACACAGCTTGGATACCTACTGACTTGGATACCTACTGACTTGGATACCTACTGACTTGGATACCTACTGACTTGGATACCTACTGACATGGATACCTACTGACTTGGATACCTACTGACTTGGATACTTACTGACTTGGATAGCTACTGACTTGGATACCTACTGACTTGGATACCTACTGACTTGGATACCTACTGACTTGGATACCTACTGACTTGGATACCTACTGACTTGTTATGCCTTTGGGCATATAGATATTTAAGACGTTGTCATTTTTAAAACTACTATGAAAATAAAAACCATTGGAAACCAAAGTAAACGCTATTTTACCTAAAATTACTTAGGTTAGACCCATATTCTTTCTCTGTATGTGACCCCACGACTAAAGAAATAAATAAACTAGAAGAGACACAAAATAGATCCACGAGATTTATAAAAGAGTGACTAGAGCAGTGATGTCCAAAATACGGCAAGCGGGCCAGATCCGGCCCACGACGTACTTCCATCCGGCCCGCCAAACATCGGCACAAAATATAGAAAACTCTTCTTCATCCCTCTCCTTCCTACTAGGAAAAGTGAACGGATCTTTATTTTTTTGTAGAACATGATACCATTGCTAGACAACATGTTTGTTTCTATAAAGAAAGTCTGAGGCTGTTTTAAAGACAACAAGATCGGTAAAATAAAAACAGAACTTACGTCATTTGTTTGAAGTGTAAAGAGAAAATTCAAATATACCCAATACTTCACTGTAATGTACTAGATCCTCGGGTTTGGTATAAAATATAGTTTCAGGTCAATTTCAATACGTTTTTATATCTTTCCCATCATGTGGCCCGTGACAGTAGTGTTGGAAATCAAAATGACCCGCAGATTGAATTAGGTTGGGCAACAACCTGGTCTATCAGACCATGAGATCATAAAAATACACAGTCAGATAAAAGCAGTAGCCAATACAAAACGCAAAAGAAAAATCTTACTCTGGAATAAATGTAACCTAACACAATTACACCAAGCTGCATTAAACTTTCAACAAACATTCTTATTAGAAAAAGACATTAACCAACCAGTCGATGACCTCTGGAATTTCATTAAAAAACATCTTAAAAGCATTATAGAAAATCATATACCAACTAAATACACATCAAACAAAATAAATAAATGCTGGTTTAATAATAGACTAAAGAAGCTTTGTAAACAGAAGGAAAACCTATATAGAAAATTTAAAGAAACCAAGGCAGAAAGAGTTTACAAAAAGTATATAAAAATTAAACACGTAAACCAAAAAGTAAGCAGACAGCTGCAGAGTGAATACATAAACAATGTAATATCTAAAGATAACAACAAAAACCTATAGTCATACATTAAGTCTAAGAAAATGGAAACAACAGTCATAGCGCCATTAAAAGATGAACATAACATAATACATAATGATAAAGAAACTAAAGCAAACATCCTAAACAAATACTTTGCATCAGCATTCTCAGCCCCAGGAGACAAAGACATATTTCTTAATTTGAACCAAGTAGACAACATAGAAGATTTAGTAGTACAAGAAAATGGAATTCAAAAACTATTAGCCAACACCAAACCAAATAAAGCGTCTGGACCTGATGGTATTCCAGCTAGATTACTCAAAGAACTAAGCAATGAGCTAGCCCCAGTGTTCAAAATACTCTTTCAGGCATCGCTTAACCAGGGCAGAGTACCGAAGGACTGGAAAGAAGCTAATGTCACCCCACTATTTAAAAAAGGAGAAAAATCTGACCCAGGAAACTACAGACCAGTATCACTTACCAGCATCACATGTAAAATACTAGAACACATTATATGTAGCAACATCATAAACCACTTAGACAAACATAATGTTCTCACCCCATACCAACATGGCTTTAGGAAATATAGATCATGTGAAACACAACTAATAGGACTAATTGATGATTTTTCAAAAGGTTTAGATAATAGTGAACAAATAGATGCTATCTTACTAGATTTTTCCAAGGCTTTTGACAAAGTTCACCACCATAGTTTGCTTAAAAAATTAAAATATTTCGGCATTAATGGTCCACTGCATCAGTGGATTAAAGATTTTCTGATAGGGAGAGAACAAACTGTAATAATAAATGGCTCTAAATCAACACCAATAACTGTAAACTCAGGTGTACCTCAAGGAACAGTCTTGGGTCCACTACTATTTTTAATTTACATAAATGATTTACCAAATTGCATTAGTTCAGGAACTAAAGTCAGATTATTTGCAGACGATTGCATAATATATAGAACAATAAAAACAAAACAAGACACAGACATTTTACAAAGAGAATTAGATGAATTACAGAAATGGGAATCAAATTGGAGCATGTCTTTCCACCCAGAAAAATATCAGTTGATAAGAGTAACAAAAAAACTAAAACAAATTAATTCCACTTATCTTATTCATGGCAAACCAGTAACACAGACTAAAAATGCAAAATACCTAGGTGTTATAATAAATGAAAAACTGGCATGGAATCCACATATTTATGAAACTATAAAAAAAGCCAACAAAGCATTAGGATTTATTAAAAGAAATTTCTATAAATCAAATAAGAACTTAAAACTAAAATGTTATTTAACCTTGGTTAGGCCAATAATAGAATATGCATCCACCGTGTGGGACCCCTCAACTCAAGAAAACATTAAGAAACTGGAACAAACACAAAATAGAGCAGTGAGATTCATAACAAACGAATATTCACATTTGACTAGGGTAACACCATTAGTAAAATCACTAAATTTAGAAAGCCTTCAGGACAGAAGACTCAAAAGTAAAGTAGCAATTATACATAAAACACTGAACCATAATCTTCAAATACAAAAACAAAATTTAATAAAATACTCTGAAAGACACACAAATAAAGGCACATTCCTCGTCCCATATGCTAGGACAAATTTGTACAAATACTCCCTCTTCCCTAGTGCTATTAGAGCATGGAATGGGTTGCCTGAGCTAGCCAGAAAAACCAGTGACTTGGCAGAATTTAAGTCATTGGTTAATATGCATGACTAAATGCATGACGCGTAGGACGTAATCATCTTCTTTTTTGAAGTAACGTCTGTATTATATAAGATAAGATAAGATAACACTAGACTAGAGTAAGCATGGAACGGTATGACTAAATTAGCCAGTAATAGCAATAACTTCGTTGAGTGGTAAGTCTTAATGTGCAAATAGGACAAGATGAACATGTGTAGAAGTGTAGCAACTATTGGTCTCCATTCTTTGTGGAACATCCGTAATCATAAGATAAATAATAGAAAGATGTTCTTTAAACCAGACTAGGACATTCTGTTAGATTTCTTACGATTACACGTGTAAAGACTAACCGGTGTCCTTTAATACAAGACCATCTATAAGTTGTTATATAAATAACACTTAGTATATTTATTGATAAATGTTATTTGGAACTAGTGGGCTGGGCGGAGAGGTAGCTGCTCTTCATAGAACTTTGTAATATTTGTGTTAAACTTACCAAGTGTGCAGTTTACTTTAAACTACTTCAAGATAATTTAATTTACTTGTTTTGCATCATAGTGGTAAGCGAAATTCCCAGGTTCGAATCCTGGTGAAGACTGGGATTTTTAATTTCGAGATCTTTGGGCGCCCCCGAGTCCATCCAGCTCTAATGGGTACCTGACATTTGTTGGAGAAAGGTAAAGCCGGTTGGTCGCTGTGCTGGCCACATGACACCCTCGTTAACCGTAAAGCCAAAGAAACAGATGGCATTTACATCATCAGCACTACAGATGGCAAAGTCTGAAAGTGGAACTTTACTTTGCATTATATATGACAACACAATAAAAGATTTGCCCAAGAAGTGAAATAGCAGTTCTGTTCTTGTTTTATGTGTCTCCACTTATCATGTCACACACACACAAACACACACACAGAGTTTTACAAGAGTCTCATTACACACCCACTTCTTTTACATTACACACTCACTTCCTTTACATTACACACCCACTTCCTTTACATTACACACTCACTTCCTTTACATTACACACCCACTTCCTTTACATTACACAATCACTTCCTTTACATTACACACCCACTTCCTTTACATTACACACCCACTTCCTTTACATTACACACTCACTTCCTTTACATTACACACCCAATTCCTTTACATTACACACTCACTTCCTTTACATTACACACTCACTTCCTTTACATTACACACTCACTTCCTTTAAATTACACACTCACTTCCTTTACATTACACACCCACTTCCTTTACATTACACACTCACTTTCTTTACATTACACACCCACTTCCTTTACATTACACACTCACTTTCTTTACATTACACACCCACTTCCTTTACATTACACACTCACTTCCTTTACATTACACACTCACTTCCTTTACATTACACACTCACTTCCTTTACATTACACACTCACTTCCTTTACATTACACACCCACTTCCTTGGATTCTTTACTTTTTAGTTACGTTCAATAGTCTCCCTATTCTAAACAATAAGATGTCGACCTCCAGTTTGCACAAGAAGGTTGAGAATACATTTAGATAGTGCAGACAGACAGACGACTACTGTATGGTAATAAACCTAAGGGAGGCGACCAACGAATACAGCTGTTTCTTCACGTGACATCACAAGCACGGAGTGTCTTTAGCATAGCTTCTTCATTCGCTCTAGACGGGCGGTTCTGCCTTTTTTTCTTCAATGTCAACATATCTTCTCAGTCTGGTCTCCAACAGTGCGCTCCTATTGCTTAGATGGCGGTGTGCATGGCAGAGATTTTCCATTGCACCAATTGTTATATCTTAAGGCAGCCAACTCAGCGATGTACAAATACATGAATGGATGTGTCTATTCAGCAGGGCACTTGATCATCCCTTCTGTGATATGTAGAACTTTCTGTTACAAGATTGTCTTTTTGCAGTACTAACCTCATATACAATATTTAAATATTTACGAAATAAACTTGTACAGAAACTATAACAATTTTATAAAAGTTGTATAAAAAAAAACACATCACAGTCACTTAACATTAGAAATACTTATCTATTCCAACCCACATTCTTTCACACATTGCCAACGGCTTGCAGGGCAAAAATCAAACAAATAACACACTAACTTCTACACCTATATCCGTTTTTATGTGGGGCGTGTAAGCGTAGTTTTTTTTTTGTATCGGGCATTAAAAAAGTGAGATTTTTCTCTTTAATTTTTCCAGTGTTTGATGGATGAGTATAGCTACTTGGCAGCCCTCCAAAGAATCGGTATTTAAAATCATTAAAGATATAAATAAAGTGCTAGAGCCTCCAAGAAATAGCGAACACAAAAACAAAAATGTCACACAAAATCACAGGGTTCAAATGTTATCATGACTTCTTTTTAATGGAACTTGTTATTACAAAGCTAATATCAACTCAAGTTATTTCTTCCACACCGAATCTCGGATCACATTTTGCACAATTATTTTGTTGTATCTGACAAAACAAGAATCAATAAAAAATAATTAACAAGTTGGTCAGGTAGAACATACAACTTTTTTGTTATAAAATACATAAAAAAGCTATCCCATGGGCAGTGTGGGCCCATCACAATAAAGATTTACATATCTCAAGAAATTAAATAGGGCCAACGTGTACGGTGTACTTTTATAAGAATGATCTTTTAGTTAACAATAAATAACATTTTTTAAACATAAAGTCATACAAACTCTAACAGTCAAATGTAGAACACATAACAAGCTGTTCTACAATTTCTTTCCAGTTCCTACTCTCAGTAGTGTGAATGTAGATTCTGTAACTAAACACATACAAAATTATATTTCCAGACACTGACGCTTCCATCACTGTTATTCTAACATGACACTATCAGCTTACATTGCAAAAAAAAAAAAAAGAACAAAAAACTGAACCAATAATCAGCCCTAACTGGCCCCTAACATAACGAGAGACCTCCACAAGTACCTATCGTGTCATTTCTGGACTTTTTTTTTTGTCCTTGTCTGGACACTTCTTGATTGTAAGCCTATAATAGTCGTCTCACTCACAGTAGCCACTCGCCCCAAACTAGACGAGACCATATAAAGTGCAGATTTGATAAGAGCTCCTCCAGGGCAAGTTGCTCTATGGTCAGGTAACGAGTTTCTAACGAGCAACTTGTATTAACTCACTCTGCCTGTCTGTCTGTCTGTCAGGTAAAAAGTTTGTACACTTTTTTTCTGCCGCACCCTTTCTCGGATCAATTTGAAAATTTTAACTAACCAATTAGTCAATTGTTAAATTATTATTTCGTTTGATATCGACTTTGGGAAATAACGTCTACATTATACAGAGATATAGTTTTAAGTACAAAGTTATTTTTCTTTGTAAGCTTTGTTTTTTTTAAAGGATATTGCATAAATTACTTGTTGTTTGTGTGAAATTCTTATCTTTTGATGTCTTATGGGAAATTTTGTTTGGTATCAAACTAGGACTTTATATTAGATGTATGTGTGTATTACAAACTGCGGGCCTATATTCTTTCTACGATAAGTATTGCTAAATGGAAGTGTGTTATTGTTTATTGTGTACCTAGTCCCGTGAAGTCCAGCCTCTATTACATGGATCAATGGTATGTAGATTGAGATAAAGACTGTAGATCAGAATACTTCGTTCTCTTGGTATTCCAATATTCTAGTCTAAGAGGAAGAATGGGGGAGAAAGAAACCAGACGGGAAAAGGAAGGGAGAAAGGAATGGGGCAAACAATTAGCAATTTAAGAATCTACATACATTCAGCTTATTTTGTTCATTACTGTGAGACCAGAGCACTCATATCAGCCTCGAGAGGAAGAATTCACATTACTTTAATGCATTATTTTAAAATTTCAAGCCTTCAGAAGAAACTGGTAATAAGGGTTACTTAAAATTACCATGTGAATTAGACCCATCGCTTCAACTAGCTACGCCGCTGCCAGCAAATCTCCTTTGGTAGTTCTATATAATAATAGGTACCTGTTTCAGTTAGGTAATACATTTGAGGCAGATCCAAACATTGTTCACTACCCAAACCACTGTTATTTAAAAAGACTTCAGAAAACAAGTAGTCTGGCTATATAAAAATGAAATGTAGACAAGCAGATGGCTCAGTAAGAAGCTAGTACATTATAATGTAAAGATGGATGGAATAACACACAAGGACGTATAGCCAACTATTGATTAGATCTATACCAAATGAGAACATAAAACTAACTAAAAAGCCACAGTAGGCTTCTCTTATTCATATGGTAATGTAGGATTGATGGTCGGGTAGCCAGACAAACAATTTCAAATAATACAAGTATTCTGGTAACCTTGAACAAGGCAAAAAATGCTGAACGATAATTGTGCATTAACATTTATCAGTGAGAACCAGAAAAATGAATAGCTTAGCAATTTAGGTGAAGATCAAGTGATCAAGGTTATCCCCAAGCTGTGCGATGTGTCCGTCTAGCATTTAGGTGTCACAAATAATAAGTATCAAGTTTGTTTTCAAAGTCTAAACAATAGATTTATTTTTCGAGAAAACCAAGCAGCAATGTTCCAACTGAAAACAGAAGTTCTGGTTCTTGGAGAAACTGAAAGCTCATTTTGGAAAGAGTAATTAATGGTATATACTGTCAATAAGTTGTAAGTTTCAAGCTTCATGTTTAGTCTACTTTTGTGAATCTTGGAGAAATAGTGTGTGTTTATAGTGTGTGTTTATAGTGTGTGTGATTTTACCTTAGGAATAAAATTGTTTTATTTCATTATGAGTAATAAATTTTGCATTTTTCTTGATCTACAAAACTGTGGAGAGACTGTAAGCTACATCAAGGCTTGAACTGTTCCACCAACTGTGGAGAGACTGTAGGCTAATATCAAGGATTAAACTGTTCCACCAACTGTGGAGAGACTGTAGCCTACATCAAGGATTGGACTGTTCCACCAACTGGTTTTCGAGCCCATGAATTTGCAAGATGAATAGAGGAATCGTGCACATAACATTTATGTTATTTTGTTATTATGTTATTTATTTATTGGATTACCATTCTATTATGCTTGTGACATATTGTTTTTTTTTCAAACCAAAACTATATGATCTAGTTATCATACCCTGTTATTATAGTTGAAGTGAGGCACACTAAGTATTGATCGCTCACCGAATCATTTTGGAGTGTGCTCAAGTCAAAAGTACAAAACAACTTCGACACTTTCATACCTTCCTACAGTGGAGAGCGGCAATGCTGGTATATATATGTGTGGTGGGGGAGGGGTGAGCATGTTATCTCATCAGAATCACGTGACTTTCACACAGTGCACCGCGCACGCGTCCACATTCACAAAAGAAGCCATTAGCCCGGGAGTAATCAAAGTCGCTCACGATTTATTCTGCGCGAGCACGTGACGCCATCCAACCGTTAAATTATTTACATGGATAAAGTCATGGCTGGAGCGAGGCACGAGTCTAAGGCGACGTTCATCAATAATTGATTCGGTCATTAGGCTCAGCAGCGGTCAGGCTGTGCCGTGTACAGGTATTGGTCATAACAAACATGTCATGAGTGTTGATGCAACTAGCAGTTCTGGTTTTTTGATACCAGGAAAAGAAAACAAATGAGTTTGTACTTTTACAAGTCAACACTTACAAGTCAACATTTTTACAAGTCAACATTTTTACAAGTCAACATTTTTACAAGTCAACATTTTTACAAGTCAACATTTTTACAAGTCAACATTTTTACAAGTCAACACCAATACAAGTCAACACCAATACAAGTCAACACTCTGAATGGGAAATAACAATTCGTCAATTTTATGACGAGACGAAAGCTGATTCCGTTACAGTGTAAGACAGGACTCATTTTCAAAAGTCATTCTTCAGGGTCCAGTGGAGGGAGCACGAAGAAAGGGAGGTCTAAAAAAACAGCTCGCTGAACAACGTGAAAAAATGGTCAAACCTTTCTCTTGATATTCTGTCAGGACCAGCTGCTCAACGGAAGGACTGGAAGAATTGGATTATGTGAACTGACACAGCACGAAAATCAAGGAAAAGATGAGAAAGTTGATAGCTGATATAAGAGATAAAGTCGATAGCTGATATAAGAGATAAAGTCGATAGCTGATATAAGAGATAAAGTCGATAGCTGATATAAGAGATAAAGTCGATAGCTGATATAAAAGATGAGAAAGTCGATAGCTGATATAAAAGATGATAATTTCGATAGCTGATGTAAGAGATGAGAAAGTCAAAAGATGATATAACAGATGAGAATGTCGATGCCAAAGCTTAATTGCTTTTTGCGCCCAAAGTTACTTTACATGTGACCAAAATAAAGTTCGCAACTTTCAGTCCGACTGTCTCCTCAACATTGTATATACAAACTATCGACATGGCGGTTTATTCACTGACTATGAAACTAGGTTCTGAAAAATTCCGACTTTTGATCTTTGGAAGAAAAAAAAAAGCAAAATTCCAGAATTTTGAGAAGAACAAAACTATTCATTTCAAACTGTTTTATATTTCCCTATCAAGAAAGAGCCTCTCAAGCATTGAAGTTCCCATGTCTCCGAGCATTTGTCACGTACTATTCATTCTTCACTCAACCAGTTTCACCAAGAACATTGAGAGATGGAAACCATGGTTTACATGGTAAAAAGAACATAAGAATGGTAATAGAATACCAGATTTATTTTGTTTTACATTTTCATCATAAAATCAAATTAAATAAAGTGAAAAAAATCTAGACTAGGTGTACTTACATAATTATGAACTTTGGGTTCACTCACTACTGTCAAAATCACTCTCTCCTGACATTGGTATCAGTGAAACATCACGAGTCAACCAATGTGTCAGATACTTATGTAGGAGAAGGTGGCTTGGACAAATACTAAAGCACTATTCAATTTGGAACCATACAGCGAATAAAAATCCAAACAATTTAATACGTAAAGAGCACAGGGTAAAGTCCCTCCTACCACTAATAAAAATTCATTTGCCATATAACAACATCAACAAATTCAGCCAACATAGTGTCCCATTTCTGGTCACATTCAGCCAACATAGTGTCCCATTACTGGTCACATTCAGCCAACATAGTGTCCCATTTCTGGTCACATTCAGCCTACATAGCGTCCCATTACTGGTCACATTCAGCCTACATAGCGTCCCATTACTGGTCACATTCAGCCAACATAGTGTCCCATTACTGGTCACATTCAGCCAACAATGTGTTCCATTACTGTTCACATTCAGCCAACATAGTGTCCCGTTACTGGTCACATTCAGCCAACATTTTGTTCCATTACTGGTCACATTCAGCCAACATTGTGTTCCATTACTGTTCACATTCAGCCAACATAGTGTCCCGTTACTGGTCACATTCAGACAACATAGCGTCCCATTACTGGTCACATTCAGCCAACATTTTGTTCCATTACTGGTCACATTCAGCCAACATAGTGTCCCATTACTGGTCACATTCAGCGAACATAGTGTTCCATTACTGGTCACATTCAGACAACATAGTGTCCCATTACTGGTCACATTCAGCCAACATAGTGTTCCATTACTGGTAACATTCAGCGAACATAGTGTTCCATTACTGGTCACATTCAGCCAACATAGTGTCCCATTCCTGGTCACATTCAGCCAACATAGTGTTCCATTACTGGTAACATTCAGCCTACATAGTGTCCCATTACTGGTCACATTCAGCCAACATAGTGTTCCATTACTGGTCACATTCAGAAAACATAGTGTCCCATTACTGGTCACATTCAGCCAACATAGTGTCCCATTACTGGTCACATTCAGCCAACATAGTGTTCCATTACTTGTCACATTCAGCCAACATAGTGTTCCATTACTGGTCACATTCAGCCAACATAGTGTTCCATTACTGGTCACATTCAGCCAACATAGTGTTCCATTACTGGTCACATTCATGCTCTGGAAAAAAATAAATAAAGGAATGTAACTGATTCATATCTATCTAACAACAAAACAAACTTATTCAGTTCTAGCATCCATGCTACTGATAACTTTTAACTTTAAGTATTACACAGGATAAACGAGTAAAAAAAACACAGTGGAGCATAATTACACGCTTCGGTGATCAGACTTTTTTAAATTGCTTATATTGCAACAAATGTAGGCCTACACGTTGTCTGTCTTACGTAATTCTGGATTAGATAAAAGCTATTAGGTACGACAATTTACATATCTGTAAATCTCACGAGACATTTGAATGTCTAGCCATGACTCATAAAAGAAAATACTTCGTCTGTAAAAGATGCGAGGATTTGAACCAGCATCTAATCCATAATCACGACAACAGGATCCAAAAATAAAATTGTTTGATGTTTTCCAGATACCACAAAGAATCGTGAGTTTATAATTGATAGTAAAGTGGTTAGCAATGAGCACACTTTCATATCCGTAACTACACTCATAAACTATGCAGATCGTGACTCCATTGCCTTTGCTCTATAAACCACAGAAGGATATAGCCGTTAGATTAGTTTATCAAAACATAATAACGTAGACTTAATTAGTCGGGCATCTGTCGACATTATTCCTACCATTGAGTTATCTGTACATCCTGATTGGCCGAACCCCAATATCCGGCACCACAAAGATGAGAAAGTCACTCTCTTTGTTTCTATTTATAGAACAGGGTTACATCCCTTAGCAGGCGAAGTTCCCCCTGAGTTACATGATGCTCTTAAATCTAGATCAAAATGTAACAGTTACACCAACAATGACGAAGAATTTATTTCGTTTCAGTTTCAGTTAGTTGTATACGTTAGCAAACAATGACCGAAAAAAAAATGTAAATTAAAAGTGATGAACCTTATACATAAACATACACTTAAAACCAGTAGCGGCCTTTAGGGGTGGCAAGAGGGGCAACCATCCAGGCCCCGCGCTTGAGGGGGGTCCCACGATCGAGATTTTATTGTCACCAACTTCAAAAACCAAATCAGTTCTCATAAACTAGGACTTGTTACTGAATATTTTCCCAGTATCTTTATGATAGCAATTTTAAATTCTTAAAATACATTTTTGGTAAAGACTGCATCTAATGAACTACCGATTCTAAGTTTAACAGTTCGTAATAAAAACACGCAGGTGGAAGCAACCAATTCAGTCCAGTGGGTCATATATCTAAACATCGACGTCCAAACGGATTTTATTTGAAAAATGCGTAGTGATCAAGTTTGAACTACTCTTTGAACTACTCTGAACTATGGAAAATGTCATTTATAACATTTGTAGTAACATAAATGCAACTTATTACAAATTGATTTTTCTATGAAAATAACTAAACAAATATAGCCAGTGTTTTCTTGACTTTCGCTGGTGATACGTTCCAAGACCGCACGCGAAGGTCAGATTTTTGCGGTTTTTAATTTTAAATACGTACACTATGTTTCGGACACTCATTTCTTTAATAAATTTTACATGCTGTTCCTTTCAAAATACAGCACATTGTGATGTCCCATTACAGTAAAAAAAATAATTGGTACGTATACATTAAATAGACTGTGACTTTAGTCTGCAATGGAAAAAAGGGTTGCGGGTGTATGAGAAGGATTCCTTATTCTGTACTGTAACCTAGCCTGTAGTCAACCAATTGATATGCTTGTACAGCTATTTCGGCCAATCAGCTTCCAGAAAGTTTGGCGATGTCGTTTTTTTTTCCAATAGGCTACTAAGCATAGACATCGGGCGGCCGTGGGGAAATCCGTGTCACCATGTAAAAAAACAAACAAAAAAAAACCGCGGGAGTATTATTATTATTTTATTTTTTGACAACTTCCCTTCCTCAAAAGTCGGGTCTGCGAAAGTGAATGGACCACTGTAGCTCTTATAGCAGACTTTGTTCTTATAGAACGTCCAATTGGCTTCAATTTGCAGAATGAGAGAGGAGACTTAATATTAGTTGTGCACGAGTGTTTTCCTTTTTATTTGCTTCTGTTAATGCAGAACAATTACACTACAGTCTATAATGTACTTACGTAATGTAGCTACGTAGTGTTTTATGTTTGTAGCAAAAGGCTCACAGCTTAGAGGCGGACATACTGTAATGTTATTGTTCCAGCGTTAGGGACGGATGAGCCCATTGGCATGATGAGTTTACGGTATATATATAGTCTACCCTTACGGCTAAGGGCCCGCACATGACGCTCACACAGGGCCCCGCGCACTGCTAAGGCCGCTCCTGCTCTAAACATACACAAACATATATTCTACACATACCTGAATTATAATACATAACTTGTTAACAAAATGTTTCATTTTTTTAAAAAAGACTTTCAAACTCCAATCATTAAAGATAGTTCAAGAGACTTCTATCGAAAAGAGAAATTCAAACACGAAACAAGGAAGTCTCAGGAAGACTCATTCTTGTTCCTGACTTCAATTGGAGAAAGATCCTTTTACTAAACACATGCTATTCAAATATGAATTGTTGACCATAGACACAAATTTAACTTAGATTCAGGATCATTTGAAACTGTCGGCAGAGTTGAGCCTAATGCTTTTGAAACTACGCAAAACACACACACACACAAAAAAAGGACAGGAGTTCCCTTTTCACCAACCTGGCTGAACGGATCCAAGTTGGAGCCTATGTATTTCCAGAGATTGGGACGATGCGGATGTACAGGCTACAGACGTGACCGAAGGTCGAGCATACCGGGGCTCCACTATTTTCTTCTCTTAACCACGCTAACCGTGCAGTACTCGTCATTTGTGAAACGGTCCCTTGAGGAAAGGATTGTTGACATGGATGTAGGGCTTTCTTTGCAACCTCTACCTGTGCAATAAAAGTGCTCTCGAACTTTGTTAGACACCCCTAAGGGAATCTTGTTTGGCTATCCTAATTGGCCTGATCTCTTCCTGTTGCGATCGTTTCCGCCAGGGCGCCAGATTGAGGCTGGGCAGTGTATCCCGGGGATACAGGATAAAAGATTGATCTTAGATACAATTACAGAAATATCTTAGATCGAGGATCAAAAGTTGATCTTAGAGATATGTCATACAGGCACAGTGATCTTTAGACAAGGACTCACAAATTGGTCGTACATACACTCACATATAAAGATAGAGGCTATCGAGGCTAAGTTAGTTTCAAAGTGTCTTCTGTCTAAAACCCAGGACCATCGAGACATTTCAGAGAGCATACTACGCGCCCAGGATGCCATCCAATTTTAAACATCTTTTTAAAAGCAAGTCTTTTTCCATTTCACTTAAATGTGTCGCCTATTCCCCATTCCCTGCAATGCCTCTAATAAGAGTAGTCCAGTATACCACCCACCTTTGTTGACGCTCGCCACATGTTTAATACATTAGTCGCTTAATCCCCGGGTTCTGCTTCTTGTTACTCCTCCCCTGCCCCCTCAACTCAATGACAATCGCCCATCATATATTTGCTCACGCTAAAGTGTACCGATGATTACTCAACGCTCAAATCAATTAATGCTGGAGCTACAAACTTAAAAGACCCGCACTGATAACAACAAAATCAGTGAATGTTTATTTGTTGAACTCATACGAACAAAAAAGAAGAAGAAAAAAACTGGACAAGAGGGAGGGAGAAAGAGAGAGAGAGAGAGAAAGAGAGAGAAAGAACGAGAGAGAGCGAGTAGCGAGGGATACGCTATGGAATCGATATCTCACGTGGTTTGCTGGTTTGGGAGACATGTTTTTGAACCAGGATGAATTGATAAAAATAAGCCAAAAACGTGATCGTGGTCTGCTACATTTTGGTTTTGGGGAAAGAAAATAAGGGGCCAAGATTTTTTCGTCCACTATCGAGTAAATTTAACATTTGAATGCAAACAAAATGAACCTGATCAAAGATTTATTTTAATATAAGAAATATTAGATTTGATCAAGTTTAAGGCTGGAAACATCACAATGGGGCTTTAGTTTGTTTTTCATGACGAAAAAGGGTCCCCTTCTAGACAAACTAATGAGACTCTCAACACTAAACAGATCTAGTTCTACTCAAATAGAAGTATGCACAAACGAACATTATATCCTGCATGCTCTCTCCAAATTGCATGCCGTATCTCATAATAAAAAAACTTGAAAATAAAATTTGTAGAAAAGTAAAAACTTATTGAATTTTTAATCATAATATATTTTAATCATAACTAAGTACATTATAATATACTTTAGGAAGACCTAATAATCGTTTGCAATAAATGTTATTTTTACATTTCAAAATGTTCAAGTCATCTTTATTTATAGAGAAATTTAATAACCAACTTTTTTGTCATAAAAAAAAATCAATGTATTTCTCATCGCTGGAATGTCAAGGTTGTGTTTTCCATAGAGAGTCTATTTATAAAGTCTATGCTTTAACTTTCACAAAGTGGTTTCTAAGCTTTGTATTATACAATTTATATTGTGTAGTAAATTAGTTTTTCTTATTATTTCGTACAAACAAATTAGATAAATGTGGATCTTGTCCAAGTTAGATTTCTTTCGGAATCTATATAACTTGTACTATTTTTAATCTCACAATAATTTGATTAGACCTATCTGTAATAAAAAAAATTGATTAGAATTAGTTGAAATCTATAAATAAATTGACTTCAACTATAAGCAACCAGACTATAAACTGCATTGTTTAGAACGACACCTACATCTGAAAAGAGGAAGATGTAACGCTGTCGAGGTGAAATAATTTGTTTCTTACGACTAGTTTTTAGATAAAAACTTTATTTTGTATATGTATTAATACATTTCAGCAAGATTAAAATATCCACTTTTTAACTTCCAAGTAAAATGTCAATCGTTTCTGTGGAATGCGATGTTCTAACAAATACTATTTAGGAATAAAATAGAAAGTCCGAAACTTTTGTGGGCAATGTTTTAAAACCATCACTTGCTGAAACAAAACATTTAATCACAGATTTGAGCTTTACTTAAAGTACTTTTATCAAAGATAAAAACTATGGAAAAATGTTTGTTTCTTATTTATATGACAGACTTTGTGTGAAATTCCCTTTATCTAGATAATATATCTTAAAATCAAAATCTCTCAAAAAATCTCAACAAAACAAGCGATCGCTTTTTTAATTTAATTTTGAATAAATTATAATATATCTCTGCGAATCTTTTAAGCCTTATATCAATTTAATTGAATTTTTTTTTAAATTTCTGAAGTGTTTTCACGCATTGAATGCCAAATTTTACTTCACTTGTAAGCTAGTTAAACAAATTGCACAAATAATAATCATAAAACGGGAAACGATTTGATTAAGTACGATTTAGTTTGATGTTTCTCAGAAATGAAGAATCCAAACAGCGAAAATGTATTCTAGCATGTGTCTGAGTATTTTTTACCATTTCAGTTATATGTTTGGACCAAAGCTCTGAAACTACTTCTCTAACCGCTAATGTCTTGATTCATTTTTTTTAAAAATTATTGTATATGCGGACTTAACGCCATACCTACACATTCGCAGATAGAGAATTACAGTAATATGTGAATTAGCATAATGAAAAGATGTCATCGACTGTAAAAGACAATATTACATTACCACACGTCATAACAAATGTTTCCTGAACTTTGAACCGAAACACACAGCTGCACTGTGTCAATGGCTATCTGCTATCCTTGAGACACGGCATCAGTGGCCACGGGTGTTGAATCAGTCTGAATTATTGATAGGCGTCGGACGGTTAATCCTCAACTGTCAAACTAACTACTCACCAAGGGCTGCGGTTACAGCACCAGGACTCAGCCTAGAGCACTGCATAATCCGCACCTAATGGTATCCCTGGGACTACTCCCTTAATCTTCCAGCACAATTTTAAGTTCATTGATGAGTTCATTTCAAACAAAGATCTTCTACTTAGCGCCAAATAATTCTAGTTTTTTGTTTTGTTTTGTTAATTAGCTTTTGAAAACCAAGTACTACAGAACAGAACTAATGAATTGGTTCAACTTATGAACACACAACTTTCTATTGGGAAATCAGTGACAAGTTACGGAATGATGAAGACCGTCATGCGCTCTTCGATCTGAATGATTGATTTCATAAAAGACTTTGTACCACTTGCCTGAACTCTATAGCTATTAGAAGTTGCATTCTGTGTTGTTAAGATGACACTTAGTAGTATATAGCTGTACAACTAGTACAGAGTAAACGATCTTATATGGCTGTACAACCAGTACAGAATAAACGATCTTATATGGTTGTATAATCAGTACAGAGTAAACGATCTTATATGGCTGTACAACCAGTACAGAGTAAACGATCGAACTAAAGGTAAAGTCCACTCTTAAAATTTCCTCTTAACTCAGGAAAGATAAATATTTTTATCAATAAAGTTTTATTAAAAATAGTTCAAGGTATTGAATCAGGATGCTACTTAGTTTCACAAAGATATGTTTTGTGTATAAAACATGTAGGCGTTTGTTTTTAAATAAAATCTTTCACTGAAAAGTCTCGATTTTACATTTCTTTTGTTTTCCCCACCAACATTCTATATCACACAGTCAGACTTTTTTGTATAAACCTAAGTCATCATCATACAAAGCATTGTCCAGCACCCAAACCATCCACCCAATGCAGCAACCACTTCATCCTGGTGCTATAAACACTCCAGCAATTTCTTTAACCACATTTCCAAGAATCCACTCCACCAAGTTTAGTGACCAAGTGCTCCATCCTCTCCAGCAATTTCTTCAACCACATTTCCAAGATTTTCAACCACTTCACAAGTGATCCAAACACCCCACCAAGTTCACCAACCACTTCACAAGTGATCCAAACACCCCACCAAGTTCACCAACCACTTCACAAGTGATCCAAACACCCCACCAAGTTCACCAACCACTTCACAAGTGATCCAAACACCCCACCAAGTTCACCAACCACTTCACAAGTGATCCAAACACCCCACCAAGTTCACCAACCACTTCACAAGTGATCCAAACACCACACCGAGTTCACCAACCACTTCACAAGTGATCCAAACACCCCACCGAGTTCACCAACCACTTAACAAGTGATCCAAACACCCCACCAAGTTCACCAACCACTTCACAGGTGATCCAAACACCCCACCAAGTTCACCAACCACTTCACAAGTGATCCAAACACCCCACCAAGTTCACCAACCACTTCACAAGTGATCCAAACACCCCACCAAGTGCTCCAACATTCCACCAAGTGCTCCAACGATTCCACCAAGTGCTCCAACCATTCCACCAGGTGCTCCAACGATTCCAATAAGTTCTCAAACAACTCCACTAAGTGTTCCGATATTTGTACCTAGTGCTCAAACCACTCCACCAAGGGTTTCGATTAATCCGATATTGATATATCTTTTACCTATTTGTACCTAGTGCTCAAACCACTCCACCAAGGATTTCGATTAATCCGATATTGATATATCTTTTACCTATTAACACGAGAATCAATAAAAAAAAATAATTATTTCATTAGCTCTTTGTAATTATTTATTTTGTATGGTATCTCGAACAAGGGAAAGACACAGTACTCACTGAAATACCGGTCTAAGCTGAACTAGTCCCCTTTATAAGTTGTCGTCAGAGTCTTAGAGAACACAAACATGACAGACGAGACTATAGAAACTAGAGATAATTCTGCAATCCTCTATGTTCATTAGAACTTGAACATCAGAGTGGTTAGAATGTCAGCTTGAGGAGGCTTCAGCCATGAGTTCCAATTCAGGTCGTGCCCCCCGCCTTATTTTACAATTATTACTTATACCTGGATAAACAAGAATCAGTATTTTAAAAAAAAATAGACAATTAACTATTTGTAATTAATTATTTGTTTGGTATCGAACAAGGGAAATAAATTGAACTTGACAGATGTGTACAATTTGAATTAATGCCTTTATAATATGTGTAGATAACTAAGTCTTTTCTAAAAAAGTTCGAAACTAACAATGGATAACTACTAAACCTTCAAATTTCATTGACTTTGCCGGCACAGTGGCTAGTGTATTGGCTTTAGGAGTCTTAAGCCCATGAGTTTAAATTCAAGTTGTACAACTATTGCTGTGAAAGGCATTGAAAAAGCGATCACGGTAACATTCCCATCAGTCCATCAGATACCTCTTCTTCCCAAACTAGTCTAGACAAGTGATAGAATCATAACGCATTGAGAAAGCTAAAAGCATGACATTGCGCTAAAAAATATACAATTGGTAAAAGTATTTCTAATTGCAGATTTATTATTGTTGGTCTAGAATCTAGATCTATTTCAAATTTAATTGCATATGACAGATTCTAACTAATTGACAAAATTATATTACTTATAAGCTATGTTTCATTTAAGTATTTTTTTTTAGATGTTTCTTGTTATTTCATATACACACCGAGAAACGACAGTTACAGATATTTAAAAAAAAATGAAATTTAAAAGAAAGTCCTTGCAGCCATCAGACAAGCGGAATCCACAGCAAGTACAAGGGCAATAACCGTTAGAGATAACTCGTTCTTCCTAAAATGTCCTTCAATCATGAAGTTATCCCTAGTAACCATCAAGGGTAAGATGAGGTTACGGATTGCTTCCCCATACGTTGACCACAGAAAAAATAAAATGGTGAGATCAATTTAACTAACTTCGGCCCTAAAGGTTAGGGTGATTGGTTCGGGCCTTGACCTTTCATGGCATTCTGTTATTTAATATTAGGAACCCGAAGCATTACATATTTGTATCCTAGGATATTCACTATGCTAGATACTAGGTTTACTCTCACGTATCCCATAATCTGTTGGTTGGGCATCACACATGATCTGTCGGCCCTGTTTCTCCATTCCTCTATTGTTCTTTCGCTCGTTCATTGACATGCAGAGTGCTTTTGTAGAGATACAAAGCAGGTAGAGTGCTTTTGTAGAGATACAAAGCAGGTAGAGTGCTTTTGTAGGGATACAAAGCAGGTGGAGTGCTTTTGTAGAGATACAAAGCACGTAGAGTGCATTTGTAGAGATACAAAGCAGGTAGAGTGCTTTTGTAAAGATACAAAGCAGGTAGATTGCTTTTGTAGAGATACAAAGCAGGTAGAGTACTTTTGTAGAGATACAAAGCAGGTAGAGTGCTTTTGTAGAGATACAAAGCAGGTAGAGTGCCTTTGTAGAGATACAAAGCAGTTAGATTGCTTTTGTAGAGATACAAAGCAGGTAGAGTACTTTTGTAGAGATACAAAGCAGGTAGAGTACTTTTGTAGAGATACAAAGCAGGTAGATTGCTTTTGTAGAGATTCAAAGCAGGTAGAGTGCTTTTCTAGATATACAAAGCAGGTAGAGTGCTTTTGTAGAGATGCAAAGCAGGTAGAGTACTTTTGTAGAGATACAATACAGGTAGAGTACTTTTGTAGAGATACAAAGCAGGTAGAGTACTTTTGTAGAGATACAAAGCAGGTAGAGTGTTTTTGTAGAGAGGCAAAGCAGGTAAATTGCTTTTCTAGAGATACAAAGCAGGTAGAGTGCTTTTGTAGAGATACAAAGCAGGTAGAGTGCTTTTGTAGAGATACAATACAGGGAAATTGAGTGTCTAGAGATACAATGCAGGGAAATTGAGTGTGTAGAGATACAATAGAGGGAAATAGAGTGTGTAGAGCTACAATACAGGGAAATTGAGTGTGTAGAGCTACAATACAGGGAATTGAGTGTGTAGAGCTATAATACAGGGAAATTGAGTGTGTAGAGATACAATACAGGGAAATAGAGTGTGTAGAGCTACCATACAGGGAAATTGAGTGTGTAGAGATACAATACAGGGAAATTGAATGTGTAGAGATACAATACAGGGAAATTGAGTGTGTAGAGATACAAAACAGGGAAATCGGGTGTGTAGAGATACAATACAGGGAAATTGAGTGTGTAGAGATACAATACAGGGAATTGAGTGTGTAGAGCTATAATACAGGGAAATTGAGTGTGTAGAGATACAATACAGGGAAATAGAGTGTGTAGAGCTACCATACATTAAAATTGAGTGTGTAGAGATACAATACAGGGAAATTGAATGTGTAGAGATACAATACAGGGAAATTGAGTGTGTAGAGATACAATACAGGGAAATTGAGTGTGTAGAGATACAATACAGGGAATTGAGTGTGTAGAGCTATAATACAGGGAAATTGAGTGTGTAGAGATACAATACAGGGAAATAGAGTGTGTAGAGCTACCATACATTGAAATTGAGTGTGTAGAGATACAATACAGGGAAATTGAATGTGTAGAGATACAATACAGGGAAATAGAGTGTGTAGAGATGCAATACAGGGAAATTGAGTGTGTAGAGATACAATTACAATAACTGTGTATTTCTTTATGCACTAGAAAAACGTAGCCTTCAATTTAGATAACAATAATACGAGGCAGCCATGCTAAAACAGAGTGGATAGAGTCACTAGATCGGATATAACAAAATTGATAAATGTCAGTGCATACTGCAAGTTAGATGTCTTCAAGCACACGGTGGAGGACATGTTGCTTCATCACACTCAAATGCAAGGAAAGACAACCAACAAAACTCAGACAGGCAAAAATAGAGACTGACGCAGACAGACTGACGCAAACAGGCAGACAGACAAAGACATGTACGCACAGACAAGTAGACACAGATATACTGATAAAGACAGACTGGCGGAAACAGACAGCAGACACATATAGGCAGACACAGACATATTGATGCAGACAGACAGGCAGACAAATACAGCAAACACAGACATACTGATGTAGGCAGAGACAAACAGCAGATACAGACAAGCAGACACAGACAGCAGACACAGAGAGGCAGACACATACATGCAAATACAGTCAGGCAGACAGACAGGTAAACAAAAACAAAGGCAGAATCAAACAGACAGACAGGCAGGAAGACAAAGACAGACAGGCAGACACAGGCAGACATTCAAACAAGCTGACAGACAGGCAGACACAGACACACAGACGGTAGAGTGGAGATTAAACCTTTATTTCAAATAAAAAAGCAAAGAATGATCGAAGGGAAAGCAAAAGAAACTGAATGCTGTGAATCATGTTGAAAAGAAACAACCCCCCCCCCCCCCCCAAGATCTATTGATTTAAACAAACTTTGAATAATTGTCCATGAAACGTGGATTTTGTTCAATGACAATTCTTTTCAAAGCATTGTAACATTGAAAGTGAAATAATAATAATGAAACAGATGAAGCTTTTAGAAGAGAACCCGGTATTGTTCGACCTTGACCCTAAAACGTTGTTTTATTGTGTTATTCTGGTTATTATCATCGCATCATTGAGCAGGCCTGGTAAGAATTTTTATCCTGAAAGAGGGGCAGCAGGAATTCTTTAAATGTAATGTCTGAAACAGTATGTTAATGTCATTTATTTGTATTGGGGTGGGAAGGGTAATCTAATGGCCAGAGCTTTTGAATCAATTTATCAATGCAAAGATCACATTATTTTTCTTTATTAAAGACAAAATAATTTTAGCCTTTGTCAGGTGAGCATCGAAGAATATGGTACTGTCTAATCCTACAACAGAAACTTTCTCTCTCTATCTCTCTCTCTCTCTCTCTGCATATATATATATATACACCGCTCCCCCGCCCCTAAAACATACTTCTAGCCCTCAAATTGAATATTTAAATAAAACAGCTGTCCATGGACTCTAGAAGCGCATAGCTATAACTGAAACATGAGCTACACTACTGTTAAAATAGTTGGAATATGTATATATTAATTTTAAAAGTTTAAAATTCATCAATAAAATGACCCCCATTTACATCACTACCCACAGCCAGCGAACACAATTTTCTAGCCCTCAAATTCTATATGTCCCATTTATTTATGTCACTTTCATCCTGTAAACCAACGGCCCGCAAACCCATGTTATGGAGTACGCACAAACATTTCTTAAGCCTTCTTATCTACCTGCACTATAATGCCCCCAAACACACATTATTTTTATTTAGAAAAAATAACTATAATTCACCCTTACAAACCGTATATAGCCCCCCCCCCAAAAAAAAAACGTACACACACTCACAAGGGCTGACAATGTTTAGGATATAGACATAAATAAACAAGATTACAAAGAGAGTTTGTATTGCCACACAAACTCAGAGAAGGCCCCCGTGGGAGACGGATCCTTGTCGGATCCGCATATTCGCTGGTCGACTAAGAATGGCATCGAGCAGGGTATGAAACCGAGACCGTAGAGATAATCAGTCCTGCGCGCTAACCGCACGACCAGGCATTGCTCTTAATCTAATGACAAAGTGGTTACAAACTAATAGCCTACTATTGATAATATACCTACACATTACGGAATGACAACTACCGGATATGTACAATATGTCAGAAGAGCGTTTTTAGATAATCTTTTGTTATTGAGCATTTTCATTTAAATGGAAATAGAATGAAGATGTAGATCTACCTAAATTAACTTTCTAATCTAACCGACCAACTGACAAAATGCACAAAAATAATCTTCTTTTATTCGGATGGGGGCACTAAACAAAAAATAAATAAAATCTGATTTTTTTTAAAAATTTAAGGAATTGGTTTAGCACCACCTCATGTTGCGAAGTTACGCTACTGCACGAAAGTCGCTGCATAAAAAGTCCATTTTAAAAAATGTGCGTGATATTTACATACAAAGTGCATTATTAGCCTTTATAAACAAACAGAAATGTTTTCTTTTTAATTTAGCAGCTAATTGACTAGAAAAAACATCTTTAACTATTATTTATATTTGTTATAAACATTTCCTGTACATTTTATAAATATATTTGAATGAGTGATACTGAAAATACACATAACTTGTCCATTTTTGTTAGCATGTAACATTGCCTCCCTTACATTTACGTAATTGTTTTAGAATCTGTGTATTTTTTTGAAAAAATCGCTTGCATAATTAATTTTATCAATTAGACGGTTTGCTTTTAGAAAACCAAAAGTAGCCGTTGCACCTAAACTTTTCAAGCCGCATT
Source organism: Biomphalaria sudanica (assembly GCA_036873155.1). Taxonomy (NCBI): domain Eukaryota; kingdom Metazoa; phylum Mollusca; class Gastropoda; family Planorbidae; genus Biomphalaria; species Biomphalaria sudanica. The sequence goes on along the minus strand of JAZGLO010000548.1, from coordinate 927,435 downwards.
TAATGATGAAATAATATTTTTCATATCTCTTCTAGTTTTCGAGATCTGAGTGTGACAGACGGACAGACGGACAACGGACAGACGGACATTTTGCACAAACCTAATAGCGGCTTTTTTCCCTTACGGGGGCCGCTAATTATAGAATAGCCGATAAAAGAGTTTAATGAAATGAAAATTTGTACTTGCAATTTTGTGTACTTTATTATACAGCCGTGTAGTTTTGTTTAATCTCTAAGATTGAAGATCATGCAACTTTTTCGAATTCGGAAATCCGACAACAATAGATATACATGTTTTCAAGCTACATGAAGTTATTTCCTTTGTCCAGTCTCTATTTATGTCTGTCTATGGTTTAGGACTTTATTTTTGCTTTAGAATGAAGGACAACTTGTAAATGTAGATCTAGAAAGTGGAAATGACGTAAGGCCTATTAAAAATAAGAAGACTTGGGGAAAAACAAAAATAATTGCTATAAGAATACGAAATGTGTGACATATTTCTATTGACGCTTTGTAATTAGACTGTGACCATTTGGGGAAGTACCGAAAATCAAATACAAAAGTTTGAAAGAGTTTGCATTTTTTCGAGAATAGCGGCGGTCAGGTTGCGAATCTGTCAACAAGCGTTCTTATTGAGCACCTACTGTTTGAAAGGAACCTGTGTAGGAAATGTAATGCCACACGTACGATAGTTTAAGAGATCTCGTGGTCACTGAATGGTATTTTAGCGAATATAGAGTAAATTAGCACAGAGAGAAACCCTAACCGCATGATTCTCTGCCAGCGTGTATTTCACTGAACTCCGAAACATCATCTAGTTTTATCATAACAACATAGAACTGTATACAGTGACCTGTATATTGACCAGTGTAAGATAGTCACAACAAAACGTGACAAAGTTCTACATGTAGTATTTACCTTTTTAGTAGAACCAGGTTGACCGTTATCGTGACGTGAGTACTTCGTGAGTACTTCCGCTCTAACCCCAACCCTCATCACCTGCTCGATCAACTTAACTACAGTTTAGTCAACAGGCCATAATTGCTAAATAAAAAAAAAATCTAGGACAAACCAACACACGAGTCTTTACCCCAGACCAGAGCTAGCCGTCACAGATGTACGAAGGAGAAATGAAACAATGGGTTTGTATCTCTTTCTCTCTCTCTCTCTCTGAGTGTGTGTATGTGTGTTATGTAAACGAGTGGTCACTGTGTATGAGTGTGTTTGATGATCACGACTTGAAGTAGATCAGCTCTCTCCTGTGTGACACTTGGAAAGATACCTGTGTGGGTGTGTGTGTATTTACGTATGTTAGCGTGTGTGTATATGTCTACTTATTGATTGAATGTGTCGACGAAGTGAGAGAGATAATGACAAGTATAAATGGAATGAAATGGTTTCAAAACTTCTAGTCCGAAACTAACTAGACTCATTAGGTTGAGCTATTCTAGAACTAGATTTTTTTGTGTGTGAATTATGGTTGGCTGGTTCCACAATATAGATTGATCAGTAACCAGAGATTTCTAGTCCAACTGTTCGATGAAGACTCTACGACTTTGACCTAAAACATTCTCAGTCAATATTGGTTCCGGGTGAGAAAGTAAAACTGGAATGAAGCAAAACAGATTCAAATGTTCAGAAACAGAACTGAGAGTTCAAACGTTCGAACCGAAGTACTCCTCCGTCCTAGACATATATACCTTGACATTCTGGTACAGGACCAGGAAGCTAATAAAACAATCTGTCATCGTAATTACCAAACCTCCCCTCCCATGGGTTTGAAAAGAGGCGGGTATCTGACATGAAACCGAGATCCGTTACACCAAGGAACATCGAGGGAACAATACAAGGACACTGACTCGTATTAACTCTTAGAGCGCAGAGACAATAATACAAGGACACTGACTCGTATTAACTCTTAGAGCGCAGAGACAATAATACAAGGACACTGACTCGTATTAACTCTTAGAGTGCAGAGGCAATAATACAAGGACACTGACTCGTATTAACTCTTAGAGCGCAGAGGCAATAATACAAGGACACTGACTCGTATTAACTCTTAGAGTGCAGAGGCAATAATACAAGGACACTGACTCGTATTGTTTATCTCTTAGAACTCAGACAGGGGGAAAAAATGTGAGAGCTATGATTATAAGGTGTGAATTGTAGTAGAACTAGTACACTGTTCTTAACAAAGTAAATAATGTGAATCGCTGTTTAAACTATTTTTGCTTATAAATCTTTTTTTATATATTTAAATACTCAATAAAAACGTAGTCATTAGAAAAAAAATCACCTTTCTTAATTATGAAATGAGAGGAGTCGGGAAGTTCGCACATTTTGTGACCTTCAGATGTCAATTTCGAATGGTTTCTAATTAAGAATCGTCTGCTCTCTAGACATCCCCCCCTTCCAGGCACATACACATTTCTCCCTTAACTTTAGAGGTTTCTGATTTTTTTTTACCGGCCCCCAGGGAAAGTTTTTTTTTTCCCCTTTGCTTCTCACGTTCTTTTTTTACTTTTTAAAAAAAAAAGATCGGCTAAGAATTCGATGTGGTCATTGCCTTTGTATTGCTTGAGCTAGGTGACTTTTATTCCCTTAATAGAGTACATTGTAGTTTAATATCAAGTAATGATATAGTATCATTTATAGAATAAGTATATATACATATATAAACTAAGTTACTAACCAGTTATTGTCTGGTACAGTCTTCGCTGGAAAACTAGATTGAAACAATGGTACGTGATATTTCATGGTCCTCCCAGAACGTACTCTTTTTGTTTTTAAAATTAATTGACAACATTCTATGTAAACACATATCCATCAGAGTTTAAAATAAGCTAAAAAAAAAAAAAAAGATTTCTGATAAGCTTGCAATAGAATTACATAGCACTACGACATTATCTTATCTTATATAATACAGACGTTACTTCAAAAAAGAAGATGATTACGTCCTACGCGTCATGCATTTAGTCATGCATATTAACCAATGACCTAAACTCTGCCAAGTCACCGGTTTTTCTGGCTAGCTCAGGCAACCCATTCCATGCTCTAATAGCACTAGGGAAGAAGGAGCATTTGTACAAATTTGTCCTAGCATATGGGACGAGGAATGTGCCTTTATTTTTGTGTCTTTCAGAGAATTTTATTAAATTTTGTTTTTGTATTTGAAGATTATGGTTCAGTGTTTAATGTATAATTGCTACTTTACTTCTGAGTCTTCTGTCCTGAAGGCTTCCTAAATTTAGTGATTTTACTAATGATGTTACTCTAGTCAAATGTGAATATTCGTTTGTTATGAATCTCACTACTCTATTTTGTGTTTGTTCCAGTTTCTTAATGTTTTCTTGAGTTGAGGGGTCCCAAACGGTGGATGCATATTCTATTATTGGCCTAACCAAGGTTAAATAACATTTTAGTTTTATGTTCTTATATGATTTATAGAAATTTCTTTTAATAAACCCTAATGCTTTGTTGGATTTTCTTATAGTTTCATCAATATGTGGATTCCATGACAGTTTTTCATTTATTATAACACCTAGGTATTTTGCGTTTTTAGTCTGTGTTACTGGTTTGCCATGAATAAGATAAGTGGAATTAATTTGTTTTAGTTTTTTTGTTACTCTTAACAACTGACATTTTTCTGGGTGGAAAGACATGCTCCAATTTGATTCCCATTTCTGTAATTCATCTAATTCTCTTTGTAAAATATCTGTGTTTTGTATTGTTTTTATTGTTCTATATATTATGCAATCGTCTGCAAATAATCTGACTTTTGTTCCTGAAGTAATGCAATTTGGTAAATCATTTATGTAAATTAAAAATAGTAGTGGACCCAAGACTGTTCCTTGAGGTACACCTGAGTTTACTGTTATTGGTGTTGATTTAGAGCCATTTATTATTACAGTTTGTTCTCTCCCTATCAGAAAATCTTTAATCCACTGATGCAGTGGACCATTAATGCCGAAATATTTTAATTTTTTAAGCAAACTATGGTGGTGAACTTTGTCAAAAGCCTTGGAAAAATCTAGTAAGATATCATCTATTTGTTCACTATTGCATTGTTAATTTGGTTTATAATGTGTTTATAAGTGCAACAAAAACATGGCCTTTTAAAAGCGACCTTTTTTTGTTTCTAAAATCAAGTTTACATATTGTATGCAATCACTTTTTAAAAAAAAGTACACATCATGTGGAAAAAAGAATAAACTTTCGTTATTTTTGTTCCATATGTGTATTACATAGCAGCGAACTCCTGTCACTTCTAAAATGATTGTAAAAGCAGTCGATAAAGTTAATGTGTCTTCCACAAAGTTTATACTTTCATATCGGTGGCTTCAAGGTAATTGTTTTGAATGCAATTTAGCTGAAATGATGTAGTATATGGAAACTAAAACCCACAATATATACCTGTGAGTTTAGAAAGTCCTATATATTTTTTTTGTTTTGGTTTATTGTGCTTAAAACAGACAACCACACTCACGCATAGACACACACACACACAGCCAAACAACTTCAAAGTTTGGTAGCAAGTCTCCTCCCCATGATCCTCTAAAATAGCTCTATTGCGGCTTATTGATCAATTGGAAAAGAAGGAGAAGACAAGTCTTTTCCTGGGCTCGGTCAGCTTCAAGAGTAGCTTCCCCATTACTTAGTCTTTATTTAGGGAAAGAAAAGGGAAAAGAGGACTGAATTCATCTCGCGCTTGTTCTCTCCCCTAGGCAGCTAATTATGTTTTTCTTTTCCTTTCTTTTAAAATACTACACTGGTGGAAGGGGGTGACTGGGAGGAGGAGGATGGCGCCATTTCATGAACAGAATAAAAAGTAGACTATATAAACTGATACTTCGTCTGGTGACTAGGCTAGAGAGACAAAGAATTTTTAAAAAGTAGACTATATAAACTGATACTTCGTCTGGTGACTAGGCTAGAGAGACAAAGAATTTTTAAAAAGTAGACTATATAAACTGATACTTCGTCTGGTGACTAGGCTAGAGAGATAATGTCTGGTCTACTCTGGGAAGACTAGTTTTGGTGACCAAATGCACTGAAGCATGCTTTGAGAATCCCATTTTAATGCGTAGGTCTATTTGATATATTGAATCCTATTGGGTTCAGTTGCCTAAAAGCTGATGCAAAAGAGGTTCTGTTAACTACAAGTCTAGGGACTGTAAGTGGCTGTAGATAATCAGAATGAGGGTTTTTGTGTGGCTCCATAGTGTATATAGGTCAGAATGGCCGCCCGTAAAGTGGCCTGAATGTTCCCGTATACGCATTAAGTGACTTTTCACATTCCTATGTTTTCTAGAGAAATATTGCCATCACCTTGGCTGACCTTCTGATGTGGGTTGGTTGTATAATAAAATGTAAAGGTTGAGAAGGCCTTTCAGCTTCCAATGCATGCCGTTAACGTCTGCCTTCTTCACCCGAGTTAGAGCTTGGAAACACTGTTTTGTGTTCAATATAAAACGAATCATGCGTGGCTAAAATGATGAAATCTAGAAAGGTTGGAACATCTGTGACCGTAACTGATCATTAAGTGAAGCATGAGCGAAAAATTAGAAATTGGAATCAATGTTATCCCTTGCTAACAAGCTCCAAGTAAAACAAATACGTTCTTTGATACCACGTAGTAAACTAGATCCCACCTACATTTCTACTTGTTTCATACAGTTATCTTATATCTTACAGCGTATACGTTGAAAGTAATATTACTTCATCTCGACCATAACATTCGTTTTCTTTTTTTTTTTAATGTCATTTATTATGTTCTTGAAGTCACATTGACCTTCACCTGAGCTCCGTAATGGATGCTAATCAATACTGACAAACACAGGGATCAACATTTGTGTCGAATAGGAGAGTGAAAGATTTTCCTTAAGAGAATTGATTTTGTTTCCGTTGAAAAAAGTATGGAGTTGAAGAAAAAAAAAGATATTTGACATGTTTACAGTGACATCTTGATATGATATGTTGTAGTGATAGACATTGGCGAGTGTTTGATTTTAAATGATGCTAATAACAAGCTATTCAACTTGTGTATGCCGATAATGGTTATATAGTGTGTGTGTGTGCGTACAATGTTGTTTGGTGAACAGAAAGTGGTCGGTCTAACAGAGCTTAGGGTCCAGCTTGCTTAAACTAACATAGAAGAGAGCACCAGGCAGCTGGTGGCTTCCAAACAAGATTGCTGGAGATTTTTTTTGATGGCCTACATTTAATGCAAAAGGAAATCTTCTGCCGTGGACAGACATAGACGGCAAAAAGAGAACCTAAAACATTCACCGGTAGACAGAAGTTATGTCTACGATGGAGTGGCCAAATATAAAGATCATAGTTATAACCACTTGACTCACTACACTCAGGGGCGGACTGGCCATATGGGCAAACGGGCAAATGCCCAGTGAGGCGGTACCAAATTGGCCGGTCTGGTCGCGACCAAAGAAAAAAAAATTTCGATGTAGATAAATATAAAAAAAAAAGTGACAGCAGAAAGACACAAAGGCCCGAACACGTTTTCTAGTCAAGAAAAATACACTATACTATTATCATTTGCAAAACGTTAGACTGTACTTTCTGCTATGCACGAGCGGCATAGACTGCTTTGATGTCTTCGAGGCTGTGTTTGGCCTAATCATTTTGCTGGTCGGCATGGACCTTTGATGGCGCTCCCATTTTTTGCTCCTTCCCTCCCCCGTCTTCTGATAGTTCCATTGTCAGTTAAGGAAAAAGAGGGATGAGAGAGGTTAAGAAAACATTGATATAACGCAGCAAGCTACAATTAGCTCTTTGACAATACTTAATAGAAATTAACTTGAACACATACACACAGCTGCGAAATTGCAAACCGCCCAACTTATTCACAGCTCAATATGGGCATAAAGTTCTACTTTCTGCGATTTGAAAAGAAATAGCAAGTTTCTTTTTGTTTATTTTTTAATTCATAGATCTAAAAATACTACATTTATGGCTTACAAAAAAATATATTTTTAATTAAAAAATAAATCTAGATCTAAGTAAATTTTTCTACTATTATAATTAATGGCAAACTTATGCTTAGTATGAAGTCATTAATGATGAAAATTATTGCAATAATTTATATAGCGCTGTCAAATCCGATATTTAATGAAAGGAGATTTAATTTATATTTTAAATAATGGGTCATGGTATATTCATATATAAAAAACGCGTTTTTGAGAATGTACTAGGACGAAGCAAGAGCTTTTCACATTAAGTAAGTACCTCTTTAACCGCTCTGCTTTCCCTTATCTTTTAATGGAATGGGTTGCCTGAGTCACCCAGGAAACAAATGATTTAGCATATTTTAAGTCACAGATCAACATGCATGACTAAATTGACACATGAAATGCGTAGGACTTAAACATGTTATTTTTTAAAAAGCGTCTGTAATCTACAAGTAATACCAAAAAGCTTCAAACTCATTGGTCTGCTATTGTATTGTTTATAGTTTCCAGACTACATACGTGTATAAATAGAATACATTATGTAATCCTACGAATGCATCCATCCAGTTTTCGATGCTCTATCAAACTTTATATATTTGAGAGAAAATTAGGCTTACACCTATAATATAATATATGGGCGTAGTAGGGAGGGGAGGGGTTCAAACTATCACTTGCCTCAGACCTCATTGTCTGAAATCTGAAAGGGAAACTTTATTGCCCCAGTGCAGCCATTTTAAGCAAACTACAGTCATCAAATTTCATGAGCGTAGCCAAAAGGGGTTTTGTGGTTACCCTTCTCCCTCCAATACAAAAACTAAAGCATTTTAAAATTGTCTACCAGTCGCTGTACTCCAGTGAATAGCAAATTTAGTTTTTGAATAATTTTTTTTAGCGGAAGTGTAGCAGGCTAATTGCACTGTATATACCTCAGAATATGCATTTTTTAAAGTTTAAAATAACGGAAATGATGCTTGTTCCGGGACTTCGCCCCGGACCCCACTGGGGGAGCTCACAGTGCTCCCCCGGACTCCCTACCCGTCCATTGGCGGTGTGTACTGCCTTTCCACTAATTATAGGAAGAGAGTATTGTAGGGTAGAAAAAAACGTTTGAAAGAATGAAAGATCAGAATGTAATGAAGATTAGTTACATACGCACACACTAATATATATATATATATATATATATATATATATATATATATATAAATTGCGAAGTGGGGTAAAAATCCCCCCCCCAACCGAAAATATATGACATGCCATTTGTGGGCCGGTTTATATGGTAATGCCCGGGCCGATTTTGATACCCAGTCCGCCCCTGTCTACACTCCTCCTTAACCTTCGGACTCAAAGACAAGCTTTAGTATTGGTGTGTCTGTATAGATTGGTGTGTCTGTATAGATTGGTGTGTCTGTATAGATTACATTGGTGTGTCTGTATAGATTGGTGTGTCTGTATAGATTGGTGTGACTGTATAGATTACATTGGTGTGTCTGTATAGATTGGTGTGTCTGTATAGATTGGTGTGTCTGTATAGATTACATTGGTGTGTCTGTATAGATTGGTGTGTCTGTATAGATTGGTATGATTACATTTACCAAAATATGATGGGCACAGTGCAATTCAACAATGTCAGCTCTGAAAGTTTCAGTATAAACAGCGGAGTTAAACAAGGATGTGTCCTGGCCCCAACACTCTTTGGAATACTATTTTCACTGCTAATCCACAACGCGTTTGACAAATCCACTGAAGGCATCTATCTCCATTCCAGATTTGATGGCAAACTCCTAAATATTGCCAGACTGAGGGCCAAAACTAAAATCAGAGCCACACTCGTAAGAGATATGCTATTCGCGGATGACGCAGCGGTAGTGGCACACACACAAGAGGAACTTCAGTCACTAATGTCCCGCTTCTCTTAGGCCTGTAAAGAATATGGCTTGACTATTAGCACGAAGAAAACAAATGTTATGGGACCACCTACTACAGCACCACCCTCCATCCTCATTGACGATAACAAGCTGGACGCCGTAAACGAATTCTGCTATCTGGGATCCACAATTACAGATGACCTGTCCCTAGAAGAGGAGATGAAAAAACGCATAGGGAAGGCTGCCTCGACATTCGCTAGACTCAGACTAAGAGTTTGGGAAAACCATAAGCTAACTACGGTGACCAAAATGGAAGTCTACAAGGCATGCGTTATGAGTACACTGCTGTATGGCAGTGAATCATGGACCACCTACGCAAAGCAAGAGAGAAAACTAAACTCATTCCATTTGAGATGTCTCCGCAGGATCTTGAATGTCACATGGAAAGAAAAAGTGTGCAATACTGAGATCCTTGCGCGATCAGGTATTCCCAGCATCTTTACAGCCCTCAGGCAACGCCGATTGCGCTGGCTTGGACATGTTCGCCGGATGGAGGACAAGCGCATCCCGAAAGTCATTCTCTATGGTCAACTCGCGACTGGCACAAGAAAAACTGGTCGCCCCCACCTCCGTTACATAGATGTAATAAAACGTGACCTCAAATCAGTTAACATCAATACTGACAATTGGGAAGACACAGCTCTAGACCGCAACAGGTGGAGAGAGACAGTGACAAAGAAAGCTATGGACAGTGAAAGTACATGGGTCTCAGCCCAGGAAGAAAAACGCACAAACCGAAAAACGGCCAGCACCTCTACCACCGAAGCAAAAGCCAAGGGGACCCTAACTTGCGCTATCTGTGGACGGGAGTGTCTCTCCAAAATAGGGCTCCACAGCCACATGAGGAAGTGTGCTCTGAGATGAACCATAGTCGTCCTACGACTGAAGAGGCCAGTGAATAGATTGGTGTGTCTGTATAGATTGGTTGCTGTACATTTTAGAATATTAGTTTTTAAGTTACTTTTTTTACTACTTTGAAAACTTGTAATGTAATGTGTTTTGGTGAGTTTTTGTTTAAAATAGAGAATTTGGGGAATTTGTAAAACAATGTGTATCAAATTAAGACTCCTACAAGAGTTGGTCTGGTTAGCTGTCTATGGCTACATTGACAATCAGTCAACAAGTACCTCGCTCAATTTGTTCTTATGGTCCTACTAGACAAATGTTCGTGAATTTTATAATCCCACACAGCATTAGGCATACAGTGTAGATTTGTTCATTATTGAATCTGTCCCCATTCGCTCAAGGGTCTCGGTGATATAAACGCTCATAATAAAGATTGAAAACGAACCTATTTAAATTGTATGTAAATCATCATTAACTTGTAAATAAAATAACAGAGAGTGTCCTAAGGTACAGCAGTAGTTGTCAAACCGTGGTCCTCGGATTCCCAGGGGTCCGCGAGACGATCGTAAGGGGTCCGAAGAAAGATGAACATTTATACAATTTAAAAAATTTCTTCCTTAAAAGCCAGTTTATCCATTAGGATCATTTGAATGATAATTAACTCATCCCCCACTACTGTTTAATGTGCCTATTACGAACTGTTCAATGACGACCTAAACCAAAGATTTGAAGACAATCTCCTCTTGGATACTCCCGACTGGGTAGTGAACTCTTTTGCGCGTAGGCAAACTCGGATTCCAATGGACATTCTAATGCATTAACAAGTTATTAAAATGTCCTCACAAAAAACAAACAAACGCGAAACTTAAAAACAATGTTTGAACAAGGATAACACAAATTCCAATTTTTAAGGTGTATCATCTCTCCCATATACAGGACCATCATTTATACAATTTTATACCATTGGCATCAGTCCCACTCTTAAAATAGGATAATCTGTCCCTCCAAAAACTCTCACTCTTTCCCTTAAAGATGACCATCCTAAGACAACGTTATTTCAAATTTTGTGATTACTTTAACCAGAAGCTTTAATTACGTGCCCCCCCCCCCCTAACCCCCACAGTGTACTAGCTAAACTGCCTGGGTGTTTGACAAAAAAAAAACGACGCATTCAATTCAGTTTAACACATTTAACTGACTAAATACTAAGCCACCACAAAGGAGTGGTCATGTAGTTAAGCTCCCAGCAGTCTTCCAAAAGGTCAGGAGTTCGAGGATTGATTAAACTTAAAGCCCGGAAAAATCCCCAGCGGATGGTTTGTGGTGTATTCTGCTTTTACAAAGCTTCAATCAACTCAATCTGTCTGTCTGCCTGTCTATATGTTTGTCTCGCTGGTAAAAAAAAAATTCTACGTGTTATTTTTTCCCACACCCATTCTCGGATCAAGTTAAAACTCTACACAATTATTTATCTTCTTATCTTATCTTATATAATACAGACGTTACTTCAAAAAAGAAGATGATTACGTCCTACGCGTCATGCATTTAGTCATGCATATTAACCACTGACTTAAATTCTTCCAAGTCACTGGTTTTCCTGGCTAGCTCAGGCAACCCATTCCATGCTCTAATAGCACTAGGGAAGAAGGAGTATTTGTACAAATTTGTCCTAGCATATGGGACGAGAGATGTGCCTTTATCTTTGTGTCTTTCTGAGTATTTTATAAAATTTTGTTTTTGTATTTGAAGATTATGGTTCAGTGTTTTATGTATAATTGCTATTTACTTTTGAGTCTTCTGTCCTGAAGGCTTTCTAAATTTAGTGATTTTACTAAAGGTGTTACTCTAGTCAAATGTGAATATTCGTTTTTTATAAATCTCACTGCTCTATTTTGTGTCTGTTCCAGTTTCTTAATGTTTTCTTGAGTTGAGGGGTCCCAAACGGAGGATGCATATTCTATTATTGGCCTAACCAAAGTTAAATAACATTTTAGTTTTTTTATTTAAGTTATTTATTGCCATAGACAAGACATGAGTGAATAAAACATCAAACAATTAGTCATTAATGGTCTTTTTTTATATTTGATTGTCAAACTCTTATTTTGAGCTACAGACTGTTTTTATCTAAATCCCGTTCATGATATCAACATACTAAAGTTCATTGCTTTCCTTTGTGTGTATGTGGGCTGGATAGGGTCACATTTATAACAAAACTACACATTGACATAGACACTCTCATACACTCACACTCACACACGCACATTTGGTCTTCCAAACTATTCGAATCTAATTTACAGATGGTCAGTAGATGGGCAAAAGAATACATTGATAGCGTTCATGAACATCTATGCAAGGACAAATTGAACAGTAGTAGAGCAGATTTTCACAATAAACAATGTCAAGGACAATTGTCAACTAAATAAAAGTTTTTAACGCAAGAGCTTGGAGGCGCGGCGGCTGAGCGGTAAAGCGCTTGGCTTCCGAACCGGGGACCAGGGTTCGAATCCTGGTGAAGACTGTGAGTTTTAATTTTGGGATCTTTGGGCGCCTCTAAGTCCGTCCAGCTCTAATGGGTACCTGACATTAGTGGGGGGAAAAATAAAGGTCGTTGTGCTGGCCACATAACACCCTCGTTAACCGTAGGCAAAAAAAACAGATGACCTTTACATCATCTGCCCTATAGACCACAAGGTCTGAAAGGTGAAACTTTTTTTTTACGCAAGAGCTTAAACCCATTGATTAGCAGTGGTAAAAAGTGCATAAAAAACTAATAATCTCACTTTTTAAAACTTAGTTTAGCACTTCCTTTATTACGTACACCGGATACATCAAAATACTTGCAAATTATTGGTTTTCCGCCATGTATTTAAATCTGCAGTATACATATTAAAATGACGACAAACACTGGTTGACCACATTTTTTCTTTTATTATGATAGGAATAGTCCAAAAACTAGAGTGATTCAGATTTATTCCGATCTAATCAAGAAACGCATCTTTCAAAGATTGTGTATACTTGGTGAAGATCTTTATACGATTGCTGAGCGATCTCTTGATGGGTCATGCGCGACCAGATTTCACTGGCCCTGGTCTGTAGATGTAGTGTTGGTGCAACCGAAAAAAAAGATAGATAAATTGATTGATAGATAGATCATAGATAGACATTGGTTAAAATCAACTAAATAATCAAATTGAATGTTCCACACCATTGCTGTCTTTCAAGATATTTGATCTCTAGTATTAGCAAATGTCCAAATTAAGGTTAATTCAAAATAACGAGAGAAAAGAAGAGGCATACGTAAAAATGAGCCTAAACTTTAAAGATGTCTACGACCTTGAAGCCGAAGCCTAATGTCACTGCCATGCTGTTGTTTCCATGCAGAGTTGTGGGGCTTGCAAACATCCAGCCGTATTTTTCTTCATGGTCCCATAGAAATTACATTAAGTGATATTGACCAAATTGACCAAGTTAAGCTGCGTTAGATCTGGGATGCTGGGCTTATAGACAGGAGGGGTGTCCAGGGCGGGACGCTGCTCGGTGAGGTGACCTAGTGGTAACGATTGGAGAAGGAGAACTGTGAATCTTTCCAGCCCGGAACTCTTCAGCATACGAACGAAAGATAATTGTCTTAAGAGTGCGTTGATCTCATTAGATGCTTGTCACTTCCGGTCTTTTGGGTCTGGGGTGCCTTATCACATGATTGGTTGCGAGTAAGGGCAGCATACGCAAAGAATGCGCGCTGTTCAGTCGATGGCTACACAAAACTGTTGTTTTTGATAGAAGTTATCTGCCCATCCATCTTCTGTATAGGCACACCAGTGATAGGGCCAGGGAGGGAGACGCAAAGGACAGGGGTGAGGTCGTCTCGACACACACGCGCTGAAAGATTCGTTTGATGTGTCAAACGTATAGGGCGCTCACTCGTGCTTCAGGTTCTGCTGACAACTAGATTGAGGTGAGGGTTAAAGTGGGGCGACAAGATGTATTACTGTTAGCGCCCCGTGTTTAGAATGTGATGAAAGCTAAATATGCACTTTTGTATATAGGTCTCTAGAGTCTTAGTGGTTGTATAATCTTAGAGAAATGAGAAGGGCAATGTAAAAAAAGGACTTTCTATGAATATACAGAAATCAAATTACACAGGTCAAAGTTCAAAAGAAAATGAGGCACACCACAGCAGAAATAAATTTTAGGAAATGTAAAGCAAAAAAAAAAAAAAAAAAGACAGAGAAATTATTTTTTAAAATTAAAGGATAGTCTGGCTATCTATCTATCTATCTATCTATCTATCTATCTATCTATCTATCTATCTATCTATCTATCTATCTATCTATCTAAATCTATCTATCTATCTATCTATCTATCTAACTATCTATCTATATGTCTATCTATCTATCTAGGGTTATAATAGAATATGCATCCTCTGTTTGGGACCACTCAACTCAAGAAAACATTAAGAAACTGGAACAGACACAAAATAGAGCAGTGATTTTCATAAAAAACGAATATTCACATTTGACTAGAGTAACACCTATAGTAAAATCACTAAATCAGAAAGCCTTCAGGACAGAAGACTCAAAAGTAAAGTAGCAATTATACATAAAACACTGAACCATAATCTTCAAATACAAAAACAAAATTTTATAAAATACTCAGAAAGACACAAAGATAAAGGCACTCTCCTCATCTCATATGCTAGGACAAATTTGTACAAATACTCCTTCTTCCCTAGTGCTATTAGAGCATGGAATGGGTTGCCTGAGCTAACCAAGAAAACCAGTAAATTAGCATAATTTAAGTCATTGGTTAATATATACATGACTGAATGGATGACGCGTAGGACGTAATCATCTTCTTTTTTGAAGTAACGTCTGTATTATATAAAATGATAAGATCTCTAACATTAGATCTATCTATAACATGCATCTATCTATAACATAGATCTATCTATAATATAGATCTATCTATAACATTAGATCTAGAGCTTTTAATATTTGATAAGCCTGCAACACATCGTGATGTGAAGCTAATGTTATGAACTACACAAGTGTCAAGACCAGTCATACAAATTAATAGGCAGGATATTAATGACACCATAGACACTCTCAGCTAATGATCTAGCGTTCCAGTCTCTCTCTCTCTTTCTCTCACTCCTTCCTCCCCCCTCTCTCTCTCTCTCTCTGTCTCTCTCTCTATCTTTCTCGTCATCTCTTTTTTTTCTTCTAATTAAAGAGATCTTACTTTTTTCCAACTACAATTATCAAATGTCCGTAGGCAAGGATGTGTCATTATTAGAGAGAAACACAATAGCTACCAACAGAAGAGAGCATTAGAAACGAAACTTGATTTAGAGATGTATTCATAATAGTAATCATTTTAATATTATTGCTATTATTATAATTAGTTCCAAAGAATAACAAAGATAAATTCTATAGTATTTTGTTGTAACGTTTGTTTAGTGTTATTGAAATGAAAGCAGATCTAGAACCTTTCAGCAGGAAACACTGTTATAAGAAATACTTTACATAAAAGTAGACAAGCCGTAATATTTATTAAATTTACTAATAGATTCAGTATGAACTGGACAGTGTTGTTGATCCTGAAACAAGCTCGTCTCCATAATGAACAGATTTTCAAACCGAAAGTTATCGAAGAGGAAAAAAATATAATAATGTTTTTATTTCTAGTGAACTCCCTTTGCATGTTTATTAGTCTGTGTGAAAGCTAAAATCTTCGAAAAGACAATCTTATCTTATCTTATATAATACAGACGTTACTTCAAAAAAGAAGATGATTACGTCCTACGCGTCATGCATTTAGTCATGCATATTAACCAATGACTTAAATTCTGCCAAGTCACTGGTTTTTCTGGCTAGCTCAGGCAACCCATTCCATGCTCTAATAGCACTAGGGAAGAAGGAGTATTTGTACAAATTTGTCCTAGCATATGGGACGAGGAATGTGCCTTTATTTTTGTGTCTTTCAGAGTATTTTATTAAATTTTGTTTTTGTATTTGAAGATTATGGTTCAGTGTTTTATGTATAATTGCTACTTTACTTTTGAGTCTTCTGTCCTGAAGGCTTTCTAAATTTAGTGATTTTACTAATGGTGTTACCCTAGTCAAATGTGAATATTCGTTTGTTATGAATCTCACTGCTCTATTTTGTGTTTGTTCCAGTTTCTTAATGTTTTCTTGAGTTGAGGGGTCCCACACGGTGGATGCATATTCTATTATTGGCCTAACCAAGGTTAAATAACATTTTAGTTTTATGTTCTTATTTGATTTATAGAAATTTCTTTTAATAAACCCTAATGCTTTGTTGGATTTTTTTATAGTTTCATCAATATGTGGATTCCATGACAGTTTTTCATTTATTATAACACCTAGGTATTTTGAGTTTTTAGTCTGTGTTACTGGTTTGCCATGAATAAGATAAGTGGAATTAATTTGTTTTAGTTTTTTTGTTACTCTTAACAACTGACATTTTTCTGGGTGGAAAGACATGCTCCAATTTGATTCCCATTTCTGTAATTCATCTAATTCTCTTTGTAAAATATCTGTGTCTTGTTTTGTTTTTATTGTTCTATATATTATGCAATCGTCTGCAAATAATCTGACTTTTGTTCCTGAACTAATGCAATTTGGTAAATCATTTATGTAAATTAAAAATAGTAGTGGACCCAAGACTGTTCCTTGAGGTACACCTGAGTTTACTGTTATTGGTGTTGATTTAGAGCCATTTATTATTACAGTTTGTTCTCTCCCTATCAGAAAATCTTTAATCCACTGATGCAGTGGACCGTTAATGCCGAAATATTTTAATTTTTTAAGCAAACTATGGTGGTGAACTTTGTCAAAAGCCTTGGAAAAGTCTAGTAAGATAGCATCTATTTGTTCACTATTATCTAAACCTTTTGAGAAATCATCAATTAGTCCTATTAGTTGTGTTTCACATGATCTATATTTCCTAAAGCCATGTTGGTATGGGGTGAGGACATTATGTTTGTCTAAGTGGTTTATGATGTTGCTACATATTATGTGTTCTAGTATTTTACATGTGATGCTGGTAAGTGATACTGGTCTGTAGTTTCCTGGATCAGATTTTTCTCCTTTTTTAAATAGGGGGGTGACATTAGCTTCTTTCCAGTCCTTTGGTACTCTGCCCTGGTTAAGCGATGCCTGAAAGAGTATTTTGAACACTGGGGCTAGCTCATTGCTTAGTTCTTTGAGTAATCTAGCTGGAATACCATCAGGTCCAGACGCTTTATTTGGTTTGGTGTTGGCTAATAGTTTTTTAATTCCATTTTCTTGTACTACTAAATCTTCTATGTTGTCTACTTGGTTCAAATTAAGAAATATGTCTTTGTCTCCTGGGGCTGAGAATGCTGATGCAAAGTATTTGTTTAGGATGTTTGCTTTAGTTTCATTATCATTATGTATTATGTTATGTTCATCTTTTAATGGCGCTATGCCTGTTGTTTCCATTTTCTTAGACTTAATGTATGACCATAGGTTTTTGTTGTTATCTTTAGATATTACATTGTTTATGTATTCACTCTGCAGCTGTCTGCTTACTTTTTGGGTTAGGTGTTTAATTTTTATATACTTTTTGTAAACTCTTTCTGCCTTGGTTTCTTTAAATTTTCTATATAGGTTTTCCTTCTGTTTACAAAGCTTCTTTAGTCTATTATTAAACCAGCATTTATTTATTTTGTTTGATGTGTATTTAGTTGGTATATGATTTTCTATAATGCTTTTAAGATGGTTTTTAATGAAATTCCAGAGGTCATCGACTGGTTGGTTAATGTCTTTTTCTAATAAGAATGTTTGTTGAAAGTTTAATGCAGCTTGGTGTAGTTGTGTTAGGTTACATTTATTCCAGAGTAAGATTTTTCTTTTGGTTTTTGTATTGGCTACTGCTTTTATCTGACTGTGTATTTTTATGATCTCATGGTCTGATAGACCAGGGATAATATCATAATCAACTACTAATCCAGGTCTGTTGGTTAAGAAGAGATCTAATGTGTTGTTTAATCTAGTTGGCTTTTTAATGATTTGATCTAAACTTAGGTTGTGTAAAGTTTCTATGAAAAGCTCATTTATGTCCTTAAGGTTTTGGTGTTTATCTATGGTTAGTGTTTTCCAATTTATATCAGGTAGGTTGAAGTCACCCATAATCCAAAAAACTGCATTTTTATTTGTCTCTTTAAGTGTAGTAATCTGATTACATAGTTCCTGCATGTATTCTAAACTAGAATTTGGTGGTCTGTAAATGCTGCCTATTATAAGGGATGTTGAGGTGGTATTAATTTTACAAAATGTAGATTCTATGTTTTTTGAGTTAGGTAAGGTAATTTCTTCAGCTATAAGAGTGTTTTTTATTGCTAAAAGAACTCCTCCATGATTATCAGCCCTATCTTTTCTAAAAATTTCATAATTACTATTGAAAATTTCTGCATTATAAATTTCAGGATGTAGCCAAGTTTCTGTTCCTGCAATTATGTCTGGTTTCTCACATTCTAATAAAATTTCTAAGTCTGCTGTTTTGTTCCTAATACTTTGAAAATTTATTACTAAGGTTTTAAGGTATTTTGGTATTACTTCTTTAGGAGGTTTGTTTAGTGAGGCTGTTGTATTAATTTTAGTAGATTTAGGTTTAACAGGAGTGGATCTGGCTAGTGGTTGGTGAGTTGGTTTTGGGATGGTGTTTAAGATGTTGTATGGGTTAGAAGTGTCCGCATCAAAGGAATCAAACAGTCCTGATGTAAACTGAGGTAACCCACACGGTACACAGTGCCATGATGCATCTTTGTTGCCTAAGGCATAATACACAGGTGTATTCATATGGAGACATGATGCATGGTACCATTCATCGCAGGTGTCACATTGAATGGCTTTCTGTTTCATGGTGCATACTTTTTTGCAGATGTTGCATCTATCTTTAGATCTAGGCCCTGGATTTGACTCTACATCTCCTGCTATTAATATTAACAGTGAAAGGTATTTATTTCTACTGTGTCTGATTGAGAACTTCCATTTGTGATGGGTAATCTTCTTTAATGTTATTGATGTGTATGTTAGGTTATTTTTGAAGTTGCATTGATCTAAAGTGTGATGATTGATTATGACTGTTGCTTCATTTTTAAGTTTAGTGTTGACTGAGGTAGATCTAGTTCTGTGTTCAGCTAGTGTGTATTTAGTAATTATTAGGATAAATAGCCAGAGCAATTTCATGATGACTGTTGTTGATTTTAGTTTTAAAAGGTCTAGTCTAAAATAGTTTAAGGTTAAAAATGCCTAAGATGGCCTAAGCTAAGTCTAAAGTGATAGCTAATTTACAATGACAATCAAATGGTTTATTCAAAATATAGACCTAGACTAGATCCAGATCTAATTCAAGATCTAGATCTAATTGTAGATCAATATATTTATGTGTTTAACTAACTTTAACTAACTATATGTGTAAGTAAACTTCCTGTTTACACTTCTCTTAAGACATTCACGCGCACTCCACGTGATAACAGACCTATCTACCTAAAGTCACAAGAAAAAAACAAATTGACATCACCAAGTAAACGAGTGCACCCTTTAGTGCGGAGCATAGACTCACAATAACAAAACCTATAACAACTTGAGTCTAGATCTATGGTATGTTTTTGTGGTCTTCATTGCTGCAAGAAACTCTTAATTGTTTTTGTTTTGTTTTGATTGAAATCGGTATAGCACACACTAATGTATGTACACTCTAAGTCTTGTTTGTATAGACTGTTTGTTTAAATAAGTGCTAACCTTACTTGACTTTATAAGGGTGGCCAATTTTTGTGGGCGACTGCAGGTCATGGTGTGTTGACTTTTTTGTAAATGTCATAATAGAATCATCAGAAACGTATACAGAAAGAGGCTCACACACACACACACACACACACCACACACACACACACACTAACAGGAAAACTCACCTTCACTTGGTCACATCAGAATATCCCCTCTCCGTCCTGTCTCTTGTAATTTCCCAAGGGTCAATAGCTGCTCCTGGCAACAATTGCCATGGTCACTGGTCTGGGGCTAGCTTTGGTTGGAAAGGGAGCAGATGCGAGTGGGGGGGGGGGAATAGGAGTGGTAGCAGAAACGATAATTACAACTGGCCAAACGATCTTCCACGAATACTTTTCACAATCAGCATATAATAACATGACTTGACCTCATCACCAATACGGTCACATTGTTCGAACATATGAAAACGAAAAGTGGAAATCCAAAAGTGATGTCAAAGCAATTCTCAGAATGAGAATAACAAGAAGGTATGCACCCAAATACCTTGTCCTTATATTCTAACAGATCGTCTCTCGAGAACTGCCACAGATCCACACAGTGAAGACACTATCCACACAGTGAAGACACACTATCACCTTGCAGGATATGAACAATACAATGAACGCTTACTAAAACAACACAAAGCTTATATCTAGATATATTGAATCTAAACGGGGGAAAAAAACAACAACAGCCACGCTGTCACGTTGTGGGCCCCCGTGTTTCCCGGTCAGTCTGGCGTGATGGACATGCAGTCGAGTGTCACTCAAATATTCATGATCAAAATCGATTTCGCTACGCGCGATCAAGAACAATTAGCATTTTGGTCACAATTAGAGCTCAGATTTCACTAACGAGAAACACAATACGTTTGGCCTGTTGGTGAAACTCGTAGACCTACTGGTGAAACTGGTAGGCCTATTGGTGAAACTGGTAGGCCTATTGGTAAAACTCGTCAGCCTATTGGTGAAACTCGTCAACCTATTGGTGAGACTCATAGGCCTATTAGTGAAGCTCGTTGGTCTATTGGTGAAACTGGTAGGTCTATTGGTGAAACTCATAGGCCTATTGGTGAAACTCTTTTGCCTATTGGTGAAACTGGTAGGCCTATCAGTGAAACTGGTAAGCTTAAAGATGACTTTCATGGGCCTATTCTTGAAGAAAGTAGGTCAATAAGAAAAACTGTATAAGTCTATCAATAGTATTAATATGTTGAAATTTGAAAAAATTTAAATTTAAAAAAGAAAGACGCAACAAGATTAGAATTAAAATGAAAAAGAACATTGCGAACGCTCCTATGTAAAAAATCTCAAATTTTCATGAGTGATTTATAGTTTAAATAGAAATATTTAAACCCCTTCTTTAATTGCACCATGACTGCACCTTATTTTCATTAAAAAAATATCTATTAACTTGGCAAAAAAAAAAAAAAAAGAAAGATGAGAGATTATTATTTAGAAAAATGTTTCTCTAGAATCTTTTACACTATGCCAATGAAAACGAAGAAGAAGACACAGATGTATTTTTGTATATAGGCTCTAGTCTCACTCTCTAGTCGATACTTACATCTCGTCATCAGAGCTGCCAACACTATTAAGCACTCGTTTGAAAAGAAAGAATAAGACAGTATCACGCGATCTTAGCACGTTCACCTGTCGCCGGTGGATAGTACTGGCGAATAAATCACTTCGAGACAACTCGTATGACATAGGCTATGAACACTTATACAGTTAAGTCCCCTTTATCGATGGTTGCGCCTACTGTTAACTTCCGGGGAGAGATGAAGAGAAACGAAACGAAATAAACAAATACGATATTATATTGTTTCCCCTCTTGTTTCGTTACCTCCCCTCTCTGTCTGTCTCTTTCTCTATGTGAGATTTTCTATCCTGGTCTAGGGTAATGGATGAAAGGGGGGGGGGGTGGAAGGAATGCTGGAGATGGGGAGGTAGGGAGAGAACGCTTGTGTGATCCAGGATTCTCTTGAGTTAATAATTTGCACACCGGACAAGAGTGGTGCTCTGGGTTAGGTATTGACTGGAACATCCCTTCCAGATCGATAGGGGATGAAGGGGGGGGGGGCGCTGTTCTTGCTGGGGCTTCAGTGCCAGGCAGAGCATTCATCGCGCGAGACAAGACTACGCAGTTCAGCTTCAAGTTGATCACTTACTCAACTCTTTTAATCAAAATACAAAGTATGTGTCTATATGTGTGTCTATCTGTGTGTCTATATGTGTGTCTATCTGTGTGTCTATCTGTGTGGCTGTGGTGTTGTTTGGTGCCAGAACTGAAGAGTCGCTGACTATGCGTTGTGTAATAGAGAAACAGAGAGGGAGAGAGAGAGGGGCTAGAGAGAGAGAGAGAGAGAGAGAGAGAGGGGGGGGAGAGGGAGAGAGAGAGGGGCTAGAGGGAGAGAGGGAGAGGGAGGGAGAGGGAGAGAGAGAGAGGGGGGGAGAGGGAGAGGGAGAGAGGGGGAGAGGGAGAGAGAGAGGGGGAGAGGAGAGAGAGAGAGGGGGGAGAGGGAGAGAGAGAGGGGGAGAGGGAGAGAGAGAGGGGGGAGAGGGAGAGAGAGAGAGGGGGGAGAGGGAGAGAGAGAGGGGGGAGAGAGAGAGAGGGGGGAGAGGGAGAGAGAGAGAGGGGGGAGAGGGAGAGAGAGAGGGGGGAGAGGGAGAGAGAGAGGGGAGAGGGAGAGAGAGAAGGGGGAGAGGGAGAGAGAGAGGGGGAGAGGGAGAGAGAGAGAGGGGGAGAGGGAGAGAGAGAGGGGGGGAGGGAGAGAGAGAGGGGGGGAGAGGGAGACAGTTATATATTACAAAAAAAGAATGTCCCAATGTAAAGGGAGGAGGAGGAGGGCAGCACTCAGTAAGGAGATGGAGGTGACACTAACCACTGGCTACTCTGTGATCATTAGGAATTCAAAAAAAAAAAAAAATTAGCACAAAAAAACAAAACAAAAAAAACGTTGTTTTGTCTGCAAGACAAGATTCAATATAGACTTAGATCAAATATCTTTATAGCAGGACTGCACTGGTACAGGCATTTCCAATTAAAAAATAAAATTAATTAGTTAATGGATATCTATATTCTCCCAACCAACCAATGATCAGACCTACGGTACCTTACACGTAGTAGAGTAACTTCTGGGGCTCAATTCAAGAACATTACGGAGGTAGCCCCCCCCCCCCCATACGTTGAGTGTGATTAAAACCATTCGAGCTATCTTGTATGCATCTCTACCATAAGGTAAGACAGCCACCACCTTTTACAAGTACAAATGTCATAACCTACATTTCAGTCTCAACTTCAAACCACAGAGTAAAACGTGGTCTCAATTTCGTATCTCTTTAAAGTCCACTTTTTTTTTGAAGACAACATATCTTACAACTGGAAATAGGTGTAAGCGCAATGAAACCTTTCGCAAAATGGTTGCAAAGTCGATGGTGACACGATTAGCTCATAGTATCTATTTTGATTTTAAAAGAAAAGAGGGAGTTCTATGAAATTTGGGAGCCCAAAAGAGGCGCCTCTCAATTAAAACCAACAGTTATTAATAAACTACTGATAAGATAAAAAGCTGCAAGAGATTAAACTACAAAAGTCCAACGTCAAGAGATGTACACAACAATGTCAGGATGTCCATACAAAACAGTTTTTAAAACAAATGCAGAAGAGATTGTTATCGAAACCACAGAGAAAAAAATTGTCAGTAACATATGTGTATGTGTGTGTATGTGTGTGTTTATGTGTGTGTGTGTGTGTGTATGTGTGTGACGTGAGGCGAAATCGAAATGCGAAATGGCAAAGGAAAAAGAATTTATGAAACTACTTTAAGTTGGGTCATAAAATGTTCCTGACAGGTCAAGAATATGCAGGTAAGGGCGTCGACAGAGTCCCTTTCACGTGTAGGAGCTGAAACTGTCGCCACATCTAGTTTAATCCCTAATTTCCTATTATATAAGTATTTTAAATATCAATATTACTAGACCCATAGGCCATTAGTATTCTCATAGTTAAATCTGGAGTTAATATAGTTATATAAGTAAAGTCCACCTCTCAGACCTGGCGATCCATGGAGCAGATGACTGATTCACTGTTTCTCTAGCCAACGTTAAACGAGTCTCATGTGACCAGCGCAACAGCCAATGCTTTCCCCAACTAATGTCATATACCGTTTAGAGCTAGCTGGGCTGAAGTGTGACTTTAATGCCCCCCCCCCCCCCCCCCAAGTTCAAACTACCAGAGTCATAAGTAGAATTTAAACTCCAAACCAAACGGTTCGGAAACTAAGCGCGTTACCACTTTATGCGTAATAAATATAACAGATATTATAGCAAATATAAACCCGGGTGTTTGCAACTAGGTCACGCTATGTACTAGCAATCCAAATATTCTAAACCTAAGTCTAGTGTGACTCTGCCCCAAGTGTCTGTATTTTATGAATGCATGTAGTTTCATTACATCGGTGTCTCTCTGTTTCTCCCTGTCTCCGTGTGTCCGGAATGTAAACACTTTCCTATCAACGTCCATCATCCAGCATTTTATTGGCCGGTCTCAACGACCGGCAGAACTCGAGGAAAGAAAGATGTCGGCGACGCCAGGGAGGGCGCCATCAACTACTGTCATGAGGTCATCCCACAAGGGAGACAAGTCTAGCGGTGTCAGGACACACGTGACAAGATGGACGTGATTAGAAGAGCTTAGCGGATGTTTTGTTGGATTATGGGTAATATTTGGTGGTTTTTATTACATTTTGTACACGTGATTTAAGGAATACGATGGGTACGATAGACTGGTGGTAAAAGTGCTTGGCTTTTGAAACGAATTGTCTCGAGTTTGAATCGTGGTGGAGACTGTGATTTTAACCTTAGAGATTTTTAGTACGCACCTGAAACAACCCAGCTCTATAGGGTAGCTGAAAGTTAAAGAGAATTAATGACGATTGGTTGTTGGGTTGGCCACATTACACCCTTGTATACCGTCTGCCCTAGACTTAGATGAGCATTACATCCCCTTTCTTTTACCTTATATCCAAGTAATAACTGTCGTGTTTGAATTTCTTTTATTCTCAAACCGTTGGCTCGGTGATGTTCAGCGAAGGTCTAAACCTTGTATACTCATGAATTCGGCATTGATTTTGTTCAGATAATAAAAATGACAAATTCAATCCGAGCAGTGTTACAATCACATCAGGGCATAACACTCCATTTTTTTTTTTCGAATGGAAGGTTCTTACGTTTTATTTTTATTTTTTTTTTTGAGATTGAAAAAAAATTTGTTGATTGGAAATAGAAATAGAACAAAATATTTGACTATTTATAGCACATGACGAGTGTTAACAAGTTCTATGATACACTGATTCTATTGGGTGATCATGTGTTCAATGAAGGACTGTTATCGATAGATACTAAAGCATCTAACTGAAGACAAAACAGTTTCTTATGTTAATGCTTCTGAAGCAATTACAAAACTAAAATGGACAATGTTATAGACTTTTTTTTTTTTGCTAAGGTTTAAAACAAAACAAATAGTAACCTTTTTATCCAGTCACACTATTATAATAGTAATAAAACCAAGAACATTTCTAATAAGTATCATTCTAACAATCTTCATTACTTCACTTTTAGTCGGCCATTTTGAAGGACGTTGTACTTCAACTGAACCCTGAGTGAGCTGTATGCTGGTGTCCATGTGACGTCAGTACATAAGAAATGTCTGTTCCATGCAAGGAGGTTATATTTAGATGGAGATGGCGTGACGTCACTAGGTTGAAGCCAAATCGCAGCCATCTTGGTCTACTCAAATTAAAACGTGTAGTCTGTTGTTTTTTTTTTGAGAAATTTGTTCGACAATATTTCACGACATTATTTAAATATCTGTACATTGTACAATATCTTATAAAACGTTAAAAACACAGTGTATAGAATAAAATAAACATTACAAATGCCTTCTTGTTCGGCATACGGTTGTACGCAACGACGACCAGAAAACGGGATATCGCTTCATCGGTTAGTTTGGTTTTTAGTCACTAAAGACTAAACTTTAGTGAGTTAGAGTTTAGTTAATGTTGTTAGTGCCATTTAATTATTTATATAAATTTTGGTAAAAGTGCATTTTAGCGGCGTCTATTATTTTTGTAACGTATTTATGTAAGTAAGGTTAAGGTGAGGATTAGCCTAACCCTAATCCTAACTCTAACCCTAATCCTAACCCTAATATTAACCTTAACCCTAACCCTGACCCTAACCCTTACATTACAATAGCAGAGAAATATCTGCAAGTGCGGTATCACTACGCTGCAAAACATTACACTTTTAGGTGCTGTGAGCAGACAGGTGCATACAAAACTAATTCTCTTCAGTGGTAAATAATTAGTTATCTCCCACTAGCTTATTGACTTCGTATATTCAGTATGGTTTATCAGTGTGTTCTTATATAATGTCTTCATGTTTGTATAAAAATGTATCTTCCCACATTTTACATACTAAACATTTTAGATGTAGGCCAGAGTTTAATTAGGGAAAGATTAGTTAGTATTACTGTAACATTATTACTAGTAGTAGGTAGTAGTACTCTTTTCACTTCAATTTTATCAATTTTGTGGTGATTTCAGTGCGGTAAAAAGTATCAAAAATATAACAAACCTCTTGCAAATCATTTTTGTGCTTTTTTCAGACCACAATAGTGCTTAATTTCGATGTAATCATTATATTTCGGTTTTGTAGGCCTCGATCAGGTGATCGTATAAATCACTTTACATGCTCTACAGCGCTTTGTAATTGATCCATTGGAATATCTAGACCACCAGATATGAACTTGGGCTTTAGAGGAGTTTAGAAAAAAACATGATGACAAAATACGAGGCTAATTTGAGTCGTTACGAGAATTAGAAAACTGGTATCGCAATGAAAACGGATGGAATGTTTTGAGTAAACCAATATGGCGAATAGGCTCCGCCCACTGGTTTCAACCGATAATGAACATTTGATAGCAACCGCCATCTCCATCTAAATATAACCTCCTTGGTTCCATGAATAAATACCGGAAGTTCACAAGACAAAAACAACTTCTGATCAGTAAAATATTTTATATACCTAAGTGACATGTGCAATTTCATGTATATACAGGGTTAAATACTAATAGGCCTATATGTATATACTCTTATGTTTGTTTCTTCTTTTATTTGTTTGTTGTTGTTGTTTTTTTGTTATAGTCGGCACTTCCTAGCATGGGAAGTCTCTGAGGTCTTGGTATTTTGTAGTTAATTTAATTGACGGACATTGGGGCTGAAATTTAAGTGTCCAATCTCAATTTTCTGACCGGTGTTACTCTTTCCTAGTCCTGGACTCTCTCAGATCGATATCAAGCACGTCCAAGTCTGGTAGCTAACCAATAGTTGCCGGGGAGGGATCAAGAAAAAGTGTGTCTGAACGAGGGAGAGAAAGAGAAAGCGCGAGAGAGAAAGAATAGAGAGTGAGAGAAAGAGAGAGAGAGAGTGGGGGGGGGAGAAAGAGGGAAACGGAGAGGAGAAATACTTTGAGAATAAATCAGGTCGGGGGGAGAGAGAGAGAGAAATACGCAGAAAATGATTTCATATTATTTAAAATCCGAAAAAAAAATCGTCAATTGCAAAGGGAAATAATCTTTGCTGACATAGCTGTTTTCGTTTATTTCCCCTTAACTGTGAGAAAATGTTTGGCTACAAGAGGTAAATGCATTATTTTAGTTATCTGTTGTTTTCTTTAAAGTTAAGCCGCTTCAATAGACGGAATCAAATGTAGTATTCACATTTCCTTTTCCAATGTATTAATAACAACTTTTATCTATAAGATTCAAAATATAAGAATGTGAATATACATTTGATCTGATCGCCACAATGTATAACAACAAGGTTACAAAGACAGTTAGTGTGGAAACACAAACTCAAAATCGACACAAGAAGTGGTCCACCCAGGTAGGTAAAAAGGCAGGTTTTAATATTTTTAGAAAGAATATCAGAATGAAACTCAAAGGTAAATGAGATAGAAGAATGGAGAAAGAAGGTTGACAGATCTTGTGTGGTGCCCCAGCAGACCAGCAGACCAAAGGATAGGTGAAAGTGAAGGTGAAGTTGGATGTGAACCTGGCCTAACTTATGTCTTATAATAAGTATCTAATTGATCTGTTTTGTATAGGGGCAATCTCTTATTCAAAGCCTGAAAAAAAAAGAAAAAAAAACAGGGTCCCACCATGACCGTATGACCACTGTCAAAAAACGCTAATTTAAACTTTATGTGCATATCACAAGGTCCTCAGCGCTGGTAAAGACCTTCTTTCATGGAACAGTACTAGGAGAGGCAAACATTCTTCTTCATGGAACAGTACTAGGAGAGGCAACATTCTTTCATGGAACAGTACTAGGAGAGGCAAACATTCTTTCATGGAACAGTACTAGGAGAGGCAAACATTCTTTCATGGAACAGTACTAGGAGAGGCAAACATTCTTTCATGGAACAGTACTAGGAGAGGCAAACATTCTTTCATGGAACAGTACTAGGAGAGGCAAACATTCTTTCATG
This sequence comes from Biomphalaria sudanica, assembly GCA_036873155.1. Classification (NCBI taxonomy): domain Eukaryota; kingdom Metazoa; phylum Mollusca; class Gastropoda; family Planorbidae; genus Biomphalaria; species Biomphalaria sudanica. The sequence goes on along the minus strand of JAZGLO010000548.1, from coordinate 899,327 downwards.
GAACAGTACTAGGAGAGGCAAACATTCTTTCATGGAACAGTACTAGGAGAGGCAAACATTCTTTCATGGAACAGTACTAGGAGAGGCAAACATTCTTTCATGGAACAGTACTAGGAGAGGCAAACATTCTTTCATGGAACAGTACTAGGAGAGGCAAACATTCTTTCATGGAACAGTACTAGGAGAGGCAAACATTCTTTCATGGAACAGTACTAGGAGAGGCAAACATTCTTTCATGGAACAGTACTAGGAGAGGCAAACATTCTTTCATGGAACAGTACTAGGAGAGGCAAACATTCTTTCATGGAACAGTACTAGGAGAGGCAAACATTCTTTCATGGAACAGTACTAGGAGAGGCAAACATTCTTTCATGGAACAGTACTAGGAGAGGCAAACATTCTTTCATGGAACAGTACTAGGAGAGGCAAACATTCTTTCATGGAACAGTACTAGGAGAGGCAAACATTCTTTCATGGAACAGTACTAGGAGAGGCAAACATTCTTTCATGGAACAGTACTAGGAGAGGCAAACATTCTTTCATGGAACAGTACTAGGAGAGGCAAACATTCTTTCATGGAACAGTACTAGGAGAGGCAAACATTCTTTCATGGAACAGTACTAGGAGAGGCAAACATTCTTTCATGGAACAGTACTAGGAGAGGCAAACATTCTTTCATGGAACAGTACTAGGAGAGGCAAACATTCTTTCATGGAACAGTACTAGGAGAGGCAAACATTCTTTCATGGAACAGTACTAGGAGAGGCAAACATTCTTTCATGGAACAGTACTAGGAGAGGCAAACATTCTTTCATGGAACAGTACTAGGAGAGGCAAACATTCTTTCATGGAACAGTACTAGGAGAGGCAAACATTCTTTCATGGAACAGTACTAGGAGAGGCAAACATTCTTTCATGGAACAGTACTAGGAGAGGCAAACATTCTTTCATGGAACAGTACTAGGAGAGGCAAACATTCTTTCATGGAACAGTACTAGGAGAGGCAAACATTCTTTCATGGAACAGTACTAGGAGAGGCAAACATTCTTTCATGGAACAGTACTAGGAGAGGCAAACATTCTTTCATGGAACAGTACTAGGAGAGGCAAACATTCTTTCATGGAACAGTACTAGGAGAGGCAAACATTCTTTCATGGAACAGTACTAGGAGAGGCAAACATTCTTTCATGGAACAGTACTAGGAGAGGCAAACATTCTTTCATGGAACAGTACTAGGAGAGGCAAACATTCTTTCATGGAACAGTACTAGGAGAGGCAAACATTCTTTCATGGAACAGTACTAGGAGAGGCAAACATTCTTTCATGGAACAGTACTAGAAGAGGCAAACAAAGCAAGGGAAGGGAAGAAAGCATCAAAGAGTGGACAGGAATGTCACTGAGATTCTACTGATGGCGAAAGACAGAGGAATGGAGAAAGTCGGTCGACAGATCATGTGTGGTATCTCAACGGTTCAACAGACTAAGGGACTGGTGGAGGTGAATGTGCTCTATTGAATAATCACTTATAAATTAACTTTTTTTTTCTGTTTATTTTTCGGTTGAGACCCTTAAAGCCTTTGTCTAAATCAATTTTATCAATCAATTTCTTTTAAAGGAGCAAATCGGTTATTTGCAATGAATTTAGGGCCTAAAGATTCATATTAGAATATTTTTCAAGCACAAACATTAGTCAAAATATTCTTTAAAATTAGACCTTTTTCGCGCGAAAAAAATGGTCGAATATCCAAAGAGAGTTTAACCATCATTCTGTTGACGTCTCATGCTGACCAAAACAGGCTTACTACAAGTGGTCTCTTATCATGAAGACAATAGTACCGATAAATACACGTAATAAACATATTCATACGCTTTTTGTTCCCCGATTCAATACATCAAAGTTACTAATTTTACTTAGTTTATCAGCCTTGATATATATATTGTATACATAGGGTTAGGGTTAAAGTAGCTTTAGGGTTAGGTTAGGCAAACATTCTTTCATGGAACAGTACTAGGAGAGGCAAACATTCTTTCATGGAACAGTACTAGGAGAGGCAAACATTCTTTCATGGAACAGTACTAGGAGAGGCAAACATTCTTTCATGGAACAGTACTAGGAGAGGCAAACATTCTTTCATGGAACAGTACTAGGAGAGGCAAACATTCTTTCATGGAACAGTACTAGGAGAGGCAAACATTCTTTCATGGAACAGTACTAGGAGAGGCAAACATTCTTTCATGGAACAGTACTAGGAGAGGCAAACATTCTTTCATGGAACAGTACTAGGAGAGGCAAACATTCTTTCATGGAACAGTACTAGGAGAGGCAAACATTCTTTCATGGAACAGTACTAGGAGAGGCAAACATTCTTTCATGGAACAGTACTAGGAGAGGCAAACATTCTTTCATGGAACAGTACTAGGAGAGGCAAACATTCTTTCATGGAACAGTACTAGAAGAGGCAAACAAAGCAAGGGAAGGGAAGAAAGCATCAAAGAGTGGACAGGAATGTCACTGAGATTCTACTGATGGCGAAAGACAGAGGAATGGAGAAAGTCGGTCGACAGATCATGTGTGGTATCTCAACGGTTCAACAGACTAAGGGACTGGTGGAGGTGAATGTGCTCTATTGAATAATCACTTATAAATTAACTTTTTTTTTCTGTTTATTTTTCGGTTGAGACCCTTAAAGCCTTTGTCTAAATCAATTTTATCAATCAATTTCTTTTAAAGGAGCAAATCGGTTATTTGCAATGAATTTAGGGCCTAAAGATTCATATTAGAATATTTTTCAAGCACAAACATTAGTCAAAATATTCTTTAAAATTAGACCTTTTTCGCGCGAAAAAAATGGTCGAATATCCAAAGAGAGTTTAACCATCATTCTGTTGACGTCTCATGCTGACCAAAACAGGCTTACTACAAGTGGTCTCTTATCATGAAGACAATAGTACCGATAAATACACGTAATAAACATATTCATACGCTTTTTGTTTCCCGATTCAATACATCAAAGTTACTAATTTTACTTAGTTTATCAGCCTTGATATATATATTGTATACATAGGGTTAGGGTTAAAGTAGCTTTAGGGTTAGGTTGGGTTAGGGTTAAAGTAGCTTTAGGGTTAGGTTGTCAAAAATCGTCACCCCCCTCTCAAAATTTCTGGATCCGCTATTTGTTCGCATGGTTATGCCAGGGCCAAATTAGACACCCCGTCCGCTCCTGATCTGTACACATACACACACACAGACACGCAAACAGCACCCGATGGAAATTCTAGTTTTACGGATCGTGACAAAGATCCGAATTTCAAGATTATTCGTTTCTCTGATGATATTTTGGAATTCATTTCTTTTAGCTCAAGTCTGTGATCAGTGAAATCAATGAATAGAGGCGTAAAGAAGGAGGAGCAGAATTAAGACTAAACAGAAATAAATTATCTTACTGTAGCAAAGGGTAAAGGATGAATTACTAACAGGTCGATGACGCCCGGGTTGGCATCGGAGAATTGGACACATCAATAGAGACAGGGTACGTTCAGGGTAATGGAAATGGGGCACACAAAAAATGGTTCAGTAAGTCTAGGGTGATAATAACATTACCTTGGCATCCAATAGAGTTGAGCTTAGTGCTGCTTTTTGTCAGTAGCTGAGGAACTGATGCTATTGGTAAAAGTGTTGATGTTATGAGTGATGTGCTGATGCTATTGGTAAATGCGTTGATGTTATGAGTGATGTGATGATGCTATTGGTAAATGTGTTGTTGTTTTGAGTGATGTGATGATGTTATTGGTAAATGTGTTGATGTTATGAGTGATGTGATGATGTTATTGGTAAATATATTGATGCTAAGGGGGGATGTGGCGATGCCTTTGATAAATGTGTTCATATATGTGTTACGGTTATTAGTGATTTGATGATATTATTGGTAAAAGTGATATGATATGATGGTGTTATTGATGAATGTGATAATGCTATGTGGTATCTGACGATGTGTTAAATGAATATGTTAAAGTTATGAGTGATATGATAGTGTTATTGTTGAATGCAATGATGTTATTGGTGATGTACTAATGTTATTGGTAAATGTTTATGCTGCATGTGAAATGGTTAAGCTATTGGTAATATGAGAATGGCATTGGTAATAAGAAGAGATAGTTAATGCGACTAGGATATTATTAATTCGAGACTGCTATCAACTTAGCCAATATTTTATTTTCAAAATGGTGAAAAGAGGGACCGAATCTCGGATTAAGCTGAAAATGTGCACAATTATTTCTCTTTCCTGACAAAACAAGAATCAGTTTTAAAAATTTACCAATTAGCTTATTGACTATTGGTAATTAATTATTTTGTTTGGTATCTTGAACAAGGGAAAGAAATCGATTATGACAGATGTGGTGGTATAAGTCAAATTAGTCCCCGTTAGGATTCTTGAGCCCTGAATGAACATTATTTTATGCATTAAAAAAAAACGATCATGTAAGCATTCACCAAGAGACTATCTTCTACCCTCCCCCTTCACAACGGTGCTAGGATCATAGCGCACTGAGAAAGCGTCCGAGGATGAATATATAATACACAAACTTATCCACACTAATTAATACAATTATACTTCATTTAAGCTTTTTTAAAAAGATTTTTCTTGTTTAGGTTAATTGTTTCTTTTTCTTTTGTAGCTGCTGAAGATCTTGTGACCTAAACGTCCAGTGCTTTTTACTTTGGTTCAGCAAAGTTTACCTTCTATGTGCTCATTGCACTTTTCTATAGCATATAACTAAAATTTTTACATCTGAAAACGACCTTTCACCTAACACCACACAAGTCAAGTTTTGGTGTCGAGAGAAATAGCTTAATTTCAATACTTTTAAAGTATAAATAATAATCCAATATTTTTAATGTTACTGGGTAACAAATAAACTGATTGCGTACGTGTCAAAACTCACAAATGTTGAATAGCAGAAACCATAAAATACAATTAGATATCAGATCTACCAACGAGCCAGAAGCCAATCACTGTCTGTGGCCCAGCGCCCCATCTGGTGCTCGACCAGGACCACATGTTGCCTACCTCATCCATCAGAAAACAACGGGGGCCGGTACAACTAGTAAATATGTGAAGAGAGATAACTCAAGGGTCAGGTATCATGGGCCACTAGTCTGAATGGTCATCCGTACAAAGTTAATGACACAGTGGTTCTAGACTTGTGGCGAAAGGAACTATTATAGCAAATAAATATTTATAATATTAAGCCTTCATATACATACAAATAACGGGAGGGAATGGGGGGAGAAAAAGAGAGGATGATAGAGACAGAGAAAAGAGGACAGAATCACATACAAAGAGAGGGTGATAGAGACAGAGAAAAGAGGACAGAAACACACAAAAAGAGAGGGTGATAGAGACAGAGAAAAGAGGACAGAAACACACAAAAAGAGAGGGTGATAGAGACAGAGAAAAGAGGACAGAAACACACAAAAAGAGAGGGTGATAGAGACAGAGAAAAGAGGACGGAAACACACACAAAGAGAGGGTGATAGAGACAGAGAAAAGAGGACAGAAACACACACAAAGAGAGGGTGATAGAGACAGAGAAAAGAGGACAGAAACACACAAAAAGAGAGGGTGATAGAGACAGAGAAAAGAGGACAGAAACACACAAAAAGAGAGGGTGATAGAGACAGAGAAAAGAGGACAGAAACACACAAAAAGAGAGGGTGATAGAGACAGAGAAAAGAGGACAGAAACACACAAAAAGAGAGGGTGATAGAGACGGAGAAAAGAGGACAGAAACACACAAAAAGAGAGGGTGATAGAGACAGAGAAAAGAGGACAGAAACACACACAAAGAGAGGGTGATAGAGACAGAGAAAAGAAGACAGAAACACACAAAAAGAGAGGGTGATAGAGACAGAGAAAAGAAGACAGAAACACACAAAAAGAGAGGGTGATAGAGACAGAGAAAAGAGGACAGAAACACACAAAAATAGAGGGTGATAGAGACAGAGAAAAAAGGACAGAAACACACAAAAAGAGAGGGTGATAGAGACAGAGAAAAGAGGACAGAAACACACACAAAGAGAGGGTGATAGAGACAGAGAAAAAAGGACAGAAACACACAAAAAGAGAGGGTGATAGAGACAGAGAAAATAGGACAGAAACACACAAAAAGAGAGGGTGATAGAGACAGAGAAAAGAGGACAGAAACACACAAAAAGAGAGGGTGATAGAGACAGAGAAAAAAGGACAGAAACACACAAAAAGAGAGGGTGATAGAGACAGAGAAAAGAGGACAGAAACACACAAAAAGAGAGGGTGATAGAGACAGAGAAAATAGGACAGAAACACACAAAAAGAGAGGGTGATAGAGACAGAGAAAAGAAGACAGAAACACACAAAAAGAGAGGGTGATAGAGACAGAGAAAAGAGGACAGAAACACACAAAAAGAGAGGGTGATAGAGACAGAGAAAAGAGGACAGAAACACACAAAAAGAGAGGGTGATAGAGACAGAGAGAAAAGGACAAAAATACACAAAAAGAGAGGGTGATAGAGACAGAGAAAAGAGGACAGAAACTTACAAAAAGAGAGGGTGATAGAGACAGAGAAAAGAGGACAGAAACACACAAAAAGAGAGGGTGATAGAGACAGAGAAAAGAGGACAGAAACACATACAAAGAGAGGGTGATAGAGACAGAGAAAAGAGGACAGAAACACATACAAAGAGAGGGTGATAGAGACAGAGAAAAGAGGACGGAAACACACACAAAGAGAGGGTGATAGAGACAGAGAGAAAAGGACAGAAATACACAAAAAGAGAGGGTGATAGAGACAGAGAAAAGAGGACAGAAACTTACAAAAAGAGAGGGTGATAGAGACAGAGAAAAGAGGACAGAAACACACACAAAGAGAAGGTGATAGAGACAGAGAAAAGAGGACAGAAACACACAAAAAGAGAGGGTGATAGAGACAGAGAAAAGAGGACAGAAACACACACAAAGAGAGGGTGATAGAGACAGAGAAAAGAGGACAGAAACACACAAAAAGAGAGGGTGATAGAGACAGAGAAAAGAAGACAGAAACACACAAAAAGAGAGGGTGATAGAGACAGAGAAAAGAGGACAGAAACACACAAAAAGAGAGGGTGATAGAGACAGAGAAAAGAGGACAGAAACACACACAAAGAGAGGGTGATAGAGACAGAGAAAAGAGGACAGAAACACACAAAAAGAGAGGGTGATAGAGACAGAGAAAAAAAGACAGAAACACACAAAAAGAGAGGGTGACAGAGACAGAGAAAAGAGGACAGAAACACACACAAAGAGAGGGTGATAGAGACAGAGAAAAGAGGACAGAAACACACAAAAAGAGAGGGTGATAGAGACAGAGAAAAGAGGACAGAAACACACACAAAGAGAGGGTGATAGAGACAGAGAAAAGAGGACAGAAACACACACAAAGAGAGGGTGATAGAGACAGAGAAAAGAGGACAGAAACACACAAAAAGAGAGGGTGATAGAGACAGAGAAAAGAGGACAGAAACACACAAAAAGAGAGGGTGATAGAGACAGAGAAAAGAGGACAGAAACACAAAAAAAGAGAGGGTGATAGAGACACAGAAAAGAGGACAGAAACACACACAAAGAGAGGGTGATAGACAGGGAAAAGAGGACAGAAACACACAAAAAGAGAGGGTGATAGAGACAGAGAAAAGAGGACAGAAACACACAAAAAGAGAGGGTGATAGAGACAGAGAAAAGAGGACAGAAACACACACAAAGAGAGGGTGATAGAGACAGAGAAAAGAGGACAGAAACACACAAAAAGAGAGGGTGATAGAGACAGAGAAAAGAGGACAGAAACACACACAAAGAGAGGGTGATAGAGACAGAGAAAAGAGGACAGAAACTTACAAAAAGAGAGGGTGATAGAGACAGAGAAAAGAGGACAGAAACACACAAAAAGAGAGGGTGATAGAGACAGAGAAAAGAGGACAGAAACTTACAAAAAGAGAGGGTGATAGAGACAGAGAAAAGAGGACAGAAACACACAAAAAGAGAGGGTGATAGAGACAGAGAAAAGAGGACAGAAACACACACAAAGAGAGGGTGATAGAGACAGAGAAAAGAGGACAGAAACACACAAAAAGAGAGGGTGATAGAGACAGAGAAAAGAGGACAGAAACACACAAAAAGAGAGGGTGATAGAGACAGAGAAAAGAGGACGGAAACACACAAAAAGAGAGGGTGATAGAGACAGAGAAAAGAGGACAGAAACACACACAAAGAGAAGGTGATAGAGACAGAGAAAAGAGGACAGAAACACACACAAAGAGAGGGTGATAGAGACAGAGAAAAGAGGACAGAAACACACAAAAAGAGAGGGTGATAGAGACAGAGAAAAGAGGACAGAAACACACACAAAGAGAGGGTGATAGAGACAGAGAAAAGAGGACGGAAACACACAAAAAGAGAGGGTGATAGAGACAGAGAAAAGAGGACAGAAACACACACAAAGAGAGGGTGATAGAGACAGAGAAAAGAGGACAGAAACTTACAAAAAGAGAGGGTGATAGAGACAGAGAAAAGAGGACAGAAACACACAAAAAGAGAGGGTGATAGAGACAGAGAAAAGAGGACAGAAACACACAAAAAGATAGGGTGATAGAGACAGAGAAAAGAGGACAGAAACACACACAAAGAGAGGGTGATAGAGACAGAGAAAAGAGGACAGAAACACACAAAAAGAGAGGGTGATAGAGACAGAGAAAAGAGGACAGAAACACACAAAAAGAGAGGGTGATAGAGACAGAGAAAAGAGGACAGAAACACACAAAAAGAGAGGGTGATAGAGACAGAGAAATGAAGACAGAAACACACAAAAAGAGAGGGTGATAGAGACAGAGAAATGAGGACAGAAACACACAAAAAGAGAGGGTGATAGAGACAGAGAAAAGAGGACAGAAACACACAAAAAGATAGGGTGATAGAGACAGAGAAAAGAGGACAGAAACACACACAAAGAGAGGGTGATAGAGACAGAGAAAAGAGGACAGAAACACACAAAAAGAGAGGGTGATAGAGTCAGAGAAAAGAGGACAGAAACACACAAAAAGAGAGGGTGATAGAGACAGAGAAAAGAGGACAGAAACACACAAAAAGAGAGGGTGATAGAGACAGAGAAAAGAAGACAGAAACACACAAAAAGAGAGGGTGATAGAGACAGAGAAAAGAGGACAGAAACACACAAAAAGAGAGGGTGATAGAGACAGAGAAAAGAGGACAGAAACACACACAAAGAGAGGGTGATAGAGACAGAGGAAGAGAAAAAGAAAGAGGGAGGGAGAGGGTGAAGGGGGCTAGAGAGAAGGAGGGTACAGAGAGAGCATAGCGACAAAGAGAAAGAGATAGAGGAAAAAAGAGAATGAAAAAGAGACAGAGAGTGGGAATAAGAGAGAGAGTGACAGAGAGGGAAGGATAATACCTAATCTTAGACTTTTAATATCGAATGTAAACATTTAAACCTTTCCAATTCGCCATCTTGTATGTTTATAAAATGTTCCTTCAGAGTTGAAGATAGTTTACTTCCTAGTCCAAACCTCCCGCAGGACGACGGGGGATGGGAGCGGGCAGGGTTTGAACCCTCGACCGTCGATACATCCGAACGACAGTCCAGCGCGCAAACCGCACGACCAGGCATCTATCCCTGGTCAGTACTCAAACACTCGTATCATATTAAACTATCGTAATATAAAAAATAGCGTTTAAAGCACTTCAAAAAATATTTCTGAAATATTTTTTTTTATTTCAAACTAATACTAGCAAACAGTTTAGTAAATGCTGATTTGATGTATACAAATAGCAGAAAGGAAAGAGTGAGAGGTTGGGAGGTAATGTTGCGTATTAGTACAAAATTAAAAAAAAATAAGGTTACAGTTTTTAGCGTCTTTTACTGTTACTCTTTGTTGTTTTTTTTACAAACCTTCTATCAAGTCACACTTTCTGTCTTGTCTGGTCAAAAGTTTGTTCACGCTTTTTCTCCCACTCCGACTCTCGGATCAAGCTGAAGTTTGGCACAATCATTACTTTTACCTAACAAATAATTAATCAATTAATAAAAATAAGAATAAGTTACTATTAGTAATTATTGATATCTCGAACAAGGGAAAGAAATTGTACTTGACTGATAAGGTGGTATAAAAGCCCCTCTATACTTTGTAGGTCGCTGCATTAAAGTTTGAAGTTTTATATTTTGTAGAGAGAAAAGTTTGAAACTAACAGTAGATAGCTATAAAACCTTCTATTTTCATAAGCACTTCCCTGGCACAGTGGTTAGTTAATCAACTTGAAGAAGGCCTTCGAGCTCGAATTCAAGTTGTTCATATATATTTTTTTATATTTATATATGGATTTAAAAAGCCATCACCCAGATACACCCTTCCTTCTCCGCCCTACCCCTTTCCAATTGATTCAGATAAATAATAGGATCATAGCGTAGTGATAAGCTAAAAGCATGAAAAAGCGCTAAGCAAAAAAATTTGGTAAAATATTTCTAATCGCACAGATTTATTATTGTTAGTCTAAATCTAATACAAATATAATTACATGCCTGATCCAAACTAATCGATTGAACTACACTATAATATAAGCTGGGTTTTTATTTAAGTATTTTTGTGTGTTTTTTTTTGTTTAACTTGTCAAATCAATAATCATTCATGCATAAACAAGAAGCAAATATAAAAATAGAAGGCTAGAAATAGAATCTGTTAAACCGCTTTGTATGTCAGGTTGTTGATTCTGTTCGAATTATGAGTGTGCCTTATCTCTGGGATGACCCACGCACGGCATAAGGATTGAACTGCAACATGATGACCGGTGGTCAGTCTCTACATGTAGTTGAGAGCAATTAACGAGACATTCGAACAATAACCTAGCTAGATCTAGCCATGGATGAGACATTGGTCATATGAGTAACAATCTAAATCTAATTATCTGGCAATGTTGATATTTTATAAAAAATTTTTTATATATTTACCACAACTTTTTTAATCGGACTAGGAAATCAATTTTTTTACGAAAACATAAAAGACTAGATCTACTTTTAAAGATTTAGATCTTTTGACCCCTAAAAGCGCACACAATGGTCATTCTTTAATTGAAAAGTTTATTCTATCAAAATTAGGTTTCAGAGCATAACCACTAGGTCATGAGGTATCAAAGGTCAAAGCAATCCATTAAAAATTTAAGACATGGTTTTTTTTCACTATATTTTTTATTTCACTTCAATAATATTCTTTCTTTAAGATTATGACTTGTTTGTATTGAATAAATCTGATATATGGTTTTGTAAATATGAATTCTGTCAAGAATTGTGTGTTAAGAATGAACTATAGAGAATATAAGCTTTTCTTACCATCGAGAAGTCGCTTTCAAGATCATCCACCACACACGATGAATAGGGACGACTTCGAAGACTCTTGCACGATCCGCTGGAGTAAGTTCTCTCTCGCATGATGTCAGAAGTGAAATTGGAGCTCTCGTCGCGTGTAATCCGTCGACCCCTCGGCCTGGCATCGGAGCTGAGTCTCTTGAAAAAGCGGCTGACGCTGCCAGACCTGCTGGAGGATGCCGTCTGGTCGTGAGTTGGCGTTGACGGCATGGGGTACTCCCTAAGGGCAGGGTTGGTGATGGTGGACGTTCTTGAGCGTGGCTTGCTCGGCTGGACAACGATGTTGATGCGGGCCAAGGCGGTCCTGACAACAGCCTTCTGCTCCGAGACTATATCCGGGTACAGGGAGCAGGGTGAGTCTTGGTTAACATTTTTCATGTGGATCTTCGCACCGTATTTGAGAAGACTTCTGATGTTTTCTAAGTTGAAATAATCCTGACTGCAGGCAAGATGCAGTGGCGAACACCCATGAGAGTCTTGAACGTTAGGTTGGGCTCCGTACCGAAGTAACAGTTGAACAACATATGGGTTACCGTCAACAACAGCAAGATACAGGCACGGCAAGTTCAGCAACTCGTCTTTGGAATAGTGTTCCGAGAAATTAAATCCATTTTCCACGGATGTTTCCACGATTTCGGGAAGGTGTGCGGCGAAAGGTCCAGCTCGGGTGGACGCCGGAGATCTGGTGACGCCTGAAGTTTGGGACGACAAGGATCCCCACTCGTAGCTACGTCTGGCGATCTTAGAAGAAGTTGACTGTTTAACGCTCTGGGATATAGAAGTCGTGGAGGAGCTTGTCTGAGTTGCATGTGTCAAATGCTGCTTTGCTTCTTCACAAGTATAAGGCTGCTCCGATGAATGGGAATGTGGCGAAGGCGAGTGTTGCCTGGAGATCTCGCTGTGCGAATGCTGCTGGATGCCTGGAAGCGAGATGTAAGGGACGGTTGGACTCACTACATCGCTGCTGGAGTAGTTGCTGTTCCTCCTGCTCCGAGATGTGAAGTTTGAAGGTTCATTCGGATCTACTCCGTACTTGAGAAGCACCTTAAGAACGTCTATAGAACTGTACTGAATGGCAACATGGAGAGACGACCTGCATATTATAAAAATATAATCAGCATATCACTCTATGATATAGAATACCATTAAATTAAATTCATTGAAATCGAAATATAAAGAGCTTGTTACTATTACTTAAACATTAAAATTAGAACTGTTGTTATAATCACGACCGATAAATACTTTCTTTTTCATGTTTTCTAAACAAAAAATGATGCAAATGAGCACGAGGAAGATTTAAAACACGCGAGGAGACAAACCCTATCAAAACAATCCGGTAGTTTCCTTAAGACTGATGACCTCCTATGGGGGCATTAGGCAGACTCCATCTCATTCTAACCCCAAGACAATTATGTTGCATACGACACGCCAACAGTTTGCTGTTGATAGACTTGCTCCTTCAAAATCATTACCAAAGAATATTATTTGTCCCAGTAATTATAGTGGGTATAGTAGTAACACATTGTAGTACAGCGAGATGAGTAGTTAAAAACAGCAACAATAAAAAAAAAAAAAGGAATTGCTGCCTGGTCATAAGATGGTACGCCGAGGTTTGGACTTGGACTGGACGTACTAACCATCATTTCATAGGAATGTCCGAGCCTTAGACTATAATGTTATCTTATAAAATACAGACGTTACTTCAAAAAAGAAGATAATTACGTCCTACGCGTGTTTGTGGGTAATTCTAGTCATGCATGTTAACCTATGACTTAAGCTCTGCCAAGTCACTGGTTATCCTGGCTGGCTCAGGCAACCCATTCCATGCACTAATAGCACTAGGAAAGAAGGAGCATTTGTACATATTTTTCCTGGCATATGGAACGAGGAATATGCCTTTATCTGTGTGCCTCTCTGAGTATTTTATTAGGTTTTTGTTTTTTTGTATTTGAAGATTATGTTAAGTGTTTTATGTATAAGTACTACTTTAAGTCTTCTATCCTGAAGGCCTTCTAAATTTAGTTATCTTACTATTTGATTTGTATATAAGTCAAGTCAACATAGCTTGAGGAGAGCATGTTGTCCATTATGTTGCCATTACATTTAAGTGTTCACGCAATTTTACCAATATAAACAACTTGATTGATCTGTATGTGTTTTATTCAATAGGAAAAAGTAGGATTTGTGTGCTTTTGTTTTTCAGACTTCCACATTACACTTGTCTAGATGAAATGATTAGCTTTCCAAGCAAGCAATTCTAGCGCACACACGCAGCCAACAACTAAGTTATGTTGTTAATATTACTCAAGTTAAAATTGTTGACATTTAACGTCTGTCAAGATTTAAAAGAGATTTTTATAAAAAAACAATATACGATCCTAACTTGACAGCTGTTGAGATAAAATGTTTACACAATAGAATTGAGAAACGTTCATTTCATAAGTGGCATACTGGCAATGACACCTGGAAGATATTTCATTCGCTGCTTCTATCCAATAAGATTTGGACTTTGTTTCTTTTAATAGGACAACTTTGATTTCTTCATGAGTCTCGACTTTGTAAACTACTCTCTGTTCATTTTAGAATGACTTCGGGATAAAAGTAGATCTTTGTGTTAAGAACATAGGACAAGTAAAATTAGTTAATAGTAGTTTATCTTTTATTTAAAAGAAGAAAATCTTTTTTAAAAAATACTTTAAAAAGAAAAGAAATAATTTGCCCATATTAAGTCTAGTTGTATCAATTAGTTTGGATCAGTCATGTAATTAAATTTGTAATACATCTAGACTAACAACAATAAATCTGTCGATTGGAGGTATTGGTACCAACTGTTTTTGTTTAGCACTAGTTCATGCTTTGAGCGTTCTCACTACGTTATGATCCTATCACTTGTCTTTGAGCGTTCTCACTACGTTATGATCCTATCACTTGTCTTTGAGCGTTCTCACTACGTTATGATCCTATCACTTGTCTTTGAGCGTTCTCACTACGTTATGATCCTATCACTTGTCTTTGAGCGTTCTCACTACGTTATGATCCTATCACTTGTCTTTGAGCGTTCTCACTACGTTATGATCCTATCACTTGTCTTTGAGCGTTCTCACTACGTTATGATCCTATCACTTGTCTTTGAGCGTTCTCACTACGTTATGATCCTATCACTTGTCTTTGAGCGTTCTCACTACGTTATGATCCTATCACTTGTCTTTGAGCGTTCTCACTACGTTATGATCCTATCACTTGTCTTTGAGCGTTCTCACTACGTTATGATCCTATCACTTGTCTTTGAGCGTTCTCACTACGTTATGATCCTATCACTTGTCTTTGAGCGTTCTCACTACGTTATGATCCTATCACTTGTCTTTGAGCGTTCTCACTACGTTATGATCCTATCACTTGTCTTTGAGCGTTCTCACTACGTTATGATCCTATCACTTGTCTTTGAGCGTTCTCACTACGTTATGATCCTATCACTTGTCTTTGAGCGTTCTCACTACGTTATGATCCTATCACTTGTCTTTGAGCGTTCTCACTACGTTATGATCCTATCACTTGTCTTTGAGCGTTCTCACTACGTTATGATCCTATCACTTGTCTTTGAGCGTTCTCACTACGTTATGATCCTATCACTTGTCTTTGAGCGTTCTCACTACGTTATGATCCTATCACTTGTCTTTGAGCGTTCTCACTACGTTATGATCCTATCACTTGTCTTTGAGCGTTCTCACTACGTTATGATCCTATCACTTGTCTTTGAGCGTTCTCACTACGTTATGATCCTATCACTTGTCTTTGAGCGTTCTCACTACGTTATGATCCTATCACTTGTCTTTGAGCGTTCTCACTACGTTATGATCCTATCACTTGTCTTTGAGCGTTCTCACTACGTTATGATCCTATCACTTGTCTTTGAGCGTTCTCACTACGTTATGATCCTATCACTTGTCTTTGAGCGTTCTCACTACGTTATGATCCTATCACTTGTCTTTGAGCGTTCTCACTACGTTATGATCCTATCACTTGTCTTTGAGCGTTCTCACTACGTTATGATCCTATCACTTGTCTTTGAGCGTTCTCACTACGTTATGATCCTATCACTTGTCTGGACCAGGTGGGGGGGGGGGGAGAAAAAAGGGGGTAAGAGGGTATTTGTTTAAATGCTACCATGGTTGCTTTTTAAATGCCTTATACAAAAAAAGTTGAAAAACATAAATTCGAAATCGAGGGCTCAAGCCTCCTCAAGCCAACACACTAACCTCGGTGTCAGCGAATCGCTTATGAGAATAAAAGGTAATATAGTTATCTATTATTGGCTTCAAAGTTTAAAGCGGCGACCAGCATTTCCTATTTGAAATATTTGTAGCAATTGTTTTTGTTTAGCGTTATTTCATGTTTTATGGTTGTCAATACTCTATGATCCCGTTACGTACACGTGTAGCATTCACAGACAGACAAAGTGAGTGTGACATAGGCCTTGTAATTACATTACAAATACAAAGTTCTACTTATATATTCACTAGCACTAGACCATAGACTTACGTACTTTCAAAATGTGGCTATTTATTGGTCGGATGACTGCAATATCACTCAGTACAGAAGGTAAAGGTTACACTACTCATCATCTCTCCCAATAATTCAAACTCGAATAAAGAGATCATTTCAATGTCACTACTGACACACTAGGAATACGAGACACATGTGAACATTGATTCCTGACGACACACACACACACACACACTTCCGATTTATCTCCATTCAATTCAAGGACTTACTTTAGCGACATGGCCTTTTTAGCCTAAGCACAAAAGACAGCGATCCCATTATCTCACTGTGATCCCAACATGCAGAGTGCGATCCCAAATTTAAAGTCTCTGATCCCAAATAATGTGAAACATGTCTTAGAACTCATAGACACATCTGAAACAAGCTACAATAACGTCTGGAACTATGGCAGTGTCATGACCTTTTGACAAAGAGTTTCTCTTAATGTCATGTCTACGTGAGGAAGATTGGTCGATTCTACTACGACATCACGTGACTAGAAGTCTACTGTCAAGAAGAGCTCATTGATCACATGATCATATACAAGGATGTTATACCAGTTGACAAAACACAAGCTCACACACACACACACAACTAAATGTGACGTCATACGCCGGGACTCAATTCAAAGTCTAGAAGGAAAAAATGCTTAAACAAATATTTTGAAGGATAAAATAAATACTAGGACCCATTCAGTTACAACAAGGACGCGGTAGTGTGCACGGTATTAAAGGATGGGTCATGTTATCCGTTCGTATAAAATAGTAAAAAGCTGTTTCCTGCAAGATCTCAGCCAGTGGTCAGCTGACATTCTTTGGGCAGAGGAAGCAAACACTGCTTGAGACCAGACTTTTTCAAAACGATTTTGTACAACGCACAACTTTCATGTTTATTACATGTTCAGAGCGCTATGGTCCAGTCTCTATTGGGAGCCAGTTGGTGAGGGGGTTTCGGCGATAGGGGTTTTCGCGCTGCCTGAAGCAAACACAGCTCGAGTCAGGATTTGAAGTCGAGCCAAGCGGTTTTGGCCACTCAATCACATTTTTACGAAGAAAGTCTGCTACCCAATGCCCGGAAAGGCATGGAAGGAGCTAAGCCTGTACTTTAAAACTTGTCTAAAACTAAGTCTTTCGAAAACGATTTCATCTCTTGACCTTCTAGTCTCCTAGTGAACATGTTTTATCTCTGCACTGACATATTCTTCAGGTTTCTTGAACTTGACCTAGCATCAATTAAGTTTGACAGGGTTAGGGTAAGTGACTTAGCATCACTTTAGTTAGATAGGATATTAATCAACAAAAGACTCGTTGGAACTAAGGATTAAGAAAGGAAGAATGAACACAAAGAGACACACAGATCTAGAGCATGTGGACACAAAGAGACAGCCAGATCTAGAGCATGTGGACACAAAGAGACAGCCAGATCTAGAGCATGTGGACACAAAGAGACAGCCAGATCTAGAGCATGTGGACACAAAGAGACAGCCAGATCTAGAGCATGTAAACACAAAGAGACAGCCAGATCTAGAGCATGTGGACACAAAGAGACAGCCAGATCTAGAGCATGTGGACAGAAAGAGACAGCCAGATCTAGAGCATGTGGACACAAAGAGACAGCCAGATCTAGAGCATGTGGACCCAAAGAGACAGCCAGATCTAGAGCATGTGAACACAAAGAGACAGCCAGATCTAGAGCATGTGGACACAAAGAGACACCCAGATCTAGAGCATGTGAACACAAAGAGACAGCCAGATCTAGAGCATGTGGACACAAAGAGAAAGCCAGATCTAGAGCATGTGGACACAAAGAGACAGCCAGATCTAGAGCATGTGAACACAAAGAGACAGCCAGATCTAGAGCATGTGAACACAAAGAGACAGCCAGATCTAGAGCATGTGAACACAAAGAGACAGCCAGATCTAGAGCATGTGAACACAAAGAGACAGCCAGATCTAGAGCATGTAAACACAAAGAGACAGCTAGATCTAGAGCATGTGGACACAAATCTTTTAGCAGACTGACACTTACGTTTCCATCTGGAGGCTATGAATTCAAAAACAAATGCCCGACTTAAATCCAAACATTCAACACTTAACAGAAAGGGCGAGGATTTCGCGTGTTCTCTGTGTCGCATTTACCTTAGACACATAGTTTGGTTTATTTGTACAAGCGACGGAATTATTTCCAAAATGGACAAAGCAGAAGGCATTCGCCACCCAACCCCCATTTCCTTCCGCCCTCACCCCCCCCCACCACATCAATCCTGGCTCCCATCTCTCCCCCCCCACACACACAACGGCACATCCCACATTTTTATATTTCTTTTGACCTTTTCCTTATTTCTTCTTTTCATAGTGACGTTACCATGACAACGAATAGCGTATTTTAATTCATGGCAGTGTCTGCTATGACTGGAAATTTGAGACGGAGCTGAGGTATCGGTGGCTTGTCCTAACACAGATGGCCTATCCTCGTGACATCCGAGTTATCCGAGGCTGCACGGATGCCTTCTACGCTTTCATTTAGCGCTCTCCTAAACTTTCTTATAGACTTTATATGGAATCCAAGTGTCGGTCCCAGGAACTAAGACATTACAAAAGGTCTATAGCACTTGCCCAGCTAATTTGTTTTAATTGGTAAATGTCTATGACAACAATGTGATATACATTTTATATTGGCTTTACAGTAGAATTGCTTCTCTATATCTGTTACTTTATCTAAATGTTACTTTATCTAAATGTTACTTTATCTTAATGTCTTTTCTATCTACTTTATTTTTCTCTCTCTCTCTTATATCCTCCTTTTTTTCTCTTATTCTCATTAATTTCAATCTTAATCTCCATTCTCACTATTTTATTTCTCTTCTATTCTCTTTTTTTTATCACTTTTTCTTTTTACTCTCTTTTATGTTTTTAATTTTTCCCCTCGATTCGATCAACATCTTTTTTTTCTCTCTTTTTCTTTTTCAATTTTTTTCCCTTAGTTGCCTCCGTAAAGAGAAAAGCCGCTGATTCATTTAGTCTGTCTGTCCGTCTGTCTCGTTTAGATCTCTAAAACTAGAATAGCTATGTTTTCGCTATGTTTTATGGTTTACAAAGTTTATGTGCATTGGCTACTTTTTGTCTTCCGATAGCAAACTGTTTTATTTTAAAAATAATTAATCAGGCTGTTGTTTTTTTTTTATAATAACACACCTCCTTTAAAACAATACACGGATTAACAAAGAACGATAATTCGTTTTTCTTATAACGTTTATGGGTACAGCATTGTCCATTGCTAAGTGTAAGTTATAAAAATGTAAGTATATACATGGCTAACTGTAAATCTTCTGATTTATCAACTACAAAAACTTAACACAAATCATTTATCTTTATAAATACTTAATAACGCAAATTATATTTTAATCGTTATAGTACAGTAGAGAAATGTAACTGTGGTCCAGGCACTCTATGTGTACATGCAAATTATGAGGAATAAGAGTGACTTTACAAAGTTGTTACTTTAATCAATCAAATCAAAACAACGGCTTATGCCTAGATATATCTAATATTATAGATCTATATTGATAAAAGCAAAAACCAGTTTCTGCTTCAATTTTATTTGCTAACAATTTAGATCTAGACAACCCCATTAACATGCCTATCATGGGTCTAATCAGCTTTTAAAGGGCGATTGGGTTTAATGAAGGGCCCAGCCCTTGAATTAATCCGTCGTTGACCGCTTGAGTTGGTATGAAAACAAAAATTGTTTTTTGTAATCTTTTTATGTATAATAGGAGAAAGAGATAATTCCCAGTGATGGAGATATAACGGGATATAAACAACAATGTAGACCTTCACTTTCAATCAATGAATCTTCCAGTGTGTGTCAGTCATGTCTAGTTTACATCGTCGTTTTCTAAGCTTCACATATTTGTTTGTCACGGTCCCTGTTTGCTACACTTACTGAGCCCTACATTAGTTGTTTTTTTAATATACTAAAATTGTACTAACTCCATAATTATTATTATTCTCTATAAAGAGAAGAAGTGAATTGAATTAGCATATCGTACGTCACTTTGGAAGCAATGTCAGTACTTTTAGGGTTAAGTTTTAGCATGTTTTCAATACTATCGCATAATGTGCTACAAACATTAACACGATGATTTCTTAGTGTTTAAATTTTAGTTACAAAGATATTAAAGTTGGTCTATTCTAAATGAATAACTTCTGTTTGTATCAACCTTTTTTTTCTACATCCTGGGTTACTTGTGTATCTACTACTACTATGGAAACTTTTTAATAGTGAATAAAAAAAATTGCTTTGTGTGAATGTGTTCAAGATGTTATGAAAATTTTGATTGGGTCAAAAAAGTCACTTGCTAAATATAAAGAAATAGTCGACCGGCGGCTTAGCATACGCCGCTATTATGCAGGGCCAACCTTAGGCCACTGCAACCAATGCGCCGCAGTGGGCCCCGCACTTTGATAGGACCCGCGCAAATTTTAGGTGTATAAATTATTAAATTAAACCATTTTATAACTTATAACAGGTTTTCCGAGGCCTCCTGTCGATTTAACAGGAGGTTTTGGAAATCTCCTGAAATGGCAAAATATATGAAAAAGTCCTTGAAATATCTTTTTTTTTCGCCTATTAAATTACCTCCCTCAGTCCGATTTGCAAAAATAAAAGAGTACTCTTTCCATTGTGTCCGAACTCTTGAGCGTGCTCTGTCGCCTCGATGGTTACTACAGAGTAGATTACTCCCCCACCTCCCATTTTTTTTTAACGTGAGGTTGAAATAAAAAAAAGAGTGCTATTTCTTGGCTACAACGGTCCGGCCCTGCTATTTTGTGATTACTTGTTCTCCCCCACCTCTTGTTTTCTTGTGGACTATCCGCAGAACTAAGAGAGTTATCTTTCCTTTACTCTTTTCGTTTAAATTGTTGAGGGAAGAAGAGAATTATATATATAGATGCTTAGACATTTTTATCTAGATATTTCCCCTGGTATCGCTTCACAGCCTCAACGTGACGTTCGGGTGGAAGAAGAAATGGAACATTGGGAAGCAAATCAAAAGCTCATTGGAGTGTCAAGTGAAAACAAATTCATTGCAGACGGGTGGAAAAAGACCTTCAGCACCTTTGTCACAATTCACAATCATCAAGGGGCCGACACCTGCAAAACTGATGTGGTACAGAGAAGGACTAGGGCGGGTACTTAAAAAGCAAGATGATTACATCTTACACGTGTGCCTGTGTCAATCTATTATGCATGTTAACATATGACTTAAATTCTGCCAATTCATTGGTTTTTCTGGCAGCCTATTCCATGCTCTAATAACACTAGGGATGAAGAAGCAGTTGTACAAATTTTTCCTAGCATATGGAACAAAGAATGTGCCTTTATCTATGTGTCTTTCTGAGCATTTAATTAGGTTTTATTGCAAACACAGTTTAAATTATCAAAAATAATTTGACCATCACAAAAAAGATTAGATCATTAAAATCAAATAGACACAAAACTCTTTCTTTCCATTGACAATTAAATCTTTGAACAAACTGTAACTGACTTTTCTAAATTTCGTATGTAATTTTTAAAAGAAACTGTAAACTAGACGTATGTTTTGTGTGATATTGTAGACATTGTTTTGCTTTAATTATGTTTTGTAAAACACATTTCCTCACAAACAATAAGGATTATTGTTATTATTAATTGCTACTTTTCTTTTAAGTCTTAAAAGAAGCTTCAAACGAAAAGTAGCCTGAGCACTCAGATTTGGCTTGTAGATCTAAATCTTGTAATATGCGTTCAATGTGGCATACACAGAAGAATGACATTAGCGCGCCACTCTTTGAACAGCAGATTAACTTGGCCACGCACATAGAAAAAAAGAAACTAAAGAGTGTAACATCGAAATTTGACAGTGAAATTAAACTATAACAGCTACATTATTTTCAGTTGTAGCAGAATCCTGAAGATAAATGTAATTATGTTTCTCTAGTACGAACTGATTCAGTTTTCCCTCAAATTCTTTCAAGAGTTTTAAAATAGACATGCAACAGAAAAAATTACCTGAAGATATTTGGGACATCCTCGGCCTGCTCGCTGTCTCTGTGTCTCTCTAGCGTATCTATCAACGTCTGACTCTTGCGTAACAAAATCTCCACATCCTGACTCACGTGACTCTGGCGTCGACTATGAGAGTCACAGCTGGACTTGTCCAGGAAACTTGCATGGACGTCCAATGGGAACCTGGTATGGTGGAGCTAAAGTTATAGGGCCGGGGAGGGGAGGGTTGAGCAGAAAAAATAGGACCTGTAAATAGGGTTATAACGTGAAGTGCTCAATGGTCTAGAATCTAGATGGAATCTACAATTGGCTGAATGGTCGAGAATCTAGATGGAATATACAATTGGCTGAATGGTCCAGAATCTAGATGGAATCTACAATTGGCTGAATGGTCGAGAATCTAGATGGAATATACAATTGGCTAAATGGTCCAGAATCTAGATGGAATCTACAATTGGCTAAATGGTCTAGAATCTAGATGGAATATACAATTGGCTAAATGGTCTAGAATCTAGATGGAATATACAATTGGCTAAATGGTCTAGAATCTAGAATCTAGATGGAATATACAATTGGCTAAATGGTCTAGAATCTAGATGGAATATACAATTGGCTAAATGGTCTAGAATCTAGATGGAATATACAATTGGATGTTTCTTAGAATAACTTTTCTTATAAATACAGATATTTCTAAGATGCATTAGTTATCTTATTAAATATAATTTATTATGAACTAAATTTAAAATGGAATGGAATTAATTTCTTTCACGATTTATTCTAAAATTCTATTCCAAATCATCACAGATAACGAATCAAACTCTCGAACTTCGAAATGGCAGCAGAGCGCTCAACTACTCATCCACCCAGTCTTTTAACACCCTTGACACCAGGGCTTTTTTTGTGTGACGGTATGCACCGGTACGGAGTACCGGCACCTTTTTGAATGTGGGGAAAAAAATATTACTTTTCTGGTGTTTTAACGTTTATTATTAATTTATTAGTAGTTAAAAGTTAGGCGATCCATCATTGAGTACCGCACCTAATCACTGAGTACCGGCACCTATTTTGCTTAAAAAAAAACAGCACAGTTTAACACTATATTTAAATCTAGCAAAATATAAAAATACTTTTTTTTAAAGTGATCAAAAAGGGAAGAACTCTACATTTACAGCTATGTATCTCAATAATGTAAAAGCTATTTCCCTTATTCGATATCAAACAAAATTATTGATTACCAACAAGAAGAGAACTAATTTGTAATTTTAAAAAAATGTATTCATGTTTTGTTAGGTATAATAAATAATTGTTTAAAGTTTCGAATTGATCCGAGAATGGGCGTGGGAGAAATAACGTGTACTATTATCTAAGGGGACAAAACCTAAAATATTTAGTCACATAGCTGAATACTGTTTAAACACAGGCAGAGAGTTTTTATAAAAGAATGCGACCTACATAATTTGCCATAACCATCACAGACATAACCATTGTCCGCCGGTGGTCGATTTAGATATTCTTTTCGCCGTCTACGTCTGTCTTCGGCAGTGGATTTTTGGGGGGGCCTCAAATGTGCATCCCGCGCCCATTTGTAAGTGATAGAGAGAAGAAGAGATACAAGAAATGTTGTGCCATGTGTTAATGTCGCTGTTAGAGATGACTACACTTCCAGAGAGAGAAAAGAAAACAGCTAAAGCATTAATACAAGACAGGATGTTGCTCATAGCTCACATTGAAGTTTTTTGGGGAATTAAAAACTTGTTGGGTTTGTCTCCATAAATCTAAACAATTGTTCTTAAATTTCTAATAAAATTATTAAATTGGTCAATAATTACAGTTAGTTTGGCATTTCCTTTTCTTTATTTGAGCTTTAGTGTCATTTTGGATTCTATTTACGTGATTCATTTAATTAAAATGAGTACATCGACTTTTTTCGAATTAGTACAAGCTCCGAGTTGAACACATTGTAAGCAGTACAAGCGAGAAGTCCCTGTGAGGAGAAGGCCATAGCACATAATTCTCTACAAGCGAGAAGTCCCTGTGAGAAGCAGGCCATAGCACATAATTCTCTACAAGCGAGAAGTCCCTGTGAGGAGAAGGCCATAGCACATAATTCTCTACAAGCGAGAAGTCCCTGTGAGAAGCAGGCCATAACACAAAATTCTCTACTCATAAATCTAGATTCTAGACCATTTAGCCAATTGTATATTCCATCGCTTGTAGAGGCCTTCGAGAATGGGCGTGGGAGAAATAACGTGTACAATTATCTAAGGGGACAAAACCCAAAATATTTAGTCATAATTTGCCATAACCAGCACAGACATAACCATTGTCCGCCGGTGATCGATTTAGATTGCCTTCTCCTCACAGAGACTTCTCGCTTCTAGAGAATTATGTGCTATGGCCTCTGCTTCTCAATTATGTACAACAAAAGAACTACCCGTGGCTCACAATGTTCATGTGTGTGCGTATGTGTGTTTGTCTGTTTTTCTAAACTGTATACTTATCAACTAGTTTGTTAGGTAAGCCAAAATTATTTACTGGCGTATATAAAAATAGCATTTTTTAGGTAATCCTATAGCTAGTTTAACCTTTTCAAAGTTCTAATTCTAATATAAGACTGATATGAACCAATGCATAGTATCACATAGCATTACCCTGTTTGATTTAAGTTTACTTTTCTGATTATCAAATGTACCAGTTAGAGCTCTACTATATTATAATGTAAGTGTAGATGTAGCAAATACTGGCATCAATATGTATATCTTTATATACTTTTATTGATATGAAGCAGTATATCGTATTATATATCTATATTCAATAGTCATTTATACAAGTTTTTTATCTGTTTATTATATATAGTTCTAACCTCAGTAATTTAAAGATCTATTATATTATTATACACCTGCTCATTTAGTGAGAATTTAATACTTTTTATTTATATGAACTCATTGAATGTATCATTTAAGTATACCCTTTTATAAAAAGTCTCATATGGGTATTAGGAAGCCATTAAAGAGCTTCCAAAAGTGGGGCGTGTTTTGAATTGAGGCCCCACGAGGTTTCACGAGGAACACAAGAGAATATGATGATGATGAATTTCTGTTCTTACTAGAATATACAAGAGATATATGATGATGATGTATTTCTGTTCGAACTAGACTATAGGTTTACACTCAGCATTATTTAGGACTTTGTCAGCGTGACAAGGTTCAGATCTAAATGTGCACATTTCTAATAGCTGCAGTAGTGTCAGTGACCTTTTACATGTAGATTATAACGTCATGAGGCCATCAAGTGACACGCACTGTGACTCGATATGACGTGATAGTGTGACGTATTGCATGTTCAGAGAGACGTGCGTGACAAGGAGACGACAATGAAGGACCCTGGCTCGTTACGCCCTTGCAAACTTCGGTGGAGATATTCGCGGAGTTTTATCTAGAAGCTCACCTCCTCCTCCCAACCCGACCGTGAGTCGTCTTTCCAAAGCGATGCGGATAAAAATTGATGACTATTTTATTTCATGCAAAATAGGGCATGTGTGAGTAATTGCGCGCGTGTGTGTGTGTATAAGAAAGAGAGAGAGAGAGAAAGAAAGAAAGAGCCACATTGTCGTAAGAACTATGCTAATGGCTCAACACCTGATACAAACTGTAAATATGGCAAATGACAGGAACGCGGGTTATACATTCAGGTTACACCGACTTACATTAAATAACACCCGGTAGAACACGCACGAAGTGTGGTAAAACTTGGTTGTATCCTATGTGGACACTGGACAGACTTGGTTATTTCTTATCTTATCTTATCTTATAGATAACAGACGTTGTTTGTTTGTTTTTTTTAAAAAGAAGATGATTATGTCCTACGCATATCATATGTCAATCTAGTCATGCATGTTAATCAATGACTTCAACCCTCCTAAGTCGTTGGTTTTCCTGGCTGATTCAAGCAACCTATTCTGTGTGATAACGTGGTTGTATCCTGTGTAGTAAGTCTTCTAAATCAACTGTATCTACCGGTCAAACCGAAAGACTGTGAGTTTGATTCCTTGTCAGAAAACATCAAATGTACTTGGAATTTCTGACTTTTTAAACTATTAAAATAATGTTTGACTTTTGTTGATGGTAGTTGAATTTTGAGAGGGCCACCTAGTCTTTCTGATATAATAAACTGGTGAATAGAGGCATTTAAAACATTCCGCATGGAACTCCAACTTTTCTACATAGAATCAAGTTAAATGTAACCATCTACATTACATACTTATCTACTGTGACATTCGGTTCGGTAATAAATGTAAATCTAGTGCCACCAAATGTAAGCGTAGCCGGGGATCTGTTCAACAAACTTGACGGGACATTCATACCTACCAGTGAGAATACTGATTAATTTGATAGCACAAACATAAATGGTAGATTAAATATGCACGTAGAATTGGATTGAAAAAAATACGTGAACAAGATTTTTACCAGACAGAGAGACGGAGTGAGTTAATATAAGCTTTCGAGAAATGCTAGAAAAAACTATTGTACACAATTCTAACAATAAACTCTCTTCACTCATACCTGTAGATATTTCTTGACTGTGATTACGTCATTTTCTTTGAGAGCCCTCTCTAGCTGCTCACATTCAGCGCTCAGGTCAAAGATAGACGAGCCGGCACTGCTTGTACGCCTGAAACAGACATTAAAATGATTTAGATCAAGTTGTTCACCATTTTCTAGGATCTGAACTGTTGCCTGAATGTAAATATTGAATTGGTTCTTCACGATTTCGCAATATTTAAGAGAAACAAAAAAATTGTATTCTGTTTGAACATACGACTTCCATTACACAAATTAATGAATTCAAAATACAAAGAAATGGAAAGCTCTTTCAATTTGTTAGAAACTCTTGAAGACTGTTTTCAATTAGTCCTTACTTTCAAAACACCCAAACAAATAAGACATACTTTTAACGTTCTTTCCTTTCCACTCTTTCACTGTCTTTATATTTCAAAAAATGTTTTGTTTCAAGTTTTCTTTAAACAAATGGCCTGCTCATGGCAGAAAGATAGGTTTAATCTCTTTTAAAGACAAGTGATGAGACAGATGACGTCATGGTCACCTACCATGGCAATGTCTGTATCTACCAGCCCTGATATCCAGTACGAATAATCTTAGCCTTTATCAGAATTGAAACGCATACCAATCATCACTCGATCACCATTCCCAGTCTGAGTCTAGCGTTCAATGGTATAGAAGGTACCAGGACAAATATACGACGATGAAGACCCTGGCCACTAAAATGTTTTAATAAATTCTGCATATGCCGCTAGACCAACTCTTCACTGATTTAAGAAGTATATGAGGCAGATCTACAAAAGTCTGGACATGGAGAAGTAGATCAGAATGGAGAGATGTGCTAAAGCAGGCCAGGGCCCTCCAATGTGCACCACTGGGATGGATGGATGGATTTTTAATAAATAGATCAATGTCGATATGATAGTTTCCAAGACTTTAAAATGCCATGCTTTTGTTCAGATCGTAGTTAGCCATTCATTTTGGCAATCACTTATCTCAGAGAAAAAATAAAATAAACATTATATCGAGACTCGACTAATCAACTAGCTTATCATTGGTTACCGAATACCATTTATAGTCATTCTAGGACAATAAATACTAAAAATTGATTGTAAATGCACGGTGGATTTAAGATCCATTTTTAGCTCAAGAATGTAAGTTAATTAACATGGATAAACATGAGTAGTAATCTTTATACGAAGTCTCACTGTAGGCAATAAGAGTATCGTCTGCACGAAACAAAGGTCAAGAACATGTAAATAGATATTGGATTTTAGACATTCTAAAATGTCGTTTCTCTAAGTCAATTAGTGAGTTCGTTTCTTGACTCCCTTCGTGAGTCAATTAGTGAGTTAATTTCTTGAGGCCCTTCGTGAGTCAATTGGTGAGTTAGTTTCTTGAGGCCCTTCGTGAGTCAATTAATGAGTTAGTTTCTTGAGGCCCTTCGTGAGTCAATTAATGAGTTCGTTTCTTGAGGCCCTTCGTGTGTCAATTAGTGAGTTAGTTTCTTGAGGCCCCTCGTGTGTCAATTAGTGAGTTCGTTTTTTGAGGCTCCTCGTGAGTCAATTCCCTAAAGCCTTTTGTTAATCTGTACCCTGAGACCAATTCGTAAATAAATTTCCAGAGGGCACCTTCACCGTCGTAAACCTATGTCCATGCCTCGAGAGTCAATACCTTCAAGCTCCTCCTTCCTGAGTCCTCTCTTGTAGGCTAAGGCCTCCATGTGAATCCTTTTCCTGGGTCTCTTTCTTTCCCAAAGGTTAACTAAAGCCGCAGGCTTAGTTTTCACAAGCAAGAGCTTGTTAATGCTCAAGGCTGTATAGAAATGAAGCCATTAGATAAGTTTATGTTTGATTAAAGTAAAGCGCAATGACTAGCAAGTGGGTCTACAACTCACCTGTAATCCCCAGCGCCCCCAATGACAACAGAGCCGAAGCCCCACCATGACCCAGGCACTGAGAGGCTGGTCGGACTGGAGGCCGATGTGGGATAGTTCGGGGATCCAAACTCAGGAATGGCCAGAAAATCTGACCTCGGGCTGACCGACCGGTGCCTCTCCGCCGGGCTCAGGCTTCCGGATACTGGCGACGTCATCGAGGCGATTGGCGCTGGACTAGGGCGTGTCTTTCTCAAGTTAATCCCTACAGAATAAAAAAAAAAATCAGTTGAACGGGTTGACAGTTCTAAATAAATCAAGAGATGAAAGAAGATTAATTAAGTTTGTCTTAGTTTTAATACGCTTAACTTACTTCATAAAGTTTAACAAATGTAATAATGAATTGATTAGTTTTACACAAAACATTAAAAATAAATTGCTGGAGTTTCAAAGACACACAGAATACATGTAGACATAGGCTCCTCTAACATACGCTCCTCTAACATACGCTCCTCTAACATACGCTCCTCTAACATACGCTCCTCCAAGTCAGGACAGTAGAGATGAACTTCCTACCCTAAAGAAAATCCCCAAGCGCTAACAACGCTGCCAACAGCTTGATGTTTATCATCGCGTCACATGACTTTTATGGCTTTTATTTGCTTATTTATTTTAGTGCAAGGGAGTCTCAAACCCGCGGTGTAGCGAAATCTATGCACCCGAGAACAGAACAGTACAGAGATGATCGATGTTTCTAGCAACTTGCCACCAAGCATGCATTGACTAGTTTGTTATTCCCCTCTAACGATCAGTACCCAGTGTAAAATCATGGGCAAAGATATCGCTATCACGGTAGATTCACTATTTAGAGCTTTAAATGTTGCCATCCATTAAGTGGACATCAGTAGACAAGTAGAGAAAGCAAA
Organism: Biomphalaria sudanica; assembly: GCA_036873155.1. Taxonomy (NCBI): domain Eukaryota; kingdom Metazoa; phylum Mollusca; class Gastropoda; family Planorbidae; genus Biomphalaria; species Biomphalaria sudanica. Next base: position 869,927 of record JAZGLO010000548.1, on the reverse strand, counting down.
TAAGGCTTCCAGTGTGCTACAGCTGCCAAATAACATACAAATGTTGAGTTCACTCTAATATTTAAATATAAAGTAGAAATAGAGTTTGTAAAGAGAGTGTTTTTACCTGCCTTCCGTTTCTCCTTGTTTTATATCTTTTTTATCATTCGCTCTTCTTTGTCTACCGTTCTTTCTCTCTCTCTCTCTCTCTCTCTCTCTCATTCTATATCTCTCTTACTCTCTCTCTCCAGATATATACATTTTTTACTTTTTAATTTTCATGCCACGACAATGTCCATTGACTTTACTATCTTTCTTCATCACTGTCTTTCTCTCTCCCTCTCTCTCACCCTCTCTCTCTTTTTCTTATTCTCTCCTTTTCTCTCTCTCTCTCTCTCTCTCCCCCCAGACCCCTGTTTATCATGGCTCAGACTATCAAGTATTTCCGGATGACCGACTGGACGCTAACGGGACACTAGTATCTAATCTACATTTCGGCGCACTGCTCACTAACGCAGAAACATCCGAACTGGATGACTTTAGGCTTCGGGTGTCCACCGTGGCGTGTGTTGTGGGTAGTGCTGTGAAGGGTAAAGGAGGAGCTGAGATGGGGGAGGCTGCATGAAGTGCTAGTTGATCTCAGAGCCTCGTGTGATACGATCATCTTATCCCAGGCCATCAAGTTGTATTTTAATAGCCTTGTCTTCCTTGGTCAGTTATCTAAATGTGATGTTTCACTCACCTCCGCAGCAAGACACTCGATGACCTTTTTATGGAGAAGGAAGGACGGGCCAAGGGAAGCAGTCAGGAAAAGATAGACACCTTAAAGCTGAATAAAGATTATTTCATTTTCACATGAATGTCAAGCAAAAATCAATACGTCTTACCATGTATACACGTACAGTACTGTTAGTACCTTAAGGGTAGGGGAAACACTTAGAGACTTTATTTTTTTATTTATGCTTCAAATGTAATGATATTATACAGGAATGTTATGTATGAGTACCCTAACGAAAATCTAGAAAAAAAAGATTTGAACACAATGAATTTCTACTTTGCTTCAACTTAGCCATTTAGAATTATTTAAACATTCATTCAATTTTGTTTAGCAATCTTTTTCAAAGCTGCAAAGAAGGTTTGAATCAGTAAGTCACATATTGTTCAGTCAGATATGTTTGCGAACTCTGGCGTGGTCCAATAAACGACAAGTTGTTGTTGACGTGGCCATCTAGATATTTCTGCGAAAAATTCCTCTTATAATTTCAATAAGAATCCTTATGTAAAGTGCTGTACATTTATATCAGTAGAACAATAAATTCACAATTGACTGATGCAGTCAAAAAGAAATATGAAGCTTTAAAAAAAAATGAGCTGAAGTCAGTTAGTTTTGTGCTTCAATTATTATTGACATCTACATCTAGATCTAAATTTTGTTTTTTAAATTCATGTCATTTATCTTTGTTTGCAACAACTTAGTAGATATCTTTTTAGATGTATTTATTATAAGTAGATTCGATAATTTAGATTGACTAGACTCCAGAACTACAGTATATACTATAGAAAATATAGACTCTACATATTGTTACGAATCTCACTATCCAGGCTCTCTGCAAACTGCACCATACACCACCAACTTAAAGAACTTGACAACTCAGGGCTCCAAAGTAACGTAACACTTTAATAGTTGAATAAATCACAGCCAATACTGTACAATTGGCAACACGTACACTGTACAAATATCTCTCCGATAACACCGTACCGCCGTATCAAACTCTTGCACTGGCCTCTCCGTCTCGTTCCGGGTTTGCACTGGGTTCAACAGTTCAGGGCTGACTACACACACTAGGCTCGTTGTGTCGGACTCGATCGCAGACCAAGATCAAGACGCCAGTCGTCTCAACTGTACTTGACAGTACTCCGCACTGAACCGTCGTAATGCTCCGTAGAGAACCACACCGTTGAACTGTGCTGTAGTTGACCGTGTTCTGAGCCCTGTCGTGAACCTTCTCTCGTGAACCGTCTTGACTGCGACACCTCCGCTCTTTATATAGGGTTCCTACTGGCCTTCTAGAACCGGACAGAACGCCGCTTGACGTTTCTGGATGGTCAGATGACTATAACTCTCGTGACGCTCCTGAGCTCTGTTCACGACGTCAATCCTTCCCGAACCGTCCTGTTGACACTCGTCTCGGCTGACCGTCGGAACTCGTCACGGTTGACCGCTCGTCTAGCGCTGGCCTGGGCCAATTTGCGTCGGCTGACTACACTCACACCACTACCCCCATCTGCGCCACCACCAGGTTTATAACACTGCCCCCTCCTTAGATCTGTTTGTCCCGGACAGAATCAACCTCATGACATTGGCTGTGAAGTTTCATCGCTGTAGGTGGGGGTCGATCGGTGGCGATTGGCTTGCCTCTTGAGCTTGACGGAGCCATCCATGTTGCAGTCAGCAATGGTCGCTTCCTTCTTCTCTTCCAATTGGCCTTGACCTGGTTGCCTCGCCGTCGTGCTTTCATCGCCATCCACGTTGAATTCGGAAAACGTTTTCTTCTCCTCCAGTTAGCCTTCATCTGGTTGTATCGACGTCGTGATCGCATCGTCATCCATGTTGCAATCAGCAAACGTCGCCTTCTTCTTCTTCTCCGACAGTTGGTCTTCATGTGGCTGCATTGATGTCGTGGTCTCGTCGATTTCTTGTCCTTCTGTATTGAGGGCAGCCGCTTGGCACATCGAGAGGTATAGGATGTAATTGCTGGGGATACCAAGATCGTTGGCCAAAGAGGTGACTTCATAGGGCTTTGAGGAGAATGACTGTGATGGGTTTCAAATCTACAGGACTGGGAATGGTGGGACAACTCATCATCTTCAGCCTTTTCCGGAATGCATGCTCGTGGGGCAGGTTGGTAACACTCCTCGTGCAAAGGTTCATCGTCTTCGGCTTCAGGCTCCATTCGGCTTTCTTCACCACCATCAGGACCTCTCTCTCTCTCGTCTCAGTATCGGGCCAATCGCCTGTTGGTTTCAGACCGGATCGATGACTTTCATCGTGCGAATGTCCATCAACATCAACGTCAAGCTTCCTTGGATTCTCTTCACCACCATCAGGTATGCGTTGGTTCAAAGCCACTAACTCGGTTGTGATTCCCGAGACAATGACATCTATCTTGGCATCTACCTTGGTGTCCATGGCATCTATCTTGGAATTGATATTTCCTAGCATTGAGCTCAAAAGCTCCATCATTTCTGGTTCTACTTGAAAAAGATACGTGTCTGGATCTTCCTCTTCTTCCATTATGTCTTCCCGGAGGCGTACTTGTAAGGTTTCTTTGTTTCCACATGTCTTTAGCCCTCAATCACGTAGCTCTCGCTTCAGTTCTTTCAATGCGAGTTCGTACAGCAGTTTCAGACGAGCCATAGTAGATCCGTCCCTATCCGATACGATCCCACTTCTGACACCAGTGTTACGAATCTCACTATCCAAGCTCTCTGCAAACTGCACCATACAACACCAACATAAAGAACTTGACAACTCAGGGCTCCAAAGTAACGTAACACTTTAATAGTTGAATAAATCACAGCCAATACTGTACAAATGGCAACACGTACACTGTACAAATATCTCTCCGATAACACCGCACCGCCGTATCAAACTCTTGCACTGGCCTCTCCGTCTCGTTCCAGGCTTGCACTGGGTTCATCAGTTCAGGACTGACTTCACACACTAGGCTCGTTGTGTCGGACTCGATCGCAGACCAAGATCAAGACGCCAGTCGTCTCAACTGTACTTGACAGTACTCCGCACTGAACCGTCGTAATGCTCCGTACAAAACCTTACCGTTGAACCGTCTTCTGAGCCCTGTCGTGAACCTTCTCTCGTGAACCGTCTTGACTACGACACCTTCACTCTTTATATAGGGTTCCTACTGGCCTTCTAGAACCGGACAGAACGCCGCTCGACGTTTCTGGATGGGCAGAGGACTACAACTCTCGTGACGCTCCTGAGCTCTATTCACGACGGCGATTCTTCCCGAAATGTCATGTTGACACTCGTCTCGGCTGACCTTCGTAACTCGTCAAGGTTTACCGCTCGTCTAGCGCTGGCCTGGGGCAATTTGCGTCGGCTGACTACACTCACACCACTACCCCCATCTGTGCCACCACCAGGTTTATAACAATATATACTATATACTAACAGCTCATCAAAGTCTAAGTAGATCTAAATGTAAGTTAAATCTCAAATGAGAACTAGATTTAGGCCTACTTCTAGACTAGACTAGAATGTCTGGAGTCTCTACTACTCTACTAGTCAGTAAAAGTTACTTATAGTCGTCTTAGTACTCTAGATTTTATAGTATGTTATACCTAGTATAGTCCTAGTTCTAGACCTAGGTGTACATTACTTTTTCTAGATCTCTTAAGTAGGCTAGATCTAAATCCATATTATCAAATTCTATATCTAGATCCTCTAGACTCTAGATCTATATGTCCACTTCTAGATTGTTGCATTCACCTTCTGATGCTTAGATTATTTAGATCTAGATCACGTAGGTCTAGTTAACTCTTTCGGCCAGCGTAATTTGCTTGTTTAAACCAATGTTAATATCTAGATCTACGAAGTTTACACACTTCCTTTTTAAAAACATTATTTGATGTACAAATTTTAAAAGAATTAAGCAAAGTTATAGATTCTATTCAACGTAGGACTAATGTGTTCATTTCAGCTGTGGTAAAGCGTCCATTGACAACCAATCGTATAAGTGAAAAAAGATCATGTGAACCAATCGTATTATTCTTGTCTGTAAACAGAAGATATTGTTACGATCTCTCCTCTACTGCCCAGGCTCTCTTCAAACTGCACCACACGACACATCGAACTCAAAGAACCTCACAACTCATCAGGGCTCCAAAGTAACAGTAACAGTTTAATTTCAAATACATTACAAATACTGTACAGTTGGCAACAACATCACACTAACTGTCCAAAACATAGCCTTGCTCCGCCTGACTTCACACACCGTCTGCCTCTAACTTCCCCTCGTCTGGTCACATTGCGAAGTAACGCGAAGTCCAGTCTTTCTAACACACCCGCTCTTATATAGAGTCTCTACTGACCTTCTAGAATGGGATGGAACGTTCTTGACCACTCAGAATGATCACAATCGTCATGACTTGCGTGCTTAATATTTACACACAGGTCGTTGTCGGACTGGCGTGTACTGTCACTGGTCACAGTTGACCGCTCGTCCTGCGCTGGATTTTGGCGATTTGAGTAGGCTAAAAACACACAGCACTACCCCCATCTGTGTCACCACCACGTTTACAACAATATATATAGGTCTTAGCAGTTCTTTTTATAGTCACGAGACGCATTTATATAGGAGGAAAGAATGTTCAAACTTAAATAATTTTTTTCATTGGATGTCTTTTTATAGTCTGACCCCAGAGAAAGAAGGACGAGCTTTTCAATGAGGCCAAACAAGGCAAGGTCCCTTTAATTATTGTTTATGAAAATCAAGTAAACAAAATGAGTATTTTGGTCATTTTCAGCTCTTATTATGACAGGGCGACCATTATTAACTGCATGTTTTTACATAGTAAAAATATTTTCAATGTTATCATTAAGTATCCCGAGTTCATTTCTGTACAAACATAGACCAGGAGTCTGTACAAACATAGACCAGGAGTTTGTACAAACATAGACCAGGAGTTTGTTCAAACATAGACCAGGATTTTGTACAAACATAGACCAGGAGTTAGTACAAACATAGACCAGGAGTTTGTACAAACATAAACCAGGAGTTTGTACAAACATAGATCAGGAGTTTGTACAAACATAGATCAGGAGATAAGATCAGGTTACAATGACGAGAACAACAACAAAAAATCCAAACAGTGACCTAAATTCATTATTTAGACTTTTGGCAATTCAATTCAATCAACAATAAGGTTGGGACATTCTATTGCTTGTATTTCAGTTGACATTCTATTGCTTGTATTTCAGTTGACATTCTATTGCCTGTATTTAAGTTGACATTCTATTGCCTGTATTTCAGTTGACATTCTAATGCCTGTATTTCAGTTGACATTCTGTTGCCTGTATTTCAGTTGACATTCTGTTGCCTGTATTTCAGTTAACATTCTATTGCCTGTATTTCAGTTAACATTCTATTGCCTGTATTTCAGTTGACATTCTATTGCCTGTATTTCAGTTGACATTCTGTTGCCTGTATTTCAGTTGACATTCTATTGCCTGTATTTCAGTTGACATTCTATTGCCTGTATTTCAGTTGACATTCTATTGCCTGTATTTCAGTTGACATTCTATTGCCTGTATTTCAGTTGACATTCTATTGCCTGTATTTCAGTTGACATTCTATTGCCTGTATTTCAGTTGACATTATATTGCCTTTATTTCAGTTGACATTCTATTGCCTGTATTTCAGTTGACGTTCTATTGCCTGTATTTCAGTTGACGTTCTATTGCCTGTATTTCAGTTGACATTCTATTGCCTGTATTTCAGTTGACATTCTATTGCTAATTTCAGTTGACATTCTATTGCCTGTATTTCAGTTGACGTTCTATTGCCTGTATTTCAGTTGACGTTCTATTGCCTGTATTTCAGTTGACGTTCTATTGCCTGTATTTCAGTTGACATTCTATTGCCTGTATTTCTGTTGACGTTCTATTGCCTGTATTTCAGTTGACATTCTATTGCCTGTATTTCAGTTGACGTTCTATTGCCTGTATTTCAGTTGACATTCTATTGCCTGTATTTCTGTTGACGTTCTATTGCCTGTATTTCAGTTGACATTCTATTGCCTGTATTTCAGTTGACGTTCTATTGCCTGTATTTCAGTTGACGTTCTATTGCCTGTATTTCAGTTGCCATTCTATTGCCTGTATTTCAGTTGACATTCTATTGCCTTTTTTTCAGTTGACATTCTATTGCCTGTATTTCAGTTGACGTTTTATTGCCTGTATTTCAGTTGACGTTCTATTGCCTGTATTTCAGTTGACATTCTATTGCCTGTATTTCTGTTGACGTTCTATTGCCTGTATTTCAGTTGACATTCTATTGCCTGTATTTCAGTTGACGTTCTATTGCCTGTATTTCAGTTGACATTCTATTGCCTGTATTTCAGTTGACATTTTATCGGAAGAATTATTTGTTTGCTATCAAAATATAAGAATTTGTTTTTTTTGTTTTTTTAACTTACTCTTGCTATAGGCAGATCAAACTAAATCACACCATCAATACGTATGTTCGCACGTAGACTAGTAAGCCCGACTATTGATTAAGTCCTAGCGAACTCTGTCGCCATTCCAAATATAGTCTAAACTTAACTCTATTAGGTGGCTGATTAAGTCTTAGCGAACCCTGTCACCATTCCAAATATAGTCTAAACTTAACTCTATTATGAGGATGTTTCTACTCCCTAACATTGATAGGTACTGTCACGTACACAGCATCTATTTTTAGCTCGTCAAGTACCTCGGGTTTTTTCTCACGTGGAGATATGTTAATTAGTGTAACTTGGGCTGCATTTATTGGTTGGCACTGCAATGAGCTGCCTGGGAGACGTGACGTAGCTGGAGCCCGGGAAAAGTTCTGGTTTTTTAATCAGTCATTGTATGGAACTTGGAAGTGGAAACATCTACTAATGTCTTGTATTAGAACTCAATTATATTATTGTGTAGATCTATCATTTTATTCAAGTACGTTTAACCATTGTAATTATTTGTGAATAGCTTTTTCAAGTTCTGAATTAAAGTAATTGTTTTAGACGAAGAGAAGTTTCTTCATTGAATATAGTAACATACTTAGATCGACTTAGCGAATGACAACTTCTAGATGATCAACTGGCAACATTTTGAATGATCGTATTATCAACTAGATCTGACTACTTCTATACGATCATCTTATTAAAAAGAAGATTTCAAGATCCTCGGCAATCACGATCATCGTTGGTGTGGTATAGGTCAAGATAATCTTCAACGTGACATCTATCATTGCATCTTCATAGATCTTGACATCTGACATTCACATCAATTGATGATTGTGATAGGTACAATATACTTTGCATTTAACTGTAATCGTAGTGTTGATCTAATCACAGTTCATAATTAGCTACTGAGTTCAACGACTATGTTAGCAAGAATACAAGCACCAGTAAGGAGACTATTTTAAAGTTAAAACCTAATCGAACTATTTATATTTTTAGCGGCTCCTTATAGGGATAAGCTGATTTTGCGTTTGTTTTACGTTTGCCGGTCTGTCACGAAAATCGCTATTTGAAAAGCCCCCATCAAATCGAAGTGTTCAAATTAGGTAGAACGGCTACTTTACTTTTTGTCTTCTGAAAGAGAACAATTTGTTTTACAATTAAATGATCTGATCTAAGGTGCCAGTGTAGTTTAATTATTACACCTCAGCAGTTAACTTAAGAAAGAGGTCATAGGTTAAGCGTCAAGTGAGACTAATCCAATGCAATGATTGTATGATATACTGAACATTGATGGATCCCATGATATCGTGTAAATATATTTATAATTAGTGAAGACTTCAATCTAATATCTAACTTTTATTTCTTTTTTTTAATTTACAAAACAAATTACTTTTATATAAAATATAGATCAGTTTTCCTCCTATAGTATGCTCAGTACCTTACCTAATCTCTTTTCTTGACCAATAGCATGCTCAGTACCTTACCTAATCTCTTTTGTTGACCAATAGCATGCTCAGTACTGTACCTGAGTGAGAAGAAGGTAGCTAGAAGAATGTTTTCGTGCTACCCTGAAGCACTCAGTATACACAACTCAGCTCGAGACGAGATTCGAACTAGAGCCCTCTTGATTGGTAGCGGTATTTGCCTCTCTGCCACCCAAACCACCGTATTCACCAAGGTCGCTTTAAATGTAAATGTCACTCAGTAAAATGTTAATGTGATATCATTGATACACTAAAATACTGACACTTTTGATAATAACAATTGCTAGAGGCACGTGTGCTCGGACAAGTCCCTCTAACAAATCCCTCCACCTGAACAGACTCTATTAGAACTCTTCCTTTTTAAGTCGTTCCTCGCAGTGGTCGCGCCACAGGAAGCTGAAGAAGTCACTACCAAGTCAGAATCTTCATTTCCGTCAGACGACAGCTTATTTAACTATCACTATCGATTCGATCTATTGAGTTTGAGTGAAAACTAGATGTATAGTCCTATACAGATTTACGTGCGTTTAATCTTTTGTTTATTTTTAAAATAAATTAGAAATTCTTTTCTGGTGGCCAGGAGTTTAAATCGATATGTTTTTTGATGAGCATCTTCTGATCAATAATGAATGCATGTTGATAGTCAACTATTTCCCTGCTAGGTAGAAAAATATTTGCTCGATCGCTCAATGTTTTAACATTATCAAGGGAGAGAAATCATTTGGACATGTGGTCGTTAAAAAAAAAAGTATTGACTTCTGTTTATGGGTTTGTTTCGGTCATTGGAGCCCGGCACAGGCAGTCTTTACTATTTGATTATGTTTTTAAAAAAGATTGACACCCCAGTTGAGAATGCTAATACTAGATAGTTCATGTTAACTCTCAATGTCAGAGAGAAAATGAGTCATGGCAACATAAACAGACAACATAGACAGATAGACAGACAACATAGACTGACAACATAGACTGACAACATACACAGATTATTTTTACACGTTGCGGATGTTCCTTCAGATTTGAAGAGAATTACTTCCTAATCCTAACCTCCCACAGGACGGCGGGGGATGGCAGCGGGCAGGGTTCGAACTCTGGACCTTCATGACAGCTTGTCTGGAGTGTGACTGATGCAATTTAATATACTTGTGTAGTCAAACCAGGGGCTACATTCAGCTACAAAAGTAAAACCGTGAGATATTTAGCTTAAAGACTAAACGTTTGTCTTGTACGCCGACATGATATCAAATTAGATTCGATTCAGTCTTTTTCTTACCTAAAAAGTAATCTTTGTTTTATTTCTTTTTTGAGGTAAGAACTACATTCTTCCAATTTGTAAATATCCTGTACAACTCTACTTAGGTAGTGGGCAGGCTCAGATTTATTGTTTTGTTCTCCTGCAACCAATCTGAATACCTGTTAGTCCCCATTTTATAAGTAGCAGCTGTTTCTTAACAATCTTACATTTGTAGAGAGCACTTCGGACATTACGTCACACATATCACCTAGGGGTAGTTCTACGTAAATGTTAGAACCATTGACTTCTACAACAATTATACAAGTTAGCAAGTCGTTTTAAACCTTGGAATTTTTTTTTTATTTTTTTTTTTTGCAATATTATAATTTCACTACATTTTAGACTGTAAACAACACGCTACTTTAATAGACTAATTGATAGATTTTCAGACTCTTATAGTAGCACTTAGTTGGTTACGTCATAGGTGTTGGTAAAAAAACACACATTGATATTGTGAAAGATTTAGATGTGGAACGCAATCAAGCATGTGTGATAGACTCTTAACAAACCCGAAGCAGTTTCTAGAACGGTGAGGACATTTTAATACTGCTTATCAATAAGACTATGACACAATACATATTTAATACCATGTGTATCATCTGTATATTTGATCTAAAGTAGGCCTATGGTAATCTGGAGGAGTAATTACTAAATCTACTATGTGATATCCTCATTAGACTTGTTAATAGTCCTTTATTATTTGAATGAACAGCTACTGTTATTAAAACGTTGCTTTAGTATATTTTTTTAGGTAAAACACACACACACACACAAAACAACCTGCATTAGCATTCCCCATATGTGATGTCAATAATTACATTTACACTGTAATAATAAAAATAATAAGATGACAGTCTGAGGCGTATACCGATTTTATGCATGAACACTTACACCAATTTTATGTGATCACATATATCTAAACACACTATTTATACTTGCTTTATTGATAGCGCGCATAGATCCATGACAGGTAAAAATGGAAACACATTCGAACACATGTCCTTTAAATAGATGAATGCTGCTTGGAGGAGGCGATCTCACACCTGATAGTAAAAGTTGAAACATTTTAAACCACAGTTCATGGTGAGCTTCATATCGCGAGTACTTCCTGATCTCTGAGCTCACGCTTGAACGAACATTTTTTTCTCCTCAACTTGACACAACGACAGACTATTAGAGAGTGGTACTAATCTACTTAAGTAATTCTGATAGTGTTAGTTTTTTTACACACCCTCCCTTTCTGAAATAGATGCTACAGATTTAGAAATCTTTAAAATCGCATTACGAAATGTATATATATTGGAGATATTTATACTCTAAGGGAATTACAGTAATCTGTTCTTTGTTTATAAACTAAATTTGGATTTTATTCTGCAGAGATTAAAAACTGTACAAACATAATTGCATGGTTTTTAAAATATATAATATTATAAGCACCGGATACACCAAAAAGATCGTCATTTGTGGGATTTCCTCCATTTTATGACACTCAAATAAAGTTGTTTAGAAACCCTTTTAAGTAGCTCTATTCAAGTTGCACTTTCATGGAACCTGGGTGGATGGTGGAACCTTTTCTTTGAATTCTAACATTCATTAGTTAATAAGAGGGAAAGGAATCTCTCTGTATGTTGTATAAAGTAGGCTTTATTTATATAGATATTATGTTTTTCTTGTTTTTTTGTTGTTGTTTTTTTTTGTGTTGGGGTGTTCGTTCATAGATGTGAAATAAACTTTGTCAAATGTTTGCTTGTTTTACATGTTTGAATGTTTCTTCAGAGTTGAAGATAATCGACTTACTAGCGCAAATATGCGGGAAATGACAACAACGACCGAACAATAGTCAAGCATACATCAAACCCAGACAGTCATCCAATCATTGTAAACATTCGATAAAATTCCCCGTCCTTGGTCATATCCCCATTTATGTCTTCTCTTATAGGATAAAACAGTGTTTCTCAAACTTTAAACTGTGACCCCCCTCCCCAAGCTGAAAAAATGCTCCCTCAGTGCTATGGGTAAAAGCACCAAAGTTTTCAATGTGTTGTTTCAGAAATGTATTGTCCTGGAGTCTACAACAAGTAATAAAAGTTCAGGTTAGAAGTCAGGTAAAGAAGAACTGCTGCAGACGCCTTTCATAAAAACTGTATCGTATGAAACATTTGTAATCAGGTCATCTTCCCTTCATTTATTTATAAACATAAATATTTAACTAGAACCAAGTCAAAATTGCATTGCTCCTTCAAAAACAAATTAACAGCAGGTCGCAAGCCATTCACAGTTGGTGTAAAGGTAATCCAAATATACTGAAGGCGCTACGATTAAGAGTCATACAGGACTGAACAAACAAAGTCGGGGTCCTTTTAAACCGGAAGCTACGTCATTCTTAAATTATTCAAACTCAAGGATCTCGAAGGAACCAAATCAGTGTGGAAAGAGAGGCAGAAGACCAAACTAGAAAGACATTAAAGGTAAACACAGAGAGACAGAGACAGAGATAGAGACAGAGAGACAGAGAGACAGAGACAGAGAGACACGCCTCTCGTGAAATCTGTATTTATTACTAATGTAAACGTGAAAAGTTTACAAACAAAGACATTGGAAGATTGAAACAGCGAACTGAAAGTACTTTGTTTATTGTCTCGGAAAGAAATGTGAATATTACACAGGCTTTCCAAATGGTCTATCTGGTTCTAAATCTAGCTTTACAAAAGACATTAATCCAGCAAGGCCTTTCTTAACGACTAAATGGGATATTTTTACCTCAAGTTTAAACTATTTATTGAAATGAGATTTCTTGTGGCATGTCCTGGCCAGGCTTACCACATGAGCTGCTTGGGTTTGAAATAGACAAGAGAGAACGGGTTTCCCCCAGAATTCATTGGATAAGAAGTCAGGGACGACGGAAATATAAGCTGATTTGCTCGTTGTTAGGGAATCGATTTTGATATTTCTGGCCCAAAGTCAATATTTGTTTGTTCTATTTGCGTCTTCAGAAATGTCAGCATGATGTAAATAGAGCTTGGAGTCTGTCAGTTACGTCAGAAGTTGGGCCACGGCATTGACAGCTTGCTTGAAGTACTGTCATGACTTAAGGAGGTTAGAGCAAGATGTCCACGGCAGAAGTCTAAGAGGCAGTAAGGGGGTGAGATAGTAGCAGTCGGTGAGGCTACATTCAGATACAAATGAAAACCTTTACGTCGTTAAGAGTGTTGGTGTTCGCGCACGAGTGTACTCTCCATACTTTATTTAAAGCGTCACGTAAAGGAAATAGTTTGCAATGCACTTTAAAAGTTTTAGATTTTTGTCAAGATGGATTGACTCTGTTGTAGATTTAATTCGATCTGATGCATGTTTTTTCAACCTCGTTAAAGTGGTGAATCTGAACGTATCTAATAATAAATCTAAGAAATCCGAAGACAAAGAATAAGTGCAGTATTTTACAAGACCAAACAAAACCCAGTTTCGAACTTTATTTTATTATTTAATTTTTTTGCTATTATGATGCAGACAAAGTCGCTGTACGCCGTGGGTCTATTTCAGTTCTCTAATCTTCGACTGCGTCTGTCTTTGGCAAAGACTTTCTTTGCGTCTTAATTATGCGTCCAGCGACCTTTGTAAGATCTCCAGCTGTTTAATTCAGATGCCATCTGCTGTCAACTTTTTTTCCTCTATGCCTGTAAGGCCAAAATGGCACCCAAGTTAATCTTTGTAGCGGTGGAGGCCGATGTGGAGAGTGTTGACGTAGTACATACCAGCCGACAGTTGCACTAGGTAGGACACAAATCCCATAAGAGTGGTGATCTAATCCTAGAGGAGACCTTTTTTTATGGTAAGCTGGTATAACAGAGTTGATATGTTCTAGATATATAACAAGCTTCAAGATTAAGAAATGTTGACTGATAGAGCTTAGATGCTGCCCTAAATGTTTCCAGTGTGTAAAGTAACTGATGGAGCCGTATCGTATTGAGTTTTTAAATATTTGTATTTAGCAACGTACTGTATACACAAAAGTTTCAAATAGTAGAATTACATTATAAAGAAAACGAAAGTCATTTTTTTTAAATCTACGAACAGAAATCAGTAGTATCGTCTCTTTTAGGAATTGTTGTCAAATCTTATACCGAATTAAAAATAACCATAAAGTCCTGGTCTGTTTGTGTGTGTTGTATATGTATTCATGTCAATTATTTCAGTTCCAAGTTGTTGTTTTTGGAATCGCTTTATATATATATATATGTGTGTGTGTATGTGTGCTGGTGGGAGGGGGGTGTCGAAGTAAAAATATACAACATTCATGTTTACTTTTTTATCGTTACATTATCCAGTGGCAATGCCTAGAAACAAATAATTATAAATTTACTTGTATAGTTCAAATACCGCTGTATAAACATGTGATTTAGAAAAAAAAATTCATTTCTTCTAAAATGTCGTTGTAATATCTCAAAAAAAAAAAAATTCATGTATAGTTTAAGATTATGTTTCTTTTTTTTTCATTATTACAAAAAATATTTAACGCTTTTTTTTTTTAAGGTTTGATTCGACTAAAAAAAATCTTAAGATTATATTGAGGGAAAATTAAATTTAGAAAAAAACTCAAAGGGAGGCGAGTAAACGTTGTTAGGTGAACAATTATTACTGAACAGTCTGGAATGTAATGAAATGTAGATAAAAGAATTGGATATATCTAATGAGATCATCCGAAGAGAATTCAATGATAAAGATGACACAGGCTCAGTAAAAATAATTCAATAATATTTAGTACTTAGACCTGCATTTAATCAATTTTATTTTGAATTCTAAACAAACTCAGATGTTTTGTAGATTATACATGTGGCAGTAGGTGGACGCCTACGTCTGCAATATGAGACGCTACTAATTATATGATGTTTTGTTATATTTGACTTTAATACATAATTAATAGATTTTTTTTCTTTTTTAAAAAATGTAAGCCTACACAATTTCTTTAAAATATAAGTAGCTAGTAGGACAGAAAATGTGTATTTCAGTAATACACATTTTTTAAAAGCATTTTTTTTACAAAAATATATAACAGTTTGCATAAATGTGTTTCAACACTAGTCTCAATCCTTCTTTCCCTTTAGTCTCCCTTGTTTGTTTGACTATAAATGGCGAGCAGTTGTCTAGCATACACCTCTGACTTCACACTAACTAAGCAATGTACCATGGCTATGGCTTCTAACTAACAAGGTCTCATGGCTATGGCATCTAACTAACAAGGTATCATGGCTATGGCTTCTAACTAACAAGGTCTCATGGCTATGGCTTCTAACTAACGAGGTCTCATGGCTATGGCTTCTAACTAACAAGGTCTCATGGCTATGGCATCTAACTAACAAGGTATCATCGCTATGGCTTCTAACTAACAAGGTCTCATGGCTATGGCATCTAACTAACAAGGTATCATGGCTATGGCATCTAACTAACAAGGTCTCATGGCTATGGCATCTAACTAACAAGGTATCATGGCTATGGCTTCTAACTAACAAGGTCTCATGGCTATGGCTTCTAACTAACAAGGTATCATGGATATGGCTTCTAACTAACAAGGTATCATGGATATGGCTTCTAACTAACAAGGTATCATGGTTATGGCTTCTAACTAACAAGGTCTCATGGCTATGGCATCTAACAAACAAGGTATCATGGATATGGCTTCTAACTAACAAGGTCTCATTTCTATGGCTTCTAACTAACAAGGTATCATGGCTATGGCATCTAACTAACAAGGTCTCATGGCTATGGCATCTAACTAACAAGGTATCATGGCTATGGCTTCTAACTAACAAGGACTCATGGCTATGGCTTCTAACTAACAAGGTCTCATGGCTATGGCTTCTAACTAACAAGGTATCATGGCTATGGCATCTAACTAACAAGGTATCATGACTATGGCTTCTAACTAACAAGGGCTCATGGCTATGGCTTCTAACTAACAAGGTATCATGGCTATGGCATCTAACTAACAAGGTATCATGGCTATGGCATCTAACTAACAAGGTCTCATGGCTATGGCATCTAACTAACAAGGTCTCATGGCTATGGCATCTAACTAACAAGGTATCATGGCTATGGCATCTAACTAACAAGGTATCATGGCTATGGCATCTAACTAACAAGGTCTCATGGCTATGGCTTCTAATTAACAAGGTATCATGGCTATGGCATCTAACTAACAAGGTATCATGGCTATGGCATCTAACTAACAAGGTCTCATGGCTATGGCATCTAACTAACAAGGTATCATGGCTATGGCATCTAACTAACAAGGTCTCATGGCTATGGCATCTAAATAACAAGGTATCATGGCTATGGCATCTAACTAACAAGGTCTCATGGCTATGGCATCTAACTAACAAGGTCTCATGGCTATGGCATCTAACTCACAAGGTACGACGGCTATGGCATCTAACTAACAAGGTATCATGGCTATGACATCTAACTAACAAGGTATCATGGCTATGACATCTAACTAACAAGGTATCATGGCTATAACATCTAACTAACAAGGTATCATGGCTATGGCATCTAACTAACAAGGTATCATGGCTAGGGCATCTAACTAACAAGGTATCATGGCTATGGCATCTAACTAATAAGGTATCATGGCTATGGCATCTAACTAACAAGGTATCATGGTTATGGCATCTAACTAACAAGGTATCATGGTTATGGCATCTAACTAACAAGGTATCATGGCTATAGCATCTAACTAACAAGGTATTATGGCTATGACATCTAACTAACAAGGTATCATGGCTATGACATCTAACTAACAAGGTATCATGGCTATAACATCTAACTAACAAGGTATCATGGCTATGGCATCTAACTAACAAGGTATCATGGCTATGGCATCTAACTAACATGGGATCATGGCTATGGCATCTAACTAATAAGGTATCATGGCTATGGCATCTAACTAACAAGGTATCATGGTTATGGCATCTAACTAACAAGGTATCATGGTTATGGCATCTAACTAACAAGGTATCATGGCTATGGCATCTAACTAACAAGGTATCATGGCTATGGCATCTAACTAACAAGGTATCATGGTTATGGCATCTAACTAACAAGGTATCATGGCTATGGCATCTAACTAACAAGGTCTCATGGCTATGGCATCTAACTCACAAGGTATCATGGTTATGGCATCTAACTAACAAGGTCTCATGGCTATGGCATCTAACTAACAAGGTATCATGGTTATGGCATCTAACTAACAAGGTCTCATGGCTATGTTTTGCATGTACTTCTAACATCTAACAAGGTGCCTTGTAACATTTGCCACTGACATGACGTAATATTCTATTTATATCTCCAGTCCTTGATAAGGATGGGAATCTTATGAATTAGGATTGTGGGTTACAAGATAGAAAGAAAACCTATGACGTTCTCTGCTTCATTCTATCCCTGACGTAATAAGGGCCAGAGTACCGAATCGAATTTTGTTTTTGTGAGTTACATTATTTTCCATTTTTTTAAATCGTCCTTTTCCGAAAAGAAAATGAAACTTTTGTCTTTGTTATGATCTCTTATATCTTATCTTATATAATACAGACGTTACTTCAAAAAAGAAGATGATTACGTCCTACGCGTCATGCATTTAGTTATGCATATTAACCAATGACTTAAATTCTGCCAAGTCACTGGTTTTTCTGGCTAGCTTAGGCAACCCATTCCATGCTCTAATAGCACTAGGGAAGAAGGAGTATTTGTACAAATTTGTCCTAGCATATGGGACGAGGAATGTGCCTTTATTTTTGTGTTTTTCAGAGTATTTTATTAGATTTTGTTTTTGTATTTGAAGATTATGGTTCAGTGTTTAATGTATAATTGCTACTTTACTTCTGAGTCTTCTGTCCTGAAGGCTTCCTAAATTTAGTGATTTTACTAATGGTGTTACTCTAGTCAAATGTGAATATTCGTTTGTTATGAATCTCACTGCTCTATTTTGTGTTTGTTCCAGTTTCTTAATGTTTTCTTGAGTTGAGGGGTCCCAAACGGTGGATGCATATTCTATTATTGGCCTAACCAAGGTTAAATAACATTTTAGTTTTATGTTCTTATTTGATTTATAGAAATTTCTTTTAATAAACCCTAATGCTTTGTTTGATTTTTTTATAGTTTCATCAATATGTGGATTCCATGCCAGTTTTTCATTTATTATAACACCTAGGTATTTTGCGTTTTTAGTCTGTGTTACTGGTTTGCCATGAATAAGATAAGTGGAATTAATTTGTTTTAGTTTTTTTGTTACTCTTAACAACTGACATTTTTCTGGGTGGAAAGACATGCTCCAATTTGATTCCCATTTCTGTAATTCATCTAATTCTCTTTGTAAAATATCTGTGTCTTGTATTGTTTTTATTGTTCTATATATTATGCAATCGTCTGCAAATAATCTGACTTTTGTTCCTGAACTAATGCAATTTGGTAAATCATTTATGTAAATTAAAAATAGTAGTGGACCCAAGACTGTTCCTTGAGGTACACCTGAGTTTACTGTTATTGGTGTTTATTTAGAGCCATTTATTATTACAGTTTGTTCTCTCCCTATCAGAAACTCTTTAATCCACTGATGCAGTGGACCATTAATGCCGAAATATTTTAATTTTTTAAGCAAACTATGGTGGTGAACTTTGTCAAAAGCCTTGGAAAAATCTAGTAAGATATCATCTATTTGTTCACTATTATCTAAACCTTTTGAAAAATCATCAATTAGTCCTATTAGTTGTGTTTCACATGATCTATATTTCCTAAAGCCATGTTGGTATGGGGTGAGGACATTATTTTTGTCTAAGTGGTTTATGATGTTGCTACATATTATGTGTTCTAGGATTTTACATGTGATGCTGGTAAGTGATACTGGTCTGTAGTTTCCTGGATCAGATTTTTCTCCTTTTTTAAATAGGGGGGGTGACATTAGCTTCTTTCCAGTCCTTTGGTACTCTGCCCTGGTTAAGCGATGCCTGAAAGAGTATTTTGAACACTGGGGCTAGCTCATTGCTTAGTTCTTTGAGTAATCTAGCTGGAATACCATCAGGTCCAGACGCTTTATTTGGTTTGGTGTTGGCTAATAGTTTTTGAATTCCATTTTCTTGTACTACTAAATCTCTTAATTTATTTACTTAACAAAATGTAAATTTTCACCACTGAAAGTCCGCAAAATAGATCAGAAAAACGATTGTTCAAAGTTAAAAAGCTAAAACTCTATTATAAGCAGTAAAATAATACTACTATAAAAAGAAAAATATTTTAAATGTTTCTAATACATGACAAACATAATTTTAGACATTATAAAAAATTATTATTACACGCAATGCAATCCTGGAGTTTCAAAAAGCAATTTAATAATAATTAAAAGATTAAACACTTTCCTCATTAGCTCAATCTAGGTGTACTCACCTTAGAATTGATGTTACAAAATTTTGTTTCAGGGGAAATAAGCTAAATAATATCGAAACTGATGTATACATAGTAGGTTCGCTGCCCTTGATGTAGAATAAATATCAATAACAGATAAAATAATTTGTAGTTTTTTTTTTTGTTTTTTTTTTTGCTGGTTTTTTTTTATAATCCTTCGTTTTATGCTTGAAAAGAATATATTGATTCGTTTTACAAATAATTGTAACTCTTCAACCGAATGCCTCATACTGTTGAATGATGAATACTTAAATGTCACTAGGAACAGTAAAACGTAGGCTATATATCAGTCAATTTGTTGAATTTTCCTATCCAAACGATATGGCCAGAACAACGACTAACTTTCAGTAGTCAATCCGAACAAATAGGCCTATCAGATATCGTTAAGATATTAGAAGCCCATATCAAATCTCTCTATCTTTCTGTCTGTGTATCTGTCTGGTAAAAAGTTTGAAGACGTCATTTATCTCACACCCACTGGCAGATCAAGTTGAAA
>JAZGLO010000548.1:0-147500 GCA_036873155.1 Biomphalaria sudanica | reverse complement strand
TGACCGTGTGACATTTTATTTGTACATAGATGTTAAGGTGGCGTCCCAGCATAAATTGAAGAAGTCTGTTAACTTTACGCGAGAACAGCAGAGACTCCTCAGAGGAAACAAATCAAACTACAGTGCTGTGTCCACCGCTTCAGTTTATCATCTTTTTTAATTAACATGGTGAGACCGTCGGCAGCTCTTAGAGGCGCAAGTCTGGAATTTTGTGCCGTAGGCAGAACGGAGCGTATGATCTTTTCTGAAAGCTCCAGCCACCATAGACAACCGTCTGGCTGTTAAAATGCTGCTTTTGGTCGTCTCTAACGAGAGTATGGTGGAATGACAATAAAATAATGGTTCTAACCTCACTTTTGTATGGCTCTGAGACCTGGGTGTTCTATAGGAGGCATCTAAGGCTCCTCAAACGCTTCCATAATGGCCATTCGCTCGCAGACTACCTTACAAATAACCATGTTCTGCTGGCGTCCGGTGAGGTAAGTATAGAAGCACTACTTACCATTCGACAGCTGCTCTCGGTCGGAAATCTATCCTGTAGGGCGATAACCAACAAGCAAATGCCATTTTTTTTAAGTTAAGAGAAAACGTAGGCCTAACAAAGGAGCGCCAGAAAGCTTAAAAAAGACTCAGTTACCATTTGCCTTCTTTTTCTACAAACCATAAAAAAAGAAGCGGCATTTTTGTTTTCACACGCAGGCGGCCACAGCCTACTTGACAGCCCTGTATATTTTTATATATATATGTATATAAAACTGAAAAAATCTTTACCACTGTAAAAGGCAGTTTAAAAAATTCGAAACCCTTTCTAACAGGCTGTATGGATTTGACCAGTAACTAGTTTCATGTACAAAGTCAAAGTATACCCCTCCCCAGTCCCTAAAGATTCTTTAACAATCAAAACCAGCCGTTTTCTTTTGAACTATGAGTTTTTCTTTTCTTTTTTATATCAAATATATAGTTTGTTTTTTTCTGTGAACAGCATTGGAATTATCAAAGGCAAACGGAAGTGACGTCAGAAGCAAAGGGAGAAAACAACACCATCTCGTTTGATGGGAGTTTTTTTTTTAAACAATGGCTGATGTTGAAAATCACACGATTCTTCTATTGATTGAACAAAATTAGCTTCTGGCTTATATCTAGACAGGTCGGTAACGTTTAGCTGTGCAACTAAGATGGCTTTTAAGTGTCAAAATAAAGAAAGCCTAATTAGAAAATACAAACAGCCACAGGGCCGGATTTGGGGGCGCGCACGCGGGACCACTGGTCCGGGATCTCCACAAGAGAGGGGCCGCCACAATCGAGATTTATAAATTTATACGTATTTCGAAGGTATGCAACTTTCACAGTTCCTTCGTATATTTTTTTTTTTTCAGTATCTTAAATCTTAGGGTTGGCAACACAACAAGTGTCAGCTTGTAGTGTGATTGTCACAAAGAAATGCAGCTCCGGATTTACAGCAGTTCGTAAACCCAAGGCCTTGCCGTCCGCAAATTCAAAATATAATTTTTTTAAAAATATACTATGCATATAAAATATTTGTTCAATCAGGGAATGAGATTTAATTTACAAGTAATTCTTTCTCCTAAAATCGAGCATGCATGAAGGTAGTATTGTTTACAAGTGGATTGTCTTTAACGATTTCGAAAAAGTGTGTGTGGGGGGGGCCTGCACAACATCCTGCCCAGGGCTTACACTTACTTAAATCCGAGCTGAGAAAAAGTGTGGGGGCCTACACAACATCCTGCCCAGGGCTTACACTTACTTAAATCCGAGCTGAGAAAAAGTGTGGGGGCCTGCACAACATCCTGCCCAGGGCTTACACTTACTTAAATCCGAGCTGAGAAAAATTCACCAAACGAAATGTAGGTACAGTACAAACATTTATAAATATTAAAAGCTGCACAATCTGCTTGTAACTGCACGGAATGCCATTGTCCTGACTGTTGACTAACTCAACGTAATTTCCTACAGGCACAAAACTACAAAAAACAAAATTAATAGTTTGATTTCTTTGATGACTATGACATCGGAAGTTATAATTCTAGGCCTATAAATGGAACTGAATAGTGTTTTCTTTATTTTATTCATGTTCTTATGATAACATTTTAGAATTTACCTTTTAATAAATTAATTCTAGTATTCTTAAGATTGTTTCAAGTAAGAATGAGAAAAAGTCAAAGACATATTTATATATATATATATATTTCTACGTAGAAAGTGATCAAACAATCTTATCTTTAGGGATTTTAATTGTAGACAAGATTTCAAGAGATACACGGTGAATCAAAACTATTTTCAGTACTACACATTTTTTTAAAAGAGGAAACATAAAGTTGTCAAGTGCTCAGGAAATTGAGTTTGAGGCTAGATGAAAGGAAGATTGAGAGCCCGCAGGACTTGTGATCGACTGGCATGGACATTATGGTGAAGTCTTAAGACTGGCATGGACAGTTAGGTCAAGTCTAGAGATCATGGGACTAGTCACAGCTTCCTACTGTGGCAGGGGAGGGCTAATTCTTAATGTCACGTACTCCATTGAGTGGGATAAGAAAAAGATGTCATGAATCATATATATATATATGTATACACTATCACATACACACACACAATGTACGCTGCTCTCTGCCTAGTTTGTACAAATGTATCTATTTATTATTGATTTGTCCATTAAAAACACCCTAACGCTCACATTGACACACATGTTGTTTTCTTTATTTGCTTCCAATTCAACTAAATCTAGGGATGAATTAAAAAAAACAACAACAGAAGAACGAGTGAAGAATCAACAAGTAAAATAAAACAACAACTTTTTTGAAAACAACTTATAGCCAATAGAGAGTCCAAGGAGACAGACAGGGATACAAACAGCCTCTAGTTAGAGGTCGCCTTGGGTGGGTGGTAGTGTAAGTCGTTGTCTAGGAATAAAAAAAAAAACAATTGAAAAATATGTAAGCCCTAATTACGTCTTTGTCAACAGGACGACAGGAACCTCGTTGTAAAATGGGTTTTGAAGTTTATGTTTATTATAATAAAGTTGTGGTTTGTCGAGAGATATCTTGTTCGTCTTGGTGCGGGTTCGCTCTCTGCCTATTGATGTTCATAATTGTTTTTGTTTAGTGCAACTTTCATGCTTATAGACATACTCAGTGCACTATGGTCCATTTACTATTGTGAAACAGAGGTTGAGGTGGGGGGGGGCGGTATCTGGGAGAAGGTTTCCGTACTGCCTTTTCAAAAGCAATGTAAAACAAAAAAAAAGTTGCTGAGTCTAAATTTGAACTCAAGCCAATGAGCTATAAAAGTAGTTATAAAATAGTAGTTTTTAATGGATATCTTTTGTTAGTTTAAAGCAAGTGACCTAATTCTCTACACAGCAAGGCTTACCCCTACTTAGCTAGTACTTCCTCTAAATAAAACAAGATAAATTAATTACCACTAATTGATCAAGTGGTCAATTTTTCAATGATTCATGTGTTGTAGACCTAATCGACAATGAATATTTGTCGATGGTTTCAACTTGATCCGAGATTAGGAAGTTAGAGAAATAACGTGTACAAGATTGGTTCGAGACAGGGGGAAGTAACAAATGCTTTGTGAAAATGAGAAGTTGTTTCCTAAAAAGTTATCTCCTTTCATTCTGATTGGATGCTAAAACTTTTGGACACGACAAAACTTTTTCAGACCCCAGCATCCCCCAACCACCATTCACGAGAAACAGGCCATTCTAATGTTCCTACAAGACTCGTCTGTAACTACAAAAGCAAGATGTGTGTAATGACGGCATTATGACGGTATTGCGTGGTTAATACACACCAATAGCTGCAGATGTTTAAGTCCGATGACTGTCGATGACTGTCGATGACGCATTGAAGCCAAGGACACAGGAAATGAAGATACAGACACCCCTTTGTGAAATATTCAAACAGTAAATCCCAAATGGGAAACATAAAATGCAGGTGCTGGATTACTAATTAGCTTTAGTGATCAATACCAATCATTCTTCTGTTTCATTAATGTACTAGCGTCATAGAAAGGGAATACGCTATTTTTGTTTATTTCCCCTTACAGAAAATGTAGTGCCCTAGTATCTACAGTATTAACAATTTTTGTTTCCAATCTAATTATAGAAACTAAAACATTACGAAAACGTTATATATTACTCTAGCCTGCTTCTTCTTGCTAATCTATCTATACGGTTTCACTTTTGAAATACTCGTCTCTAAATATGTTTAATATATTTTTTTAAATATTAGTAACAGGCACAATAAATAGTGAAAAAAATAGTAAGTAATCATTTGATTTCAAAATTTATTTTAAATAAAAAAAGTGATTCGATTTGAAGTCTATTAAAAGGTCTATATTAGGCCGTGGTCATCCATTATCTTGTCAGGCAGGATTTACTTTAGAAAGCCAGAGGCTAAGTTCAGACTAACCCTCAGATCTGAAAACTAAATTAACTTATTAAAAAGAAGTTTATTTTTTGAAACTTAAGACATCAGACATTTTCTTCTAGACTGTATCGTCTTACATTTCTTAATGTTTTAAGATTTGAACATGAACATCAATGTGAATTATTTTTTTATCTGGCGTATCATTTTTAAACTACGACATGAATTAAAAGCAGAATGTTTGTTATAAATCATAACAAATAGAAATCTGTTGTGATGTAGTTCACTACTTTGTAGCAGTATGCAACTAAGGGCCAGCTACTTCTGAATCAGTGGTTCCAACCTCGTCCGCAACATATACTGTTGAAGATTTAGGTTAGTCACCAACAAGCTTTTGAGTACTGGCTATACAATCTTCTCGTGCTAAGCTGCATGAAGAACTTTACTTAACGACCAGCTCAGCATTTGTTTGTGTTTCCCTTAATAAACTAAAGTAATGACACTTTTGATTCGAAAATCATTTGTAGTTCTACTTTTTTTTTACTCGACTTATGACACGTTTTAGTAGTCAGAAAACTAGTCGCCAGATTTAGTAAATACAATTTTAATAACACATTACTATGGAAATCACCTACACCTAAATGATAACTAGGCGTAACTTCTTGTTTCATATCGTTTTAAAATAGGTATTGATCTACTTTTACTTATTTAAGTCGACCGTTTAGTTTTTAGAGTAGGGAGATTGTTCCGGACAATTACAATATGGTTCTGAAACATGGATTCGGAACAAAAATTGCCAGGCGGCTAGATTCAGATACCTAAATAATATAAATATTCCAAGTCTTATACTGCGTCGTATGTACTAGCTACGGGGGTTTTGCAGAGGTCTCATGTAAAAAGTCCGTTGAGTGAGTGGCGTGAAGTGTACGCTCACATCAAAGAAAAAACTCGACGCATAAAAAAAAGTTTTTTTTGTACGAAGCGAAACAAATAAATCTCTATATATCAAAATGTTTGATATATATTATTAACCATATATTAATATATACATATTGCAGACATCAAAAATTACTTTTCGATTTGTTACAATTGAAATAACTTTAATAGTGCTTGCAAGGTCAAGGTCAATTTAATCATTACGTTCTACTCTCAAAGCTAATCACATGGCGTGACGTCAAAACTTTACAACATATCCCATGATGAATCACACGACATCTCTAAACTCCATGTCTACACAAAGTTACATTTAATCTAACTGTATTTAGATCGTATGCTAAGCCTCTCCCACTACCCCCCCCCCCCTTGTACTTCAACATTTTAAATATCTCGATATCGGAGATTGAATATAGAGTAACAATGTTCCAGGGACGTAGCTAGGAATTTTCCATCGTTTGGGGGCGCCTGCATTTTGCGTAACTATTAATTTCTAATTTTAAAAAACCCCACTCATTTGGGGCCCCCCTCAAGTGGGGGCCTGGGGGGATTTTTTAATTCTGCCCCCTCCTCCCCCACCCTAGCTGCGCCACTGCAATGTACCTAATCCTTTAATCAAAGTTCATTTTCTATTTACGAAGATTCGAAACTTAAATTCTTGTAAGTGAGGCCTGTGGTCCCTAGCGCTATTTAAAATCTGCGTAGAAGTATGAGTCTTTCGGTATATTCTTTTTTAAAAAAATTTGATAAACTACATTTACATATCAAGAAGATTAATGTCCACCTTAAGGTTTTGGTGGTACAGATGACATTTACTTAAAAACAACATTCTCTATAACATTCTCCAAAAAGTGTAAGTATGAGAAAGCTGAAAATGATCACCAAACAATCACACACCCACACAAACAAACAAATTTAAACAAAAATCCTTTTCTTTCTAAATTTCACTTTCAGACTAATAATGATTACCTCGCTTTAAAATGAACTTTTATAAGGTCAATACTGAAAACTGGTAAATCTAACGTCTAGTGTTGAAAATAAATGATTTATGCATGTCAAGCTTGCAATGTTCAATATATGAGTCCCACGTGATCCCTGCATTAGATACTTCTAGTAGAATATTTATTATCACATGAAGTGAATAATTCTTTGTATTAGATCCCTTTACACTAAGTCAGCCAATCTTCACCTCTACATCCAGCGATGTGTCCACTCGCAAGGCCAATATTTGATCTCAGCGGTCAATCTAAAACTGGTCAACTGGCAAGAGAGCGATAACGCTGTTGACCTTCCCTCTTTCTATTACTGGACATGAAAACAAATATTTTCTTTCTTCGGTTTTAGCGAACAACTTTTTAACGCAGTTCGTGAGTCGGACATGGAGAAGGAATTATCGTCTGATTCGATGTGCGTGATAGCGAAATAGATCCCCCCCCCCCAAAGAAAAAAAATGAAATTTAGAGATTGATTATTTTTAAAGGCTAACGTGGGCTGCATTTATAGACTAAACTTTGTATTGTGTGAAGACTTACCTTTTATATAACCCGTACCTAATTACTTAGTTCTATTAATACTTTCGAATGGTGTCACTTGGATCATTTCTGCCTAACTCTTACAAAAGTTAGAAGATGGTCCTCAAATAAAATCGAGAAATGCATTCGTATAATCTTCGTTTTTTTCTTTTCTCCTATGCCTATTGTAATTTATGAAGTCTTAGAATATAATAATAATTGTAAAAATTATGTTCAAAAAAAAAAAAAGGTAAAATTTTCTTTGTATCTATTAATTATTTCCCCCTGTTCTAAGGCTTCCTAAAATAATATCAACAGACGCAACACTTTGGCTTTGAGGCTTTTTTCATCTTGCAGTGTCATTCAGAGGGATTTCAAAAATAAACTTGAGAAAAACTGAAACGTCCAGACATTGCTGTTGCTTACATGATAAAATATTTGAAAGTGAACCTTTGACTTGAAAACAACATTCTGAAATGAAAATGTCCTAATTGTCGCTAAAGTTGACTTTCCAATATAATATAGTTGCATAGTGATACTACTTTAAAAAAAAATAATTTTCAATGAAGTTATTCTAAATGTATTTGGTAATACTTTTTTTAACAAATCTTTTTGAGAATGAAAATTATTTAGGACCCTTTTTTCCCCCTTGCACAGACCTTCGCTTTACCTTTTTTTTTAAATATACGATTTAGCTTTCCGCTCTGCGTCATTTCAGTCTTTCCTTATGTCTGTCTGTGTAACGTAGAGATAGTATTTAGACTCATTTAAAGACTGTATATGTTGTCATTGCTTTGATGTAAACTGGTCATGTATTGCTTTTACAATGATAATGAAATGAAAAACAACTTTGTTAGAGTCTCATTCGGAAGACAAGCTCGAGTTAGGCTAATAACATGTACACTGTGTCTTTTCACTCGGTGTCTATTTCTTATAGTATAAATTACAGACTTTATTGAAATATCCATGTGCCAGTCTAGTCATGTAGTTAACTCAAAGTCATTGGCTTTCCAGACTAATTCAGGCAACTTATTCTATGCTCTAACGACACTAGGGAATATAGAGCACTTTTACGAATTTGTCCATGCATTAGAAATAATAAATTTGTCTCTATCTTTGTGTCTTTCTGTGTATTTTATTAGGTTTTGTTTTTGTATTTGTAAAGAATGATTCAGTGTTTTTATTTAATTGCTACTTTACTTTTTAGTCTTCTGTCCTAAGAGTATCTCTAAATTAAATACTAAAGGTGTTACTCAAATCACATGTCAATATTCGTTTCTTATAAAATAAATCTCTTAGTTCTATTTTTTTCTTTTGTATATATCATTTAACAGTATTTTATATTTATCATTCAAAAAGAATTTTAAAGGAATTCTAAATCTATAAATTTTAGTTTTTATTTGTTTTGAAGCAATGCTAATGAATATAGGAATGCACCAATTCACTTAAACTAATGAATTAAAACACATAGACGAACGTATCAACACCAATACATTAATTAGATCTGTTCTCTTTGAATCTTTGTGCCAAAAGACAAATGATTTCCACGACAGCTATAAATTCACCGGGTAGTCAAAAAAAAAAGTTTCTCGGGTTAGCCATAAATTTCGCAGTTAGCCATAAATTGTCCTGGTGGCAATAAACTCGTGTTGAGGACACGTTTAGAGGCCATTCACTTAATGATTTCATTACTACAAAGAGAAATGATTCATCAACTGTCCAGTGTTAGTGATAAGGTTATCATTGTACTTACACTTTGCCATTCAGCTAGAGAGAGTGCTAATCATTTGATTATTTCTCTGCCTTTGTGTAATCAATCTTCCAGCCCCCTAACCCCTCTCCTGGTCGTAATGACATAAGCTATTAAACTATCCAACTCCTAGCCATGGCACGTGAGCCTCTTCTGGTACTCACACCCCATTCAACACCCCGCTGACAATTCTCTCCCCCCTCCTGCCCCAACCAGTACTTTGACTTGTTCTCCCGACTGCGGCATTTCCGGCGCTTCCCCATGGCTATGAATAGATAGGAAGCAAGGGTTCAACTCACCGGACACTGACCAATGAATGTCAACCCTTGTTTGGGTCGAATGTACCGTGAACCACACCACAACATGACGTAGACTGAAGAGGGAAAGTCTGGGGCTTGAAGGGAGGGAATGGAAAGGTGCTGTTACCAAGTGTTACATCTGTGATGTCACTAGCAGACGTTGTTTCACGTGGCCACTTTTTTATAATACTTTAAAAAAAAACACATTTGTAAATAGCACGCCCTAAACCGGAGTAAACAACAACAATACCCAGGTGATTGATCCGCGGCTTCATTATGTCCTAAAAGATTTAAGCATTAGCCTATCTCTATTCGAATACTAGTATCATGTTTTGTATACAGCGAAAGCTGGACAATGTAAAAGAATGGACCGGCCTCTCTCCTGATATTCTACTAAGAACTGCTGCTGACTGAGAAAAATGGAGGGATTTGGTTACGCGAACTGTCACAGCACCCCTACGACGAAGATGAGATGACACAGCAAAGCCTCTACAGCAACCACCAACTATGCCACATGAAAACAAAACAGAAGATTATGTTTATTTTGTTCTTTTAGTATAAATTGTCTCCCTCCAAGTATTTTTTTGGTCTGTCGTAGTGCTCAACGATCTTCCTTCTACTATTTGTTGCATACAGTTTCCCGCTGCTACAAACTGGAGTAGGTCTCTAGAGAGTTGCGCCGTTACTTGGAGGCTTTCTGATCTCATTCTCATGTAAGGATCTTTCCTTATCCATATCTTTTTTTTTCTTCACAAACTCCGTGTGTCAGTCTGTCTTGTACAGATTTTGAACATGTTAAATGTTCCATTTTCCATTCTTGGATCAAGTTGAAACTTTGCACGATTATTCATTGCTACTAACAATACTTGAATCAATCCAAAAATTAACTAGTACCAAATTAAATAGTGATAATTAGTTTTTTTTGCTATCGAAAAAGGGGAAATAAATCTTACCGTACTGATACTAAGACATATGGGTGTCAATTTTGAGTTTTTCCCTTAGATAAGTTTTACCGTTTTAAAAAAAGTATTTTTAATAGTTTGCTTGTTTTTATTCGGCCCCTTTAAAAGGTCTCTACCAATTCTTTTTTTATTTGGATAGTCTACGTAGAAAACATTTCTACTAGGCGTGTCTGTAAAAAGAAAGAATTTGGAGATGATAAGACAGTCAGAGTATGAACCTTTCAGGCGAGATGAAGACCAAACGAACTATACATGAGTCAACTAAAATCCGTTTTTCAACATAAAGTCTTTTATTCAACATTCTTATGTATATTCAACATCTGTGGCATTTTACGTCTCGAAAGACGATCTTTTCCCTTTGCAGCTTCTTGTGTGACTAAAGAGGCCAATCCTTGATACACAGCTGCCATCGCAACATACAGTTATATATTTAACATACACATTTGTATTGAACATACAGCCTTGTAGTCAGCATGCAAACATATATACAATATATAGCTTAGTAGCAAACATACACACAGAAATACAACATATAGCCTTTTAGCAAACATACACACAGATATACAACATATAGCCTTGTAGTAAATACAAACAGATATATATCATATAGCCTTGTAGTAAACATACACACAGATTTACAACATATGATAGTAGTAAACATACACACAGATTTACAACATATAGCCTTGTAGTAAACATACACACAGATATACAACATATAGCCTTGTAGTAAACATACACACAGATTTACAACATATAGCCTTGTAGTAAACATACACACAGATATACAACATATAGCCTTGTAGTAAACATACACACAGATTTACAACATATAGCCTTGTCGTAAACATACACACAGATATACAACATATAGCCTTGTAGTAAACATACACACAGATATACAACATATAGCCTTGTAGTAAACATACACACAGATTTACAACATATAACCTTGTAGTAAACATACACACAGATATAAAATATATAGCCTTGTATTAAACATACACACAGATTTACAACATATAGCCTTGTAGTAAACATACACACAGATATACAACATATAGCCTTGTAGTAAACATACACACAGATATACAACATATAGTCTTGTAGTAAACGTACACACAGATATAAAATATATAGCCTTGTATTAAACATACACACAGATTTACAACATATAGCCTTGTAGTAAACATACACACAGATATACAACATATAGCCTTGTAGTAAACATACACACAGATATACAACATATAGTCTTGTAGTAAACGTACACACAGATATAAAACATATAGCCTTGTAGTAAACATACACACAGATATACAACATATAGCCTTGTAGTAAACATACACACAGATATACAACATATAGCCTTGTAGTAAACATACACACAGATTTACAACATATAACCTTGTAGTAAACATACACACAGATATAAAATATATAGCCTTGTATTAAACATACACACAGATTTACAACATATAGCCTTGTAGTAAACATACACACAGATATACAACATATAGCCTTGTAGTAAACATACACACAGATATACAACATATAGTCTTGTAGTAAACGTACACACAGATTTACAACATATAGCCTTGTAGTAAACATACACACAGATATACAACATATAGCCTTGAATTGAACGTTCACCTTATATAGAATGTCTACTTTGTACTAAACTTTAACCTTGTATTCAAACAGAATAAATCAAAGAACCGATCAGTTGTGTCTTCAGATTTAGATTGTAAAAAAAAAAAAAGAAAAGAAATCCCCGAGTCCAGCAATTACTTTCACTATAATGGGACATTTGTAAGAAGCCTTCATTAAATCATTCTCTCTCTCTCTAGACAAGCAATAATTTGTCATTAGCATATGCAAGCTGGTATTGATCCGTTGTCTTCAATGCCCTCCTGCTTACATACACTTACACGTAATTCAACTTACTTTAATTAGAACTCGTAATGTTTGTTCGCGCTAAATGAAGAGATTCGGAAAATCGAACCAATGGTCTAGAGTTCAAACCCCACTCTTCCCGCAGGGGATTTAAACGTTAAACCCACTCCTCTCTTGGCATACAAATAGAACTCATACTCATACACTTATTCCAAGTTCATTAGAGATGCAAGGGGGGGGGAGGACATGTGCCGAAGTTTGTTTCTTAAAACTGATGAAATAGATACATTAAAATTAAATATTACGCAAAATGCAGGGGCCCCTTCAAACAAAAACAATTGAAAAAGAGGACTTAAAATGTTTAGCTTAAAGGTGATAGCCTTGACCTCTCATATCTTAAAGTCAACAAGAAATGAACTAATTAATTACTGTCTGTCTGGTGTCTCGTGGAACTGGACAGACGCAGATGATCACAGTTTGACCACTTTTGTCCGGATTCCATTTTTTAAAAAATCAACTGAAACACACACACACACATAAAATTGCATTGTGCAACCTTGACCTATAATCTGTTTTGTGCTGCCAAGAAAAGACAACCCAAAGCCTGCTAAATCTCGCTAAGGCTTCAGAAAAATATTCTGGCCTCGTTCTGGTCACGTGCAGGATATCATTATAGCTGGATTACTGTAATGGCTGCCTTTGTTTTGTAGACATAGATGATACAATTACTTTTTTTTCACATTATATTTTTAAAAAATTACAATGTGTATTACAAATGTTGTCAAGTTATATTTCATCTAATACATGGACGTATAACATCTGGAACAAATCGTGACATTAATAGTAGTAAGGTGAAATACCTTGGATTTGAGAATAAAAAATGTAAATAAATATCTGCCCGTCAACAGTTATCTTATCTTATATAATACAGACGTTACTTCAAAAAGATGATGGTTACGTCCTACGCGTCACGCAGTCAGTCATGCATATTAACCAATGACTTAAATTCTGCCAAGTCACTAGTTTTCCTGGCTAGCTCAGGCAACCCATTCCATGCTCTAATAGCACTAGGGAAGAAGGAGTATTTGTACAAATTTGTCCTAGCATATGGGACGAGGAATGTGCCTTTATTTTTGTGTCTTTCAGAGTATTTTATTAGATTTTGTTTTTGTATTTGAAGATTATGGTTTAATGTTTTATGTATAATTGCTACTTTACTTTTAAGTCTTCTATCCTGAAGGTTTTCTCAATTTTATGATTTTACTTAAAACAACCTTGTATCATATTTACGCATTAAGCACATCACAAACACATTAGTGTGTCGGATATCACTGCCTGCTTGTGTGTCACATTTTTTTTTTTACAAAACTTATATCAACTCACTCTGTCTGGTAACAAGTTTGAAAATGTTATTTCTCCGACACCCTACCTCAAGCTGAAATTTCGACAATAATTTCTTTTACCTGACAAAACAAGAATCCATTAAAAAAACAACAACCAATTAGTTAATTAACAAGTGGTAATCAATTATATTGTTTGGTATCTCAAACAAAGGAAAGAAATTGTACTTGACTGAAGTGGTGGTATAAACTAAATTATCTTATCTTCTTATCTTATATATTACAGACGTTTTCCTGGCTGATTCAGACAACCCATTCCATTCTCTAATTTCACTTGGGAAGATGGAGCACTTGTACGAATTTGTTGTAGCGTATGGAATCAGAAATGTGCCTTCAATTATGTGTCTTTCTGAGTATTTCATTAGGTTTTGGGTTTTCTTTTTGTAAATTCTGGTTCAATGTTTTATGTATTAGAGCTACTTTATTTTTTAGTCTTCTGCCCTGAAGTGTCTCTAAATTCAGTGATTTTAGTAATGGTGTTACTGTAATCAAATTGAAATACTCGTTTTTTAGACCTATAGTCCTCTTTATAGGTCGCCGTTTTAAAGTAGGCTAAATCTGTAACAAACAACTATAAAATCATCTATTTTCATATACACCTCACTAGCAGAGTGGTTAGTATGTCAGCTTGAGGATGCTTTAGCCACGAGAGTTTGAATTCAATTCGTTCCCCAATTTTTTTGTTACATAAATGCTTTTAAAAAAGAGATTATGTTAATATTTACTTTGAAATCGTTTTCTTTATTCCCCCCTTCCATTTTTTTCCCAACTGGTCCTGACAAGTGATAGGTTCATACCGTATTGAGAAATCTAAAAACATAAAATAGCGCTACAAAAACAATCGGTAAAAATATTTCAAAGCGCACAGATCGAATTTGGTCTAGATCTATTACAAATTTAATTACTTGACTGTTCTAAACTAATTGATACAATTACACTTCGTATAAGCTTTGCGGTTTTTTTTTTTAAAGTATTTTTCGTTTTTCTTGTTTTTCCTCCTCCACTGTTGCCTACTTCAGATTTCTGATCTACCTCAAATAGTTCTAAAAAAAACAAACAACAACCTTGTATCATATTTTAGCACAAACTCAAGTTTTAAAAAACAATTCCTTCCAACACACGCCGAAACATCCTGAAGGTATTTTGTAGGAGCGGGAGCGGGTATAACTCGCACATATTATGAATTTTAAAATCTTTTTATCATGAAATTAAAAAAAATATATTTTCATTTGAAATTAAAATGAGTAACTACTAAGCTTGACCGGCCTAGACTTCACCACCAGCCCCACATAATAAGTAATCCTGTATCTGTCCTTTCGACACTGAAAGTTCAAGTTTATTTAAAATGAATACATGTCTAATGATTATGATATACTCTTTTGACTAACATGGCAGTGTAGAGTACTGAAACCATGTTTGATGTCCTGCTGAAGGCTTGAACTAGAACATACAAAATCTTCTTCTTGAAAGAAACGTCTCAAGCTTGTGGACTTCAGAATAAGAAGAAAAAAGTCCATGATTTTCAAAAGCCACCACTACGACATTTAGAAGCATCTTTTCACAATTCGTTTAACGTTGGCGGTGGGATGTTCTGCGCATGCGTCAAGGCCAGGAGAAGATTCCCGAACCATATTTACATATCTTACATCTGTATTCTCTGGTCAGAGTGATCGAGCCATACAAGGAACAGAAGGGAGTACCCAGGCAATAAGCATCATTATTTATTGCTGACCAGTAGGAGTCCAGTGATAATTAGTGTCAAGAAACAACCGAATAACGTGACATTTACATTAACTATTTATACAAATCTATGCTCTGATAAAATCTCTAAAAGGGAAAAG
This sequence comes from Biomphalaria sudanica, assembly GCA_036873155.1. Taxonomy (NCBI): domain Eukaryota; kingdom Metazoa; phylum Mollusca; class Gastropoda; family Planorbidae; genus Biomphalaria; species Biomphalaria sudanica. Next base: position 132,517 of record JAZGLO010000548.1, on the reverse strand, counting down.
AAAGATTGTTATTGACTTTAAAAAAATGACATACCTTGATCTAAGCTACAAAGAAATATTCGATTTTGGATATCTGTCTGGACGTTAAATAAGATGAATAAATGTGGATTTCTATTGAGTCGATCGGAAAGGTGAGTTTAGTGAATTATTCATCCAAAAGATTACTAAGATATCATGTGAACAGCACAAGACACTCCCTGATCAAGAGATGTTATTACCTTACCACAGCTGGATGGAGTTTTTAAAATTCACGAGTACCGATGAACATTTCTAATCTACTGCCTATTTTCTTAAAACTCATGGCCTGTGTAGCAGCTTAGTTTTCTGCACTAGGACATAGAGTCCAACCTTGTATCATATTTTAGCACAAACTCAAGTTTTAAAAAACAATTCCTTCAAACACACGCCGAAATAATGTTAACCCATTTAATGATTTGCTTTATGAACAATAAATATCGAATTTTAAAAAAGTTGATTGCATTGTACAACATCAATTTATCTCAACTCATTTTTCAACATCAATTTATCTCAAGTCAGTGTTAAACATCAATTTATCTCAACCCATTGTTCAACATCAAGTTATCTCAACTCATTGTACAAATCTATGCTCTGATAAAATCGCATGCATTTATCTCAACTCATTGTAAAAACATTAATTTATCTTAAGTCAGTGTACAACATTAATTTATCATAAGTCAGTGTACAACATCAATTTATCTCAAGTCAGTGTACAACATCAATTTATCTCAAGTCAGTGTACAACATCAATTTATCTCAACTCATTGTTCAACATCAATTTATCTCAGCTCAATGTGCAACATCAATTTATCTCAACTCATTGTTCAACATCAATTTATCTCAACTCAGTGTGCAACATCAAATTATCTCAACTCATTGTACAACATCAAGTTATCTCAACTCATTGTACAACATTAATATATCTCAAGTCAGTGTACAACATCAATTTATATCAAGTCAGTGTACAACATCAATTAATCTCAAGTCAGTTTACAACATCAATTTATCTCAACTCATTGTACAACATCAATTTATCTCAAGTCAGTGTACAACATCAATTTATCTCAACTCATTGTAAAACATAAAGTTATCTCAACTCATTGTACAACATCAAGTTATCTCAACTTATTGTACAACATCAAGTATCTCAACTCATTGTACAACATCAAGTTATCTCAACTCATTGTACAACATCAAGTTATCTCAACTCATTGTACAACATCAAGTTATCTTAACTCATTGTACAACATCAAGTTATCTCAACTCATTGTAAAACATCAATTTATCTCAACTCAGTGTACAACATCAAGTTATCTCAACTCATTGTACAACATCAAGTTATCTCAACTCAGTGTACAACATCAAGTTATCTCAACTCATTGTACAGCATCAAGTTATCTTAACTCATTGTACAACATCAAGTTATCTCAACTCATTGTACAACATCAAGTTATCTCAACTCATTGTACAACATCAAGTTATCTCAACTTATTGTACAACATCAAGTTATCTCAACTCATTGTACAACATCAAGTTATCTCAACTCATTGTACAACATCAAGTTATCTCAACTCATTGTACAACATCAAGTTATCTCAACTCATTGTACAACATCAAGTTATCTCAACTCATTGTACAACATCAAGTTATCTCAACTCATTGTAGAACAACAAGTTATCTCAACTCATTGTACAACATCAAGTTATCTCAACTCATTGTACAACATCAAGTTATCTCAACTCATTGTACAACATCAAGTTATCTCAACTCATTTTACAACATCAAGTTATCTCAACTCATTGTACAACATCAAGTTATCTCAACTCATTGTACAACATCAAGTTATCTCAACTCATTGTACAACATCAAGTTATCTCAACTCATTGTACAACATCAAGTTATCTCAACTCATTGTACAACATCAAGTTATCTCAACTCAGTGTACAACATCAAGTTATCTCAACTCATTGTACAACATCAAGTTATCTTAACTCATTGTACAACATCAAGTTATCTCAACTCATTGTACAACATCAAGTTATCTCAACTCATTGTACAACATCAAGTTATCTCAACTCATTGTACAACATCAAGTTATCTCAACTCATTGTACAACATCAAGTTATCTCAACTCATTGTACAACATCAAGTTATCTTAACTCATTGTACAACATCAAGTTATCTCAACTCATTGTACAACATCAAGCTATCTCAACTCATTGTACAACATCAAGTTATCTCAACTCATTGTACAACATCAATTTATCTCAACTTAGTGTACAACATCAAGTTATCTCAACTCATTGTACAACATCAAGTTATCTCAACTCAGTGTACAACATCAAGTTATCTTAACTCATTGTACAACATCAAGTTATCTCAACTCATTGTAAAACATCAATTTATCTCAACTCAGTGTACAACATCAAGTTATCTCAACTCATTGTACAACATCAAGTTATCTCAACTCAGTGTACAACATCAAGTTATCTCAACTCATTGTACAGCATCAAGTTATCTTAACTCATTGTACAACATCAAGTTATCTCAACTCATTGTACAACATCAAGTTATCTCAACTCATTGTACAACATCAAGTTATCTCAACTTATTGTACAACATCAAGTTATCTCAACTCATTGTACAACATCAAGTTATCTCAACTCATTGTACAACATCAAGTTATCTCAACTCATTGTACAACATCAAGTTATCTCAACTCATTGTACAACATCAAGTTATCTCAACTCATTGTACAACATCAAGTTATCTCAACTCATTGTAGAACAACAAGTTATCTCAACTCATTGTACAACATCAAGTTATCTCAACTCATTGTACAACATCAAGTTATCTCAACTCATTGTACAACATCAAGTTATCTCAACTCATTTTACAACATCAAGTTATCTCAACTCATTGTACAACATCAAGTTATCTCAACTCATTGTACAACATCAAGTTATCTCAACTCATTGTACAACATCAAGTTATCTCAACTCATTGTACAACATCAAGTTATCTCAACTCAGTGTCTTGTGTATCGTTATCTCTGAATATTACATCGTTATCGATTTTTGATGATTTGATTTGACATTAGGTAACCGAAAATTCATATTATAAAATAAATGAGACATATGTAAAGTGTTTTATTACTACCAGGTTCAGTAAAGAAATCTTCTCCTGAAATCTGACAACCTTATCAGTTTTATGAATTGGTCAATTTACCAATCAGGACGTATCGACTCTCTTCCTTACAATTCTGTTTAATGCTAAGAGCTTGGACCACATTCTATCCAGAGGCTCGCTAGTCCAATCATTCAATCACTTCCATAAGACCAAGTTACTCACTTGAGTGTGTTCTATCAACGCAGGCCGTGCTCCCTGGCACGCAGATGTAGCTCGCTATCACTGTCACAAGTAGTGACTGGGACTAGGAGTGACAGATGTCACTGACAGATGGTCATACAGCTAAAAAAACAAAACCAACTAGGTCGGCACTCTCGTTGGAATCCTTCAATACAAAATACTCGTACGTTTCAGTCTCGATGATCTGTATTTTTTAGCGCTATTATGTCTTTGTGTTTTGAAGTGTTTTAAAATTTGTTCGCCACTACATTTGAGTGGAACTAAGGAACTAGTTGAGACGCCTGGAGACAAAAAATAGCTTTTTTTATCTATTATTTTATTTTTCTGGTTACAATCTATTACGAAATGAAGAGGACAACCGTTCTTCGTATACGCTGTCATTCATTATTCTAGTTTACTGTATTAAAACTTAGAGTAAACTTTGTCAATATTTTATGTTTATTGGTTGTCTATGTCTACATTTGTTCTGTTGGCATCCTGTACATAAACGAGTTTCTTTAACCCATAAGAAATAAGAAGATATTTACTGTAGACGTATTAGATCTTAACTTATAATATAAATCTTGAACTAACTTGAATAGCTTCTTGGTGCACAAAACTAAATAGAACTTTGATGACAATAGAGACAAATGTCAACTTGAAATGACATGTAACAAATGTAGTAGACTTTCATTCTACTATCAAATGGTATTTGGAACAAAATGTAACTCACTACAATAAGACGTCTTTTCATTCGGTCTTCTTATGCTTATCTTGCATCATACTATCATTAACTTCTTCTCATCATCACCATCAAAACACACACACAAACACTCCATAACACTTATCCATGTGATTCTTATAAAGAAGGGAGTTCCAACCTTTGCTTCAGCACTAGTCCTTCTTGCCTTTCATACATTTAGAGATGTAGATGTTAACACTTCCCATGACGTTGTACACATCAAAGCTCGCAAACACACAAACTGTCATGTCCTACCTACTGTTTAAGATGGTGAAATATTTGTACAAGAGTCGCTCTCTATTTCTGAAATATATGAGACAATAACGCGTACTGCCCCACACTTCCTAGTCTTCAGGCTAAGAAACTTCTTCCACCACGTAAGGTCATAGATGTGAATGGTTTCAACCAAGATTGCACAACGCGTGCGTGCTAGTCAAAATGATTCTTCTATAAGTTGTACAATCTACTTTACATTCACAAGCATGCAGGTATTGGCTATAGATCTAGTGCAGGATCAACACGCTCACCAGAAGACAAAAATACCCCCCCCCTTCCGAGATTTTCAGAGTCACATATTGATCGACCAGAGAGAAGCTATCACGTCTGTTATTGAAGTGAAAGTGCGTGTATAAATAGCAGCTATCAAAGAGTAAGTAATTGAGCCTGTCATCTTCTTGTGCTGGACAAAGCCCTTAAATGACGCTGCAGCCCAGCCCCTAGAGCTTATTAATGCAAGAATCGTACCAGACACAGATCCGATTAGGACTTAGCCATCCACTCAACGACACACGCTAGATAGTGGCGCGCTCTAAAGTCTGTCCTCGGTGTGTCTACATGCTATTCTAAATTTTGTATTACTATTTGTCAGAGTAGCCTAGTCTAGCAGACGATATACAGTTAAATGTATTTATTATCTAACTTATAGTTTAAGTTTCGATTATTGTTTATACAACTGTGCAAATCGTTTGAGCAAAAATTACATTCTGCATATAAACTCTAAACTGTTTTTGAACCAAACATCTATATTATAAAGTAGAATGTGAGATGTATGTATGTATGTATGCATGTTACTTATAGACATCAAAACCGCTTGACCAATCTTGATAAAACTAGGCAGGAATGTTTCTTGGGTACTAACTTAGACCGTAGTGTATGTATTGTAGCCCTAAAACAAACTTAAGACCCTCAAAAAAAAAAGTTGTCCGACTCTATTACAGCTATAGTATTTTATGGATCTAGGCCATGGTTAACAATGTTGACATGAGAAAAGATCGAAATGATTTAGGCCTAGATGTAATTTTAAGAAATACACTTTGCGCACATAGTTTTTTACTTTGACACATGAAAATACAAAAGAAGATCCATTGCTTTCATTATATAATAAAATTAACCTTCAATTTTGTGTTTCAAAAGTATTTTTTACATAAATTAGTTTCTGGTATCTGTGACTACAGAGTTCCTGGCGAACATTCTTTCATTAGACATTACCAATTGGTTACACATTAACACATCTCTCTACTGAGTCTATTCCTAGGTCTAGGAAAAATATAGAATCTACATTTTGTAAAATTAATACCACCTCAACATCCCTAATAATAGGCAGCATTTACAGACCACCAAATTCTAGTTTAGAATACATGCAGGAACTATGTAATCAGATTACTACACTTAAAGAGACAAATAAAATTGCAGTTTTTTGGATTATGGGTATTTCAACCTACCTTATATAAATTGGAAAATAACCATAGATAAACACCAAAACCTTAAGGACATAAATGAGCTTTTCATAGAAACTTTACACAACCTAAGTTTAGATCGAATCATTAAAAAGCCAACTAGATTAAACAACACATTGGGGCTAGCTCATTGCTTAGTTCTTTGAGTAATCTAGCTGGAATACCATCAGGTCCAGACGCTTTATTTGGTTTGGTTTTAACTAATAGTTTTTGAATTCCATTTTCTTGTACTACTAAATCTTCTATGTTGTCTACTTAGTTCAAATTAGTAAAATCACTAAATTTAGAAAGCCTTCAGGACAGAAGACTCAAAAGTAAAGTAGCAATTATACATAAAACACTGAACCATAATCTTCAAATACAAAAACAGAATTTAATAAAATACTCTGAAAGACACAAAAATAAAGGCACATTCCTCGTCCCATATGCTAGGACAAATTTGTACAAATACTCCTTCTTCCCTAGTGCTATTAGAGCATGGAATGGGTTGCCTGAGCTAGCCAGAAAAACCAGTGACTTGGCAGAATTTAAGTCATTGGTTAATATGCATGACTAAATGCATGACGCGTAGGACGTAATCATCTTCTTTTTTGAAGTAACGTCTGTATTATATAAGATAAGATAAATATAGACTAAATAATATTAAATATCTTGAACAGATAAACACAGTCAACTGCAGATCACACCATATTTTTTTTTTACATAAACATACTAATTATTGTCCATTCATTTGATATTTTAATCAATTTAACATTTAAATTTGTTTTTCTAAACCATTTTTAATACATACGTTCGCTGGTCGCTAAAGTTGCGTAGCCGTGTTGAGATAGGCCTATATTCATTCATGAAAAAAGGTCACGCATGCGCAACACAGAATGAACTCTATAAAAGCCAATTTTTAACTCTAGATTAGTGTAGATTTAGATCTATGTCTACCTCAAGATCTACTTTATACTTTAACACATGAACATACAAATTAAGTCTATTCATCTCAAATTTTAATCAAATATATGTAGGCCTACACGCAAATGTTTTAATTTGAAAAATGGATTGAAGCCTATTAGCTATTTTTATTTGATAGCTTCATTCACACTATTTTTACATTGACACATTCGCTCGCTTTACTTATTACATTATTATTTCGTTTAATTGTGACTATATCGAAAGTAATGCTCAAATAAAGACACGCGGGTCGCGAGTAACATATGTCTAGTATATATATATATATATTCTTTTCTAATGTCTGTCATTTGTTGTGACTAGAACTTGTGCACGCCTGGGAGACTTAGACGGTTCAATAATCTCGTGTAAGACCGTGTAGCCACTGAGGTACAGTTGGGTGACAGATTACTAAATAGGCTAGGAGCCTCTACCCTCGCTGGCTGGAGAGTACTCAGGCACAACGATGGTTTCTGACCATCGAAAGGAATAAACAGATTTTGGTGCAAACTTTATAAGTCCAAGAATGACGTTGGAGCACAAATTGTCTAGTAGAGAAAGTCGAACTCCTTCGTAGCGTTCAGTTTTGAGTCGTATGTTAGCGTCGATATTTCCTTGAGTGACTCGAGATAGATGGGTGGAAGCCATAAAGATTTTGTTGAACATGTCGGTCATTTTTGCTTCTTAGCAATGTGAGTCGAAATATAGCTTTCACAGCTCCCAGTGTCTACTAGGGCTTTCAATTGCACGTTGTTGATGCAAATGGGTATTGTAGATTTGTTTAAACTTAAAGGCTGCACAGTAGCGATAGCCGAAACTGTTGAAGATTTCGATTTGCATTTTCTTTGAAAATGACCCTTTGTGAAGCACTGATTGCATGTGGCTTTCCTTGTAGGGCATTGAGAGCGGGGATGCTTAACCCTGCCGCAAAAGTAACACTTGCTAGCTAATGCATTTATTTCATATGTGTGTGAATTGCTTGCACTTAGAGGAATTGTTACATTTGGCGAGGGTGTGGCCAAAGAATTGGTGAGAGTAGTTGTCGCGCAATTAGTTTCCGGCTGTGATGATTATTCATATTGTAATGATTGCTGATAAGCATGTTCTAGTAAGCGATCCTCCTCGAAGCCGTCCTTTAAACTCAAAACAGTCTTTTCAAAAAGACGTTTTCGAATGCTGTTGGACACTAGTCCATTGATAAACGAATCTCTAATAGCCTCTTCTCGGTGTTGTTCAGCAGTCACCGCTCTGAAGTTGCAATCTTTGGATAGATGCTTTATTTCTGCATGTAGGCGTTTATCCTTTGACCTTGCTCGTGTTTGCAAGTAGCTAACCTGTGCCTAGCAAACACCTCATGCTTTGGTTGAATGTAGATGCTATTTAGAGTCTGGATTGCTTCATCAAATGTCTCTTTATCAAGTATCATTTGATATACAGCAGGAGAGATATAGTTTATCAGTAGTATCAGTAGTATCAAGATTATCTACTGATACTACTGATAAAATTTTTTAAAAAGTTTCATACCAGTGCTGCCAATGCTCTGCTGCTTGAGGTGCTGTGGGCTCGATGTCAAACTTCTCTGGCCGAAATATCCTATCCATTTCGAAATTCTTACAACTTTACAGTTTTGATTCATTGTATTAAATTGTTATGAACATAATGATGATAACAGAGTCGAAAACCATGTCCACTTAGTATGGCTTTAATACACTGAATGACTACACAAAACACATTTTGTGAACACATTCTTACAGACGAGTTATAAGCACATAAGAACGACAACCGATACAGCAAATAATTTTCATAACATTATATATAATTTATAAGGCTGGTTTTCGATTCTTAAGGTTAAGAAGGGATGCATTATGTCGCGTGACCACGCAGTACAGATCCTGGATGTGACCTACATATTTTGCCACACAAAGCAGACAAACCAGGTAGTTTTAATAAGCCATCAAATATTGAAAACATTTCAACTGTCAAAAAGATGAAATCTTCTTTCTGATGTTATCTTCACGTGGAAAGTTTGAGAGAGATTGTTGTGAGACTGTATGTCAAATGTAATAATAATAATAATAATAATAATAATGCAATGTCATGCAAGGTCTATAGCTACAGGCCTGTCAATGAACACTCTTAAAGGCACTAAAATGAACTTTGTTTCTCTCCAACAAAGCTCGACCCTGGCAGTGCCACAGAATAAACATTAGTTCGTTTTTAACATAATAATAATAATAATAATAATAATAATATGAGACTGATGTAAACGACAAAGTTAATTGTAATTAACATTCAACAAGAAATGAAAGAAGTGGCTACATTTGTTGTTATATAAACTATAAAATATTCCTCAACGCGTGCAATGTCCAAACTAACAAGCACCCTGATGACTGCAGCCAAAAAAATTGATGCAAAAATGCTTGAAATTGAGCCATAAAGAATTTAGCAACTCGTTAGTTTCGGGCTAACATAAAAAGGAGGAGATAATTTCAACGATTCTAACAGAAAAAAAAAATGAAACTTCGGATTACGTGCTCTTGTTTTTTTCTTTTCAAAACATAATTAATTTCGAAATGAGTTTTTTGCTGTTTTTTTTTTAAATAGACTAAATGAAATGTTGAGCGTTTTAATTTGGCAAATTCGTCACAACTTGATCTGAAACAACAATTACAACTACAGTTACATTACAGAAAAATGTCATGCACTATCTCATCCCTGCATATCAACGGTCACCATATTACATCCATAATAGCCCTGCAGTATAGATTACCATTTAAAATGGATGGCTTCATAAAGTTGATGGCTTGCATATTAATGGTCTTGCAATAGTAATTACCAAGCAGTGTTGATTATCTTGCAATAAGTAATTGCAATTAGTAATGATAATATCAATGCAACGTTGATGGCCATTTATATAAAAACGTTGATATTATATTATACTAAATATATATATATAAACATTATATAGTATACATTCTCACAGTCCCGCCTCCTCGCCGAAAAATAAGTTTTAATAATTTTGACTATAACTTGAATGCATATTGGTCGTCTGGAATGAGCTCGTGCCATTTTAAAACATAATGTTTGTGATATAACAATAAATACCCAACAAACTTAAGTCCCGAATCTAAGGTACAAAAAGACACTCTTTACATAGAAAATACGTTTATACGCAAACACAAACAAAACAGAGATATGTATCATTTTTCTTAAGGACATAAAATAAATTAATATCGCGCCAAAATGGCCGCGCCAAAACGTCCGGCTTTGAGGTCGATAGCTTTGCATTAGAATTGGCCTTCCTGTGTGAACAGCCCAGCAATGCAGATAACCATACAATGTAGATGCCTAAACAAAGTTAAGGTCTTGCTTAATTAATAGTCTTGCAATAGCAATGGCCAAAGGGTTTTGAGAACCCTATTATGTTAATTGCCTTGCAATGTTAATAACCTTGAGATGTTGATTGCATTGAGATGTTTATAGCCATGTTTTAATTTTCAATTAAGAAAATATATTTTAAAACAAGTAAAAAAATACATTTAAAAAAAAGAGGTTATGCTTAGTGTATTTGTATCAATTAGTTTGTTTTAATTAGTTTAACTAAATTTGTAATATATCTAGTGTCTAGACTCACAATAATAAATCTATGCGATTAGAAATATTTTTATCAATTGTTTTTGTTAAGCGCAATTTCATGCTTTAAGCTTTATCAGTGCGCTATGATCCTATCACTTGTCTGGACCAGCTGGTAAAAAGGAGGTGGGAGAAAGAAGGGGATATATTGGTGAATATTACCGTGATCGCTTTTTAAATGCATTTATTTTAAAAAAAGCTGAATGACCTGAATTCGAACTCGAGGGCACAAGCCTCCTCAAGTCAACATACTAACCACTGTGCCAGGGAAGTGCTTATGAAAAACAGAAGGTTTTATAATTATCTTTTGTTAGTTCAAACTTGAAATGGGCGACCTATTTCTCTCTGCAAAGTATAAAGTGAACTAATTCAACTTATACCACCACATCAAGTCAAATACAATTTTTCCCTTGTTTGATATAAACAAAATTGATTCTTGTTTTGTCAGGTAAAAGAAATATTTGTGCAAAATTTCAGCTTGATCCGATACTGGGTGTGAGAGAAATAACATGTACAAATTTTTACCAGACAGACAGACTGAGTTGATATAAGCTTTGTAAATAGTATAGTTTTAAAAATAGTACTTCTCTAGACATTGTCAGAGACGGCAAAAAGTAACCCTGCGTCTGAAAGGAAATAATGACAAGTGTTATTCACACACTCCAAGAAACTAGATTTTCTGAAGTCTCTCTCCAACAAAGTAAAGACAGAACAAAGTTAAGTCCCTTCCCATTGACCTTCGTCTAAATATTTCCTGCTGACACTTGGAGTCATGTCATCGCCTTGTTGCCCCTCGGCATCTTTCTTTCTACAGTGGCTCTCAACATTTCTTCCTGTGGCTCTTCTTTTCCACAGATTTAATCCAATATAACCGAAGCCCCGCCGCCAACCACTATTTCTGGTATTGAAAGCCAACAAAATGCATATTCTGAGGTATCTAGACTGCATTTTCCTGCTATTAAAAAGTTTTATTTCAAAAACCTAATGTGCTATTCTTACAGACTTAGACCCTCCCGAGCCGTTCGGCGCATTTGCCGTCAAGCTGTTTCCATAAAAATGTGTCACTGGTAATCTCTGAAGCTTCTTCCCACCTGCCATAAGGACCTCCATGAATGTGTGGCGTCAAGTTGTACTAGGATATCATCGCAACTCTTCTTATGCGTACTTCGATTTGTCAGAGAACATTTCCCGCAAACCTCATGCGACGCTCTCTCACAATCTTACTAAGGGGTCGACTCCTAGTTCGGCATAGTATTTCCTTGATTTAGACCCGAACTCTATAACTGACTCCTAAAATCTGTCTTAGCCATCTTTGTTGAGCCACATTTAGTGTTTTTCAATTTCGGCAGATGACTATTCACTGCACTTTATTAATGGAGCCTCGCCACTGGTAAAAATGTGTAACCTCTCTTAAATACGCTCTTGGAATTAAGTGACTGTAGTTTGCTTTTTGTTTTTAAACTCGAACCCCTCTGGTAGGGGTTTTAAACTCGAACCCACCTGGTAAGTGGTTTTGAACTCGAACCCCCCCCCCCGGTAGGTTTTTTTCAAACTCGAACCCTCCTGGTAGGGGGTTTTAAACTCAAAACCCCCTTGGTTGTGCTGGGACAAGTGATGGTTTAGTATTAAAATCTCAAACAAAATGAAAGCAAACAAGATTACAAAGAGAGTTTGTGTTGCCACACAAACACAGAGGCGGCCCCCGTGGGAGACTGATTCCTGTCGGATCTGCATATTCGCTGTTCGACTGTGGATGGCATCGAGCAGGGTATGAAACCGAGACCGTAGAGATAATAAGTCCTGCGCGCTAACCGCACGACCAGGCATTGCTCTAAATCTAATGACTAACTGGTTACAAACTAATAGCCTACTATTGAAAATATACCTACACATTACGGAATGACAACTATCGGATATGTACAATATGTCATTCTAAACTAGACTAAGAAATTCTAGATCTAGATTCTATAATGATTTTAATTAGAACTTAAATCTAAATCTAGTTTTAAAAATCTAGCTCCAGTGTAAAGAAAAAAAAAACTAGTGTAAAAAATCTAGCTCTAGTGTAAAAAAAATCTAGCTCTAGTGTAAAAAAATCTAGATCAGATCTGAATCTAGCTATTATGTCTTTTAAAATGCGAGTCACATTACGAGGTTTAATAAACATTACTATACCGAGTTGTTTTAGCATTTAAAGAATTTATTCCATATGACGTCAAAGGAAAAAAATCCACTACGTCACCCGGCCTAGTTAGACTAAAAAAAATCATCTATACGAGCAGCTTGTTGAGGGTTCATAGACATTGGTGCACCGAGTGAGATCTTTTAGCATTTCATTTAAAGAATTAACTCCCTATGACGTCAAAGGAAAAAAATTCCATTACGTCACAGGTCATCCTGTATGCTGATGAAGCAGCTATTGTAGCTGATTCTGATATTCAGCTACAGTGCCTGGTTGACAAATTATCTGCTGCTTGACAGAAGTTCGGCTTAAACATCAGTCAAAGCAAGAATAAGATACCTGTCCAAAACACAAACACTGCACCTCAAGTAAGCATTAATGGCCAACCACTAGAAATTGTTGATCACTTTTGTTACCTTGGCTCCATCATATCCCATATGCTAGGACAAATTTGTACAAATACTCCTTCTTCCCTAGTGCTATTAGAGCATGGAATGGGTTGCCTGAGCTAGCCAGAAAAACCAGTGACTTGGCAGAATTTAAGTCATTGGTTAATTTGCATGACTAAATTCATGACGCGTAGGACGTAATCATCTTCTTTTTTGAAGTAACGTCTGTATTATATAAGATAAGATAAGATATCCAACAACACTCTACTGGATAAAGACATAAACAACAGGATAGCCAAGGCGATGGCCACCATGTCACGGCTGCAGAAAAGAGTCTGGGACAACATATTGCTGACTAACAGTACTAAAGCCCTAGTCTACCGGACCTGTGTGTTGAGCACCTTGCTGTACGGAAGTGAAACATGGTCAACCTACTCATGGCAGGAAAAAAATCTGAATGTTTTCCACCCTGATGCCTAAGGCGGATTTTTAAAATAAGGTGGCAAGATAAGATAACCAATGAAGAAGTGCTACAAAGAGCAGGGTGCCAGGACATCCGCTCTGTTATTAGCAGCAGACGCCTTGGCTGGCTTGGCCACGTTCGTAGAATGCCAGAAGGTCGACTTCCACAGGACATCCTGTATGGCGATCTAATAGAAGGCAGGAGAGCCGCTGGTCGCCCACTTAACGCGACATGAAGCTCTTCAAAATCGACACTGGCAACTGGGAAGAGGTGGCACTGGACAGATCCTCATGGAAAGAGAGCATAAAGGAAGGGTCAAAGATTGCAGATGCCATACACAACAGAAGCAGAAAGAAGGGTGAAAATGCAACGGCGCCTGGTGATTATATATGCCCAACCTGCGATCGCAGCTGTGTATCAAGGATTGGCCTCTTTAGTCACACAAGAAGTTGCAAAGGGAAAAGATCGTCACTCGAGACGTAAAATGCCACAGATATATATAAAAGGATTAAAGACGCTTTTTTGTGTTTGTCAGTCTGTCTGTCCGTTATGTTAATAGCGAGGAAAAAAAAAGACTAAAAGCTATTGAAAATCTGATTAAAATTTAATTTCCCTTCCGAAACATCGCATTAGTTTTAAGTTTCTATAATTGATTGTTCCGGATGTTTATATATTTATAGTGAGAGAAAAAAAGGATTCCAGATTAATCAAATGCCTTTAATTAAATTTGTGGGATGGTCTGTTATGAAAATTAGAAGTAACATAGCCTTATGGAAATTTTTTCAAACCAGACTTTGGTGTTAGGAAATTTTTTTCCTTAAAAATCGGAGCATAATATTAACGATAATTAGATTTTCTAACGTTTTAGCTAGAAAGTTAAATGTAGTGTAAGAGAGAAGTGCGATTTTACATAAATAGAGTTAAACTATTTTCATAAAAATTCCGGAACAACCAATTGTCGTAATGAGAAAATTATTTGTTTTATTTATTAGAAGAGGGATTTCAAACATTTATTAGCGTTATTAGATTTTTCACATCTAATTCGGCTCATATTTGGCGACGATTTGTAAGAAAATTAAAGTAATGTAGGTCGATTTCTTTTTCGAAACAAAATCCGGAACATTCTTTACCGATTAAACAACTTTTATTATGTTTCGGCAAGAAAATTAACTGTAAAATAAGTCTAAAAATTGATTTTCAATAATCGTTGCTAGTAAATTACTTACTTATTTTAAAATTCTGAATAAACTATTGTCGATATTTTTGAAAAAATTAAAATTATTTGACATAAATTTGTTTTAAGTTAAAAATTCGGAACAATTGATAAATAAACTATAGTGACGTAGTGTCAAAGAATATAAGTGTAATATTAGTCAATTATGCGATTTCAAACAATCATTTGACATAATTTATATTTATAAAACAATATCCGGAACAACTTTATAGTTAATGAAATATAAATCAGTATAGATATTTTTATTTAGATTTATATGCTATTTACATACAAAACCGGAACAATATATTAAAGATAATGTGTTTCTTGCAACGTTTAAGCATGGAAATAAAATCTAATATAAGTTAGAAGAGCAAACAAATATTTATTGGCATTGATTTGTTTTTCACAAAACATCCGGAACAATCTATTATAAATACTTAAAACTATTACAATATTTCTGAATGATAAATTAAAGGTTAAATCAGATTTACAATAGCCTCTAATCTTATTTGTTAATCTAATCGTGACGGACAGACTGACCAACAGAGAAAACGCACAAAAATAATCTTCTTTTATTCAGATGGGAGCACTAAACAAAAAATAAATAAAATCAGATTTTTTTTTTTAAAGTTTAAGGAAATGGTTTGGCACCTGTACATGTTGCGACGTTACGCTACTGCACGAAAGTCGATGTATAAAAAAAAACATTTTAAAATATGTGAATGATATTTACATACAAAGGGCATTATTAGCCTTTATAACATACAGAAATGTTTTCTTTTAATTTTAGTAGCTAGTTGACCAGAAAAAAACATCTTTAACTATTATTTACATTTGTTGTAAACATTTCCTGTACATTTTATAAATATATATGACGTGGTGATACTGAAAATACACAACGATGGTCCATCTTTGTTAGCATATTGTAACATTGCCTCCCTTACATTTACGTTATTGTTTTAGAAGTGGTGTATTTTTATGAAAAAATCCCTTGCATAATTAAGTTTATAAATTAAACGGTTTGCTTTTAGAAAACCAAAATTAGCCGTTACACCTAAACTTTTCAAGCCGCATTTAATGAGGAAATAATATTTTTCATATTTCTTCTAGTTTTTGAGATCTGAGTGCGACAGACGGACAGATGGACATTTTCCACAAACCTAATAGCGGCTTTTTCCCCTTACGGGGGCCGCTAAAAATCAGTCACTAAATTCCGATCCCCTCCCTTCGGGGGGGGGGGATTTCATTTCGAGGGGAGGGGGGTTTGAACCTCAACCATCCCCCCGGCTACGCCCATGGTATATATATAGTGCTGATTTGATGCCTATAAAAAGTAAATGAATTGAAAAATTAACGGTCTTTTAATAGTAAAGACTTTTTACTATTTTTGCTAGCCATGCAATGCTGATGCTTCATATAAAACATTTAAAAAAAAAAAACAGTAAATCTATGGCCGCTATCGGAGATGGTAAAGAGAGAGATGCTGAGATGAAGTAGCCATCATTGTGCAGTGACAGAAATTAAAAACTATTGAAACTGAAGGGTAAAAATAATTTAACTAATAGAGATAACGATCCTTTTTGGCTGTTTGTACGTCTTATTTTATCAAGTAGTGTCTTATTGTTTCAGTAGTGTCTTATTGTTTCAGTAGTGTCTTATTGTTTCAGTAGTGTCTCATTGTTTCAGTAGTGTCTTATTGTTTCAGTAGTGTCTTATTGTTTCAGTAGTGTCTTATTGTTTCAGTTGTGTCTTATTGTTTCAGTAGTGTCTTATTGTTTCAGTAGTGTCTTATTGTTTCAGTAGTGTCTTTTTGTTTCAGTCATGCTGAGACGCTCGCAACATTCTGCTCTAGCATGAGCGTGGACCATCATTAACAATACAAGCTTTAGTCTAGGAAATCAATTCAAACGTGGCTAGTTATATTTAGATCTGAGCATTCGGATGTCTTCTATTACCCCCACGAGGAAACAATTACACTGGATGGTTCAAACACTGCCTTTTGGTTCTGCGTGTTTGCGTTGACGTGTGTATATGGGTCAGTGCTTGTGTACGTGCTTAACTCATGATCTGCTATTATGTTGCGTAGACCTGTGTATGTGTTTTCAAGGGTCAGTTTTACGTGAACTTTGACAATTGTGTACACGCGAGTTTATTAATGTTCAGAAAGTTTTGTAATATTTTTGATAGACAATCAGAAGTAAAAGACTTTTTATTTGGCTCTTTAAAAATTATAAAGTTAATTAAATTAAAGTCATGTGATACCGACAGAGTCAGTGCCCACTATTCCTCTTGCTTCATATAGGTTTGAATGATTTAATTTTTTGAGACGTAAAGGTCATAGTGACCGACTGGTCCGCGTGTGATTTGGGGGAATTCCATGACAAACTAAACAAGGTCAAGGGCGCTAAATTAAACTTGAATGTTGCCAACTAATTAAAAAAAAATGACAACAAACAGAAGAGCTTAGGAAAGATATCTTTTCTAGTTAGTAGCTTATCAACACCTCCTGTACTCTGTACACCGGATACACCAAAAAGCTAGCTATTTACAGTTTTATCGCCATTGATAACTATATTCAATTGTGTGTGTGTGTGTGACTAACTTGTTAAAAGTCCTTTGTGTACATGCTGACAGACTGGACTGCTTGAATTGTTGTATAACGTGATGTGTCACAATGTCTTGTCAAGGATTTGATTTGAAATGTGCAGTGTGTGTTTTAACATGTCTGTCAAGACTTAAATAATTGGACTGGATATCAGTTATAATAAAAAGGAATTAAGGTTTTGATTAGATTTGGATAGTCTGTGTTTTACAGAAATTAAAATAAAGATCTCGCACACAACAGTAGAGGCCTCTAGATATGAGACAATAGACACGCTGACGAGATTTCTCTTTTAGCAGAAACACAAAATAAAAGGCAGGGGGAAAAAAAAAGTTGTGTGTTTAGAAGTTGTAGAACAACAAGAGTCTTTAAAAGGGGAGAATGTGGAGCCCCTAGTGAAAGAAGTGAACAAGAGTTGTATTTACGTGACAAGAGAAATAGAGGAACAAATAAAATATCCTGTGAATGAAAAGTGTGTCCCATCCTCTTCCTCCTCTTCCTTCCTCTTCCCAAACATTTGGATATAGGTTAGGTCTAGACGGAGATGAAAAAATTGGTTTCAAAAAGGACATTTTGGGAAGAGTTGTAAAGCCAGACAACTCTGTTTCACTTCCGTTTATAGAGCATGTGTCTGCCACTGGAGCAGGGATGTGTTCATTATTCAACTAGTTTAATGTACGATTGTCAATGAACTACCCATCTCTCACAAGTCATCTCATAGAACACCAACAAGGATTAGAACACATAACAGTTTGTTATTATGTAGATAAATTACGGCAACATTTAAGGCCAATATTTACATATTTTAATAAATATTTTGACAAATGACAAAACTGTATACACAAATGGTACTAAAACCCATCGTAATAGTCCCCCTTACTTTTATGTATAGTTTTAAAAGTTTTGTAATTTAATTTAAAAAGAAACAACTAGACTAACAATAATAAATCAGTTGAATTAGAAACATTTCTACCAATTGTTTTTGTTTAGCGCAATTTCATGCTTTTAGCTTTCTCAATACCCTATGATCCTATCACTTGTCTCACTACCCTATGATCCTATCACTAGTCTCACTGCCCTATGATCCTATCACTTGTCTCACTGCCCTATGATCCTATCACTTGTCTCACTGCCCTATGATCCTATCACTTGTCTCACTGCCCTATGATCCTATCACTTGTCTCACTGCCCTATGATCCTATCACTTGTCTCACTGCCCTATGATCCTATCACTTGTCTCACTGCCCTATGATCCTATCACTTGTCTCACTGCCCTATGATCCTATCACTTGTCTCACTGCCCTATGATCCTATCACTAGTCTCACTGCCCTATGATCCTATCACTTGTCTCACTGCCCTATGATCCTATCACTAATCTCACTGCCCTATGATCCTATCACTTGTCTCACTGCCCTATGATCCTATCACTTGTCTCACTGCCCTATGATCCTATCACTAGTCTCACTGCCCTATGATCCTATCACTTGTCTCACTGCCCTATGATCCTATCACTAATCTCACTGCCCTATGATCCTATCACTTGTCTCACTGCCCTATGATCCTATCACTTGTCTCACTGCCCTATGATCCTATCACTTGTCTCACTGCCCTATGATCCTATCACTTGTCTCACTGCCTATGATCCTATCACTAGTCTCACTGCCCTATGATCCTATCACTAGTCTCACTGCCCTATGATCCTATCACTTGTCTCACTGCCCTATGATCCTATCACTAGTCTCACTGCCCTATGATCCTATCACTTGTCTCACTGCCCTATGATCCTATCACTTGTCTCACTGCCCTATGATCCTATCACTTGTCTCACTACCCTATGATCCTATCACTTGTCTCACTGCCCTATGATCCTATCACTTGTCTCACTACTCTATGATCCTATCACTTGTCTCACTACGCTATGATCCTATCACTTGTCTCACTACGCTATGATCCTATCACTTGTCTCACTACGCTATGATCCTATCACTTGTCTGGACCAGTTGGGAAAGGGAGGGTGGAAGAAGTGGTATCTGTGTGAAAGTTACGTGAAGGGGACTATTTCAGCTTATACCACCATCTATCAAGTAAGCTTTTCTTCCCTTGTTCGATACCGAACAAAATTATTAATTACCAATAGTTAACTAACTGTTGTTTATTTTAAACTATTGATTCTCTTTTTTTCAGATACAAGAAATAATTGTTTAAATTTCAGTTTTGACCCAAGATTGAGTGTGGGGGAAATAACTTGAGTAAAGTTTTTTAACATATCGGTTTGCTGTCAGAAGACAAAGTTTCCGTTACACCTAAACTTTACAAGCTACAAAATATTGGATTTGTAATTAGCTTTCAGACTTTTTACTGACTACATAAAAAACTAATTGTGGCTCTCCCATTGGAGGTTACCTTTAAAATAGTCACTGTGCAATTTATAGAGAGTAATGATATCGAAACAGAGAGAGAGAGCGAAAGTGAGAGAGAGAAAATAGAAAAAAATTGAGACAGAAAGAGAAAGAACAATTGAAAGAAGTGGCGGGTAACAGATAGAAAGAACGACAATCAGTCAATGGGAGATTCTAGACCAACCTAGCAGGTATATTGTGACCGTAAGGAAGTGTATGCTAAGTGAAGAACCTTTAAACAGGTTTATGACATTCAGGTTTCTGTAGAACTTTTTAGACTTATACGGAGACTAAGTAACATGGAGCAATTGAAAGTGTGGGCCTCTCTTAGACCATCAACAACTTCTTGAGCTCTCACGCATAGACAGACAGACAGAGAGACAGACACACACACAAAATAACACTGTTAGACAAATCTCATTAACATTTGCCCTTCTTTGTTTGTCCCCACAAATACATTTAAAGTTATAAAAATTTGATAGATAGACAGACAGACAGACAGACAGACAGATAGATAGATAGATAGATAGATAGATAGATAGATAGATAGATAGATAGATAGAAATAAGACATCCTAAGCTTGCTGTAAAGACCTTTGTTCCGCGAAGTCAATTTCAAACTTATTACCAGACTTTGACCCGGCTAAGACAAAACTTTTAAAAGTAAACACATTCATTTTACGTCCTTTTTTTAAAATTGAAAACTTATGGAATGAAAAAAAAAATATTTTAAACGTTTTTAAGATTTAATGTTTTATTTGCTTTTCAGATTAATTATCTCTTCCAACCCATTTCAACCCTTCCCTGACACACATTGTCTCTGAAAGAGTACTGCTTTGATTTTGAAATGTTAAATGACCTGATCTATAAATACACACTCTTGTCTAAACACACTTCACAATTCACAGTTTGGGTGATCAAAACAAAATGACATTCGTTGAATTGAAATGTGTGTCATCAAAAGTGGCACAAACACATTTTAAACCAACACTTTTGTTTGTTGCTTTGTAATTGAATTCAAACTGTTTTAAATTACAAATGAGCTGTAGATGATTTCTTTCAGATTTTTAAGTCTTTGTTAATCAACACTAGAAAAATGTCTTAAAACAAGGGACATGTTTTTATGACATTGGAATAGATTGAAGCAGCTGGAATTAAATCTGAACTTTTATTCTTGCGTCCAATGTCATCGGTGCTAAAAAAACAAATTGCGTGTTTCAGCTTCAATACTTTCTATTACAAAACAAAATAATTGTAATAATGGTAATGTCTTCGATTCCGAAGATTAAGGATGAGTGCAGTGTTTCATATGACTACTGTAAATCCAGATGCGACCTGCATATTTTGCCGCAACTAGTGCAGACAAAGCCGTTGTCCGCCGTGTGTCTATTGAAGTTTTCTTTCCGTAAAATAAAGTTACAAGCAACATAAATCTCAATACAGAAGTCTTTGGGATGTAAGACATAAAAGATGAATTCAATAATATTGCTTTTCTTCGAGTCCGAACATTAATGAGGAATACAGTATTTTCCGTGGCTACGCAGCCCCAGCTGCGACCTACTTACTGTGCCACAACCAGCGCAGACCTGACCAATAAAAATGTCAGATCTCATTACATAGGAGCTTTCCTCGATACTATTTAAACAGAGTCACCTTCTCTTGTTTACTTTTCGATTTCAAAGCTGTCATTGAAATTATTTAAGCAATAAAATACAGTCACAAAGAAAAAGAAGAGACAACGATATAATAAATATCGAGGCTATGTATGGTAATTAGAAGAGATTTAAAAAAAGAAAAGACTAAATATGTCAAGGACACCATATTAAAAAGACTGCACTGTTGTCAACTAAATAGTTACATTACTTTTTGAACGAAACAGCAGAGCTTAGATTTTATTAGACAGGTCTATAACGTGTGCACACCAATCATGGTATATTCTTTCAATTACATTTCTTATCAAAACTTCCTACATACTGTAAATAAGTTACACTAAAATAGCTAGCTATAAATAGTTATCCACCAAAGATGGGTGCTGTGATGGAGACACAATCCTCTCGTATTACCGGAGTTATACATCAGTGCTCAACACATTTACATCTAGATCTATTTCTCATACAATCCAACTCAAATGTAACTTACCATCGGTCATGTGGGCGAGCGGACCAAGGGCCTTGAAGCAGGCCTCAGCAGTCCTTAAGACCGGAGCTCTGAACATGGAGAACTCTGTTGTCGTGGACAGGTTCACATTGATCTGAAATGACGCGAGAATAGAATTGGTCGCATGCACCTCTCAATGAATGAACGAACTTATTGTTTCATAGAAAGTATTGACCAAGACATTGCTAGATGTCTGATTTAAAATTGATAGGTGAGGAGTGAGGGTTAGGTATATGTTACACTTAGTAGAAAGTTTAGTTTGGTTCGTTTGGAAGGTTACCACATAATGTGTGTGTCGGTGTGTTGGAAAGTCATCAAATAATGTGTGTGTCTGTCGATGTGTGGAATGTCACCAACTGATGCAATTGACTGCAGAATCACCATGTAATGTATCTATGGTAAATATTTTTTTTTCAGACAATTTAATTCCACTTAAAAATACCAAAAAAAAACAAAAAAAAAAACAGCTAATTTCTTGAGATATTATTCACTAAGCACCTTAAAGATATAGTTATTAATTCAGCTCAAATGAGCATTTGTTAAATAAACCATTACCTTAATTAAGTCTATAATTTTATTTTTTTATGATTTTATCCCTGCAATAATACTACATGTGTTATATATTACTTTATAAATCTAGTTTAAAACTGACCTGCGACTCCGATAATATCGCCTTGGTCTCATTCTGTGGATAATAAAATACACAATTTCTGCAATCTACCAACAAATCAATCAATCAATCAATCATCTACTTTTATAGCTTTCTATCTATCTATCTTTCTATCTGTGCATTTCTAAGTATTTCTAAGCTGGTCGAGGTCAATGTCTTGTCACGAGTTTCAATTAAAGCTAAAGCACTGAAATACATTTAAGAATGAAAGTTTTTAAAACGGAGTAAAGTTATAGAGACAAATAGTCACACAACTAAATGTCTAGAAGTCCGCCCCCTTCCATTTGATAGTCAAAAGTTTTCTGAAGCCTGGAAAGCTAAATACTACTTTTGCTTTAAATTATCTAACTTTTTATTATTCGTGGCGGAGTCTTTTCTTGTTATCCGAGCTAATAATATTTTAACACATATATGCCATGTAATCAACGCTTCTGTAAAAGGATAAGACAGAATATTGGGAACATAGATATAAGTGCTCTATCCTTAGAATACAAGTATAAATATACAATAAATATTGATTTGTTTAATACAGAAGAGTCTGATACTTTCATTCAAATCATAGTTGATTTTAAACTAAACGAAAAGAAAGGGTCTCAGTAAAGAATAAACTCTGCACCAAATGAATGGTTTGTAATATCGACTTAGTCTGTTTACTTTGGTTGTCTCTTTGTGGGCGGTTTTAGACCGTCACTACTGACAACTAGTTGGTCAATATGGCTGGACAGAAATGTACTTAGGGTAATTGGGTTATCTTAAGTACAGAATACCATGGTGAACTAGAGAAAATACTAATGTTATTACATGGGGAAAAAAGTCAACCTATTACATAAAAGATGTAATTGCTAATGAAACAGGAAAGTGCAAGGTTCAGATCCCGATACTTTGTTAGCTTAAGTCTGATTCAAGAAAATAGGATTTCTCTTTCTCTCTTTTCTCTTTCTCTTGTATATACTCTCTCCATCTCTATCTATTTCTCTCCCTCTCTCTTTTACGTTCTCTTCCTTCTATCTTTAAAACAGTGATTTCAAAGTCATGATCTTATTAGACTCGAATGATTAAAAAATCTCATCATGTAAAATAAAGAAAGTTAAGTGCTTCACACTGGATCCTCATTTACTTTCCAAGATTTATATCAAGTAATCTAATCACCCACAGTCTAGATGGAAGCTTGATATAAAGACTAGACTGGATCATTGGCAGATGACATATATTAACTAACCGCTTTTATCACTTCCTTCATCAAAAAGAGTAACAAAAAAAAAGTGAATCCAGGAGAGACCTCTGGATCTTGTCCGCTGTCCGTTCTTCATTAACCCTCCAAACGACCCTGATAATGAGAACATCGGACCCAGCGAAGTCTCCATTTCCCATCTTGAATCTGACATACAAAACTGGCTAATGTTTTATCCCTAGCCCCATTTTAAGTGTCGACCAGACATGACATCCTCTTGGCTGCCACATAAACTGTCCCACCGCCAACAAATCCAGAACTCTTCAAGTGATCTAAGATTTATCCAACTTCATTTGGGATTTGATCAAACAACGTCACCAGCACAAGAACTTGATGGTTGTAATAATGTGGACACTGGTGTATTCCTAAATGTTGGTTCATTGTGTAACTTCATAGACACTATACTTAGAACCAAAAGTATAGGCTTAAATCGTTCATATACAAAGAACAGAATAGTCATTTCCAACGCTTCAAGCACTCCGTACAATTGATTTCTGTTTCTGATTTTATCCTTCTCGTGGGTAGCAGAATCCCAGATAAGGACCAACCAAGCTTTAAGATTAAATTCGATTTCCGAGATGTTGGTCTGAGATTCGAATTATTTTGACTACTGTCTCAAATGGTGAAGAAATAAATGGGAATAGGGCTAACTGTCTCAAGTCAACTAAACCTTCTCAAGAAATAAAGCAGAGATTTTATGCGTGTTTGTGACGACCGCGATGTATTTTTTTTTTGTTTTTAACAAATTAGTAACGTCGGGAATACAAGTTGTAGTCTGTTATCACTAACAGGTTCCAAGACTTATTTCGAATTTAGAGTGAGCTGTGGTGGAAAGAAATGAGATTTTAAAACTATTTTGTAGCTCTGTCGAGCTATCAGATCAAGTATTCAGTCAGAAACCAAATAATTAGAACTTTTTTTTTGTGTGTATACTATAGACAGTGCTTTTTTTTGTAAAACACTATCAATAAATTGCTAATACTCAAGTGATGATTGCCTAACTTTTAACTACTAATAAATTAATAATAAAATTTAAATGCAAGAAAAGTTAATAATTTTTCCCCACATAGAAAAAGGCACCTGTACGCCGTACCGGTACATACCGTCACAACAAAAGCACTGACTAGATATTGTCCTCCGATTACGTACGTTAGTATTAAAACGAAGTCTTCATGTGTTTAGATTTGACTAAGAGGAACTAAACTATTTAATTCAAATCAATATTTTTGTCCTATTTCTATTGATCTACAAGGTGGTGAAAAACTGTCAAAAGTGTATGAGTATTGAACAATGAGCAGGTATTTATATTTTCAAAAGCTCGCTCGGTATCAATCCAATCCAATATTCCGATTTGTACACTTTTATTGAACTTTCCACCTGCTGTTGGATCTAGCGGATGTCGTATGTTTTTTTAAAAGTGATTAAAAATGTTAACGCAGCAGTAGGACTCGAACTCACGACAGGAAAGAGACTGATGAATACAACTAATAATATAGATCACTCGATCACGATTTCATTACGGCGTACTAGGAAAAAAGAAATATGTTTGTATAATGTATGTATGTATATTTGACGTACACGAAACTATTGATTTGATAATTCAGATATTCCACTATTTTCGCCCAAACTAAACAGTAACAAATCATACATGAATACATTGATATATTTGATTCGTTGTTTACAACTAAGAAAAAAGTCGAGCACATAGTTCCAGTTTGAACGTTTGAAATAGTAAAAGATGCACACAGACCTATATATATATATTATATCTAGACTGGACATGGAGATCTTTTAGCATAAAAAAAAAAGAAATTTCATTTAAAAGTTGAATCAAGGTGTTGTTTTGTAAAGTAGTTATAAGAAGTAAAGTTGTTTTTTTCAACCCTAATATATGTAACACATAGATCTAGATCTAGTAGTTGAACATTGTTATTGTTATTAATTATTATTTTGCAATTTTTAGATACATAATTTTAAAAGATCCAGGTAATCAATCTATTTAAATGTACATAAGATAACTAAAATGAAAAGACGTGAATTATTTCGATCTCGATGCACAATCTGTTATCTTAATGGAAATTAACAGGAAATTGTTTTATTTCGTGAACTTGCGTGAATATATAGCTCGGCGATGAATACATAACAAGATTCGATCAATCGCGGATAAGAATCTGTTTCACTTTTTTACAGTCTAGATATTATATCTATAGGTCTGTGAATTCACGCTTGATTTATTTTATACACTTTTTTTTCTTTTAATTAACTGAAAGTCTTTCTTAATTTTTTTATTTTTTTTATTTTATAAATTAAATCTTAAACGAAACATACAAGAACTTCTCATTACAATACAATCTTGACACAACTGTCAGAACTCACATCTCCACTCTCCACTAACGTAATGGAGGTACATAGAAAACGCTAAAGAACTCAATATTAAAACCTATTGGTATGTTTATCTAAGGCAAGAAGAACAAACATTTTATGTTCTAAGTCACTTAAAAAAAAATCAATAATAATTACTATTGACGATAGTATACAAGATAAATGTGATTGAAGCGTGACATTTAATAAATGGAAGAAAAGCGAAATTTGACTACATTGCAAGTCCTTACAGTAATTGGACACAAATGTCTCAGAAAGTCTCCTAATATAATGGAGAAACTTAAAATGAAAAGAGATCCCCATGTATTTCTTGTGTAAGTGCTTCTTTCCTCTAGGACATGTAAATACATTTGATAAATTGGCTGTCACGGGCTGTGGAATGGCACAACCTTAGCCTGAGTTTGTCAATAGTTTTGTCAGGAAAAGGGGAAGTCTAAAATGGCATAACATGCCATGAAGGTCAACCAATGACAAGACGATGAGTAAAAACACCCCACGACCAATGTCTCCCTCCAACTCTGTTTGTTTTTACAAGTTTTATTTGCCCGTAAAAAAAAGAAGGAAATGCCGTGTCTTCTGGGTGGAAATGAATCTTCACATTATAATCTCGTTGAGTTCTCGTTAGACGGTAGTGAGACTTATAACTTTCAATAGACCTTGTACTCTTAGACTAATTACTTTTTTTTCCCCCAATTTACTTGCTACTGTTACTGTCACTGGAACTAAGGTTTCATTGTCAAGTTTGAAAATTGAGATTAACAAATGATGTGAAAAAAAAGGAAAAATCCTTATTTTTATTTTATGTCTACGTGTCTCTGTAAGTGGGGGGATCGGAATTTAGTGACTGATTTTTTACTTTGACTTTGTTTATTTTAGGAGAGATTTTAATGCTAGACCAACTAAAAAATAACTCTTCAATATAAAAAAAGCAAAATTATATGAGCATAGCCAAAGGGGTTTTGAGTTTAACGCCAAAAAAATACCTCTTCAGTATCAAATAAAAAGCAAATTACACACTCAAAATGCTATGAGCGTAGTTAAAGGAGTTTTGAGTTTAAATCCCCCTTCAGCGGGGTTTGAAGCCAAAAATGCCTCTTCCATATAATGAAAAAAGCATATAACACACTCAAAAATAAGCGTAGTCAATCCAAGGGGAGTTTTGAGTTAAACCCCCCTCCTCCAGATGGTTTTCAGTTTAAAATCCTCCTACAGGGAGTTTTGAAGTTGAAAACCTCTTTCTTCAATATTATTCTAAATTTAAATTCTAATTTAAAAATAAAAAAACTAGAGATTTTTTAGTTTAATACCTCCAATAGATGACTTTGACGATAAAACTTACCTTTTTCATATTAAATCTAAAGCAAACTACAGTCATCTAATTCCAAAAGCGTAGTTACTAATTTCTACCAGTGGCTGGGCTCACGGGCGCCCGCAGAAGGTGCAAAGAGGAGTACTTGCACCCTCCTGGATTCTGAGGAGCCAAATTCTAGCCACTTTTTTGCACCATCAGGTCAATTAAAATCTTAGTAGCAACTGAACAAGTAGTGCTTCCATTGGTGAACTGAAGTGCAGTTGTAGTAGACTAGCGTAGGTTATCAGGCATTGATGGCTGACCATTCACATGCACCCCTCTGAATTCTGGGTACCCAAATTTTAGCCAGGTTTTTACACCTTCAAATCAGTTACCTTCTGCTTGGAAGCAGCTTAACATGTAGTGCTTCCATTAAAATAAAGTTAACAAGGATAAGCTATTGTTGTTATAACCTGTAACAAGCTCATCTGTAGTTAATGTCCTACCATGTACGCTTGCAATTCAATATTTAATATTCTATTGCACGTTAGTCGTAACGATTTGTTTTCATTTACATATAATTAATAGTTATCATTATATTTAGTAAAGACCTAGAATATGATAAAAGTATTTTTTTTTTGTCTTGGAGCAAAAAACCTTGCCAGAGCTTCCAGATAAGCATTCATCGCCGGCTTGTCCATGGCGACAAGAAGCAATTCATAGTAAAGTTACTTACAGTTTTGGTAGCGTTTGCATTTTTTCTTTGATCAACCGTTGGGATGCATGAGCCGCACTAATAAACTTACCAAAGTGTACGGTAAATAGTTTGTTCACGTTTTTTTTTTGTTTAATTTCATGAAACACGTATTTATAGGTTTGGGGGGGGGGGGCGTGATGCCCTATTTCTTTTCTTTAATTTTCTTTGTAATAAAAAAGTTGCAGATACAACTTTGATTCATGAGTTGCACCCCCTTGCCAAAACCCCCCTTGGATTGGCTGGGCTCCATTACTAAAGTGCAGTGAATAGTCATCTGCCGACATTGAAAAAGCCTAAATATGGCTCAACAAAGATGGCTAAGTCGGATTTTAGGAGACAGTTATAGAGATCGGGTCTCAGTCAAGGAAATCCTATACCGAACTGAGAGTCGACCCCTTAGCAAGACTGTGACAGAGTGCCGCTTGAGGTTTGTGGGACATGTTCTCCGACAAAGTGAATTACACATAATAAGAGTTGCTAGGAGGAAAGCGCAAACAGTGATAACTTGGCGCCACACTTTCATGGAGGTCGTCAGAGCAGGTGGGAAGAGGCTTCAGCCGTTGCCAGGGACAGATTTTTGTGGAAGCAGCTTGCCGCTTAAGGCGCCGAACGGCGCGGGACGATCTAAATAATTAAGAATAGTATATTAGGTTTTTGAAATAACACACGGTAGATACCTCAGAATGTGCATTTTGTTGGCTTTCAATACCGGAAATAATGCTTGGCATGAGGGGGGGGGGGTTAACAGCGCTCCCCCGGACCCTCTTGCTGGTAAGGGCGGATAGTCTAGAATTTTCGACTAACTTCAGGAAGAACCAACAACAAACGTCTACAGAAAGAATGAAGGGTCAGAATGTATGAACGTTACACACACGCGCGCACACACACACACACTTATATACATATATTGGCCGGGGGGGGAATTTATAAACCATAAAGAAACAATGAATGAACCAATAAAAAACAAGGTTACAAAGACAGTTTGTGTGGAAACACAAACTCTAAATCGGCCCCCGAAGTGGTCCACCCAGGCTGGTAAAAAGACAGGTTTCAATATTTTCAGAAAGAACAACAGAATGAAATTATATCAAAGACAAATGACAGAGAAGAATGGAGAAAGAAGGTTGACAGATCTTGTGTGGTGCCCCAGCGGTCCAGCAGACCAGAGGATAGGTGAAACTGAATGTGAAGTTGGATGTGAGCCTGGCCTAACTGATTTCTTATAAGGAATATCTAATTGATCTAATTGTTTTGTAAAGGGTGAATCTCTTATTCAAATCCTCAAGAAAAACATTTCCGTTTAAAAAAATCTTTAAGTTACTTGTGCCGTGTACATCGCATAGCATTGCTGTTCACGCGATAATATGAAAAACTACTTATTAATTGTTGTTTTAAATTATGCCCATTTTATATGCATACTAAATGGATTTTTTCTCTTAAAAAAAGTAAACATTTTTTGTGTGTAAATGTAGTAGTTAGTATGACAGAACTTATCTAACTTCTTTGTAGATTTGTAAAAAAAAAATAAAAAATAAATCTAAAACCATTGCATAAATGTACCAAAGGTATGGTAAATAGTCATCTCCCCTACTAAAGAGCATTCCGTGATTTAAAAATTAGATTTTTCGCTTTCAGAAAAGAAAAAAGTAGCCTCAGAACTTTGAATGGTTTCAAATATGTCGGATTTTTCCTATCTTTTCTAGTTTATGAGATCTAAACGGGACGGACGGACAAACTTTCCACACAAAACTAATAGCGCCTTTTCCACTTTCGGGAGCCGCTAAAAATTAATAAATTAGTTAATCAATTAGTGATAATTAATTTATTTTGCTTTATATAGCACAAAGGGAGCTAAACCCTGCTATCATGATATTTATGATAGTAATTAGCTGTTCTTTCCCTAGATAAGGCCTTTTATTATTATTATTTTGCTTTTTTTTTTAATTCAAGAGAGGGATTACGTGTATCTTTTAAATAATTGTGAAATGAAGAAAATAGTACTGGCTCAGGTGTCTTAAAGAGAGGCAGAGACTTTTTTTAAAAGTTAGTTAAATAGATGTAGGCCTATTGTGATTCAGTGTATATATATCAGTATCATTACATTTGCATTAATTTTCGCAGACATTTCGAAAGTCAGACATTCTATTCAATTCCTGGTATCATTCGGCTTCAATACATCATATCATATTTTTTTAAAAATATTTTAAGTAAAATAATCTTTTGTTTATGGGAGTTTTCTGTCATTGTCCGCACAAAAAGAATTGTCGATATCATATTCTAGCCATAGGACAAAGTGATAGCTTTACTGAAAAGACTTCATCAACGACAAGCGAGATTACTAGTTAGTTTCTTAGACCTAATGGGAGGATACGAAACTTTTAATCCGGGATCAGACGAGAGGAAGTTTTTGTGTTCAGTACATTTCTGTAGTCGACAACAATAGAACATTTTGGAGTTTTGAGAGAAGTAGTTTTACTGCTTTGTCGTATATATATATACCGATATTAGTACAGAAAAATACAATTCTCTATGATATGTTGTTTCACTTTCACTATGTTGTGTCACCTTGGTTCACTTTCCCAATACTGTCAAGGTTGTTTCAAATTTCACTAAACAATGTCAGATTGTTTCAAATTTCACTACACTATGTCAGGTTGCTTCACATTACACTATACTGTGTCACATTGTTTCACTTGCACTGTAATGTGCCATGCTTCACTTTCGATATGATATGTTGTTTCACTTTCACTATGTTGTGTCACCTTGTTTCACTTTCCCAATACTGTCAAGTTGTTTCAAATTTCACTATACAATGTCACATTCTTTCACTTGCACTGTACTGTGCCATGCTTCACTTTCGATATACTGTGCCACGCTGTTACGTTTCCTTTCTACTGTATCATCGTGCTACTTGTTAGGTTGACTGTTCCAAGATTATTAAACATTGAAAAGAAATGTAGGTAGTGCTACTGACATCGGAGCGTCTAAAGGAAATCTAAAGTTTGCAATTGGATAGCCTGTGAATAGAAGTTTAATGAGAGAGAGAGAAAGAGAGAGAGAAAGAGAAAGAAGAGAGAGAGTAGAGAGAGAGAAAGAGAGAGAAGAGAGAGAGAGAAGAGAGAGAGAGAAGAGAGAGAGAGAAGAGAGAGAGAAGAGATAGAGAAAGAGAGAGAAAAAGAGAGAAAGGGAGAGAAGAGAGAGAAAGAGAGAGAAGAAAGAGAGAGAGAAGAGAGAGAGAGAGAAAGAGAATAGAGAGAGAAGAGAAAGAGAGAGAAGAGAAAGAAAGAGAGAGAAGAGAAAGAGAGAAGAGAGAGAGAGAAGAGAAAGAGAGAGAAGAGAGAGAGAAGAGAGAAAAAGATAGAAGAGGGAGAGAGAAGAGAAAGAGAGAGAGAAGAGAAAGAGAAAGAGAGACAAGAGAGAGAAGAGAGAAAGAGATAGAAGAGGGCGAGAGAAGAGAAAGAGAGAAAAGAGAAGGAGAAAGAGAGAGAAAATAAAGAGAGAGATAGAAGAGAGAAAGAGATAGAGAAGAGAAAGAGAGAGAAAAGAAAGAAGGAGAGAGAGAAGAGAAAGATAGAGAAGAGAGAGAGAGACAAGAAAGAGAGAGAGAGACAAGAAGAGAGAGAAGAGAAAGAGAAAGAAGAGAGAAAGAGAGAAAAAGAGAGAGAACAAAAACTTCCCAGTAAACAGAATGTTATGGAGCAGTATAAATAGAATACAAATCGAACTGTGAGAGATTTGAATGACCCTGATAATTAACCTCTAAAAAATTTTTCAAACTAAAACAAAATACAAATAGAATTATGCACACAGAACTAATTAATACAAACAACTTTGAATCATGGGAATAAAGCAAATGAACAACAAATAGCTGTTTGCAGACACATGTACACTTTGTAAACACACATATGTATTTACATTTCGTTAACAAAGAACATTTTATGCGATGCGAAATGAGTTCTTAAACACATGCGTGTAGGCGAAATAAATACACATTCGCGCGCGCACCAACATTTCATCAGACCAGATTTGTTTGTAAAATTGACATTGCCGGCGAGCACAATTTAATTCTGATTTGAACACGTAGCGCTATTCATTGCTAGAATCAATAAACCTGTCTGTCGTGTGTCTGTGACTTGCATTCTTGAGATGATTTGCTAGTGCCACAATTCATTACTTACATTAGATAGACTTTATAGCTTTGTGTTTTTCTTGGTCTTCCTCTAGAAACTAAACAAGTGAAAGGGTTAATGTTGTTGGGATGTTGTTAGACACTGTGTCAATATGTTTCTTTCATTAACTATTGTATTGTTTGGATCTGAGCAGAATGAGAATAGGAACAAAAGTGAAATAGAAATCTTCAGAGACCAAAATAAGAGAAAAAGGCTAAGAATTATTTTTTTTAGAAAGTTGTAGTATTTGATTCTGGATGTCTAAATGTCTCTCTGTTAGTTGTATGTTTCTCTCTCTGTAATCTTCCTTCACTTTTTACTTTCTCTCTCTCTCTCTCTCTCTTTCTCTGTAATCTCTCTCTCTCTCTCTTATTCTCCTTTTTTGATTCGAGCGAACCATCGGCTTAAGGGATGAAAACAATTATAAACTGCTTTTAAAAAATCGATTATTTCATGTTTAAATTCTGTTTCTTGCACTGTTTCGATTGTTTCAACTGGAATAAAGGACATTCGATTTGTTTCTGTCCAATGTTATCTACACGTAGAATATTTCCAATACATAAAATAGATGTGGACCATCCAAAGACTTAGTCGCCGCATCAACTTCTGAACGATCATTGTAGTATCGATCCCATAACTATATATATAGTATATATACAGGGCCTTTTTTGTGACGGTACGCACCGGTACGGCGTACCGGCACCTTTTTGAAAAAATTATTACTTTTCTTGTATTTTGACGTATATTATTTATTTTAGTAGTAAAACGTTGGGCAATCAACTACAGAGTACCGGCACCTAATCACTGAGTACCGGCACCTAATCACTGAGTACCGGCACGTATTTTTTTTTACAAAAAAAAGCACTGTAGATATAATGAAACGGTAACACTTACAATGAGAGACGTTAGGTTCAATAAAACAATTCAATCTATTACTACGTTTGGTAATAATACTTCATAAAAAATCATAATAAGTCAGCAACTTTGTTTCCTTTAAAAATGTGTTAGGTCAATTAGACTTATCTATAAATGGGGTGGGCCGTGGGGGGGGGGGGGGTAATAAACAAGCTTGTTTTGTTGTTTAAATTCACCGTACAACAGTATGTTACTAGATTGTAGAGAAGAGCCTCCTTTACAAATCTAATCTTTTTGTTTTCTGTTTTTGAATGAAAGGAAAATGTGTTTTGTTTACTTACTGAAGTCCACGAGGTAAACATTTCTATGTCGACAAAACGCAACATTCTTTGTTTGTTGATCGGACCAATTGTAATGGCGGCTTGAGACGTAGAAGAGAAGCCAGTAAGACAAAAACCAAATCAATGAAATAAGTTGGACTGAAGCTAAAACCAAGGAACAAACTGTTACACACGAACACATACTAATAAATACGCACACACACACAATGATTTCGCACACATAAACGCTCTCATCTGCAATATTTTAAGTTTTAATATAACTGCCCTTTATGGCAATCTGAACATTAAAATAAACTTTATAGAATCCTAAATGCTGCTGGTAAAGTCATTGGTAAAAATAAAAAAGCTGAAAAGATTCTAGAAATAAAAAAAATCAACCTTTAGGTCAGGATTTTGCGATTTTACCATCACAAAAGAGATACAAGACAGTGAAGACACCAGATAGCAAAGACAAACAGACACAAACACTCTTTTGTTACTCTGGCAATCAAATCATTAAATAGAATCAATCTGATATAAACTTTTCGCATGTAAATTATGAGTCTGGTCTGAATGTATATTTTGGTTTT
This sequence comes from Biomphalaria sudanica, assembly GCA_036873155.1. Taxonomy (NCBI): domain Eukaryota; kingdom Metazoa; phylum Mollusca; class Gastropoda; family Planorbidae; genus Biomphalaria; species Biomphalaria sudanica. The sequence goes on along the minus strand of JAZGLO010000548.1, from coordinate 98,428 downwards.
CTATAGTTATAATGTTTTGTATGGTGTAATGCACAAATTGTATGACGAATTTCCTCATGGATAATAAAGATTGTTATTATAATAGAAACACTAACAGACGTTAGTAGGATAGAAAGCACAATTACAGATTGCGTATCTAAACTAAACTACAATAACATAGATTAACATAAAATACATTGCGATATACAGTAGAGAAAACGCAAAAGAGATCATGTGACCTTCTTGAAAAAGAGCACTAGGCTGCTCACGTGATCAAACTGTCAACAAACTTCATTCTTTCTATTTGGAAAACGTGCATCATAGACAAGTGTCATGGCTGTCAGCAACAAAGTTGTACAAGCTATCAAAACTTTTGGTCCTCGATGTCCACAAGTACTGCTAGATGACACAGTTAGGTCTAAAAGTCTTGATATTTGACACAGTTAGACCTATATGTCTTGGTAGACACATTTAGGCCTATATGCCATGGTAGTTGACACAGTTAGACCAATATGCCTTGGTAGTTGACAGTCAGGCCTATATGTCTTGGTAGTTGATACAGGCCTATATGTCTTGGTAGTTGACACAGCTAGGCCTATATGTCTTTGTAGTTGATACAGGCCTATATGTCTTGGTAGTTGATACAGTTAGGCCTATATGTCTTGGTGGTTTTAATTTTTTTTTTTAAGAAAGTCAGTAAAAGTCGATAAATTACAGTCCAACTAAAAACGACAAAACGTTGATCTCTGTTTAGGGGTTATGGATTTTTGGACACTTTATTTGAATATTTATTCCTTTTTGTGTTCATTTACAATGAGATCAAATATTAGATCTTATAGACTTTGTTGACCTTCCAAGAGTAAATAAACACCGCCAGGTGGCAGTATCTAGAAATACAAGCTGGTGACCTCTAATCTTGTACAAACGTTGGTAATTAACAAATGAATGCTCTACGTTCTTGACGTGCTGTTAATGTTTACTATTTCTTTAAAACAAACATACAAAAAAACTATAAAAAGTGTCATCCAGAATTTAGATCAAATGAAACAAGTTTGATTTGTTGGGCGGTTAATGATTTGTTATCTTATAATAAAGCTGACAAATAATGAGAACACAATTTTCATTTTGTATTTGAAAAATAAAAGTTTAGTCAAGAGACAAATTTTAAAATTGAAATTACTCTAAAAAGTGGATTTGAACATGTGACCCTTGGATAGCCTGCTTATGTCATACCCATCGGCCAGACCAGTCATTTACAGAGTCTCAATGGTCAGAATTAAAGTTTTCAATACTTATACAGAGTTAAAGAGATCTGAATATTTCACATGAGTAATTTAATAATGTCCGAGTCTTTGATAATTTTATTTTTCTGTGGCGAGCTACTTTCTGTTGTGTTCCTAATGAAATGAAAAGTTTTGGGCTTGTATCGAGACGACATGATTGCTTAAAGTCATCTTCTCCTCTATGGACAAAATGTCAACCCAAATAAACACGGGACACGCTAGACAATAGGCGTGACGTCACCCCAGACAGATTCTTTTCGCAGTTGCCTTTTTATTTTGTAACGACTCGTGGGCGGGATCCGTTTTCGTTGGAAATGGTAGAGTATCGGGTCAAAATAAACTGCAGGGGACAGGGGGATGGAAAGGGGTGAAGTAGGAGTCTGAGAATGGAACTAAGCGGTGCGCACGAAACCAGTGAAGCAGAAAACTTGGGATCCAGAAATAGACTGGAAGACCTTCGATTGTTTTAAACCCGTAAGCTACAGGCAACATGTCAAGCGAGTAGAAAATATGGAAACGAGACGAAAACAATTTGGACGATAACCTAACCTTCTAAACGGAGCAGAAGTGAAGCAAGAAATGCAAAAGAATGGAAGAAAAATGAAAAGGTCAAGGTAAATCATTATAGATTTGTTAATGTTAAAGAGATGTGTACAAATAGAAATGAGTTATGCCATCTCTCTAAGTCTATCATAGTTTTCTCCTTTACCAATATACTGGTTTATTAAAATCTGTAGACCAGACTCGTACTCTCTCTCTCTCTCTCTCTCTTTATTGTTTTTTTTATACCATAACAAAAGTTAAAGTTATAAAGATTGTAGAACAGGATCGAGAAATATAAAAAAAAAAGCAATTATAGGTGCCGAAACAAAAGCTAGGAAACTCTAGGATGTTGGAAGGGTAGGGGGAGACTTTTGAAAATGGTGAGAGGGTAGAGGGCAAGGTTCAAGTAATTTTTTTTTTTCAGTTGCGAAGTGGATTTTTGGAAACGATATTTTTACAAAATCGATTTTTGAGATACTCCGTTTTTTTTTTTAAATCTTGCAAATATGTTAGCTTAAGTAGTCAACTCAAGAAAACATTAAGAAACTGGAACGGACACAAAATAGAGCAGTGAGATTTATAAAAAACGAATATTCACATTTGACTAGAGTAACATCTATAGTAAAATCACTAAATTTAGTAAGCCTTCAGGACAGAAGACTCAAAAGTAAAGTAGCAATTATACATAAAACACTGAACCATAATCTTCAAATACAAAAACAGAATTTAATAAAATACTCTGAAAGACACAAAGATAAAGGCACATGCCTCGTCCCATATGCTAGGGCAACTTTGTACAAATACTCCTTCTTCCCTAGTGCTATTAGAGCATGAAATGGGTTGCCTGAGCTAGCCAGGAAAACCAGTGACTTGGCAGAATTTAAGTCAGTGGTTAATATGCATGACTAGATGCATGATGCGTAGGACGTAATCATCTTCTTTTTTGAAGTAACGTCTTTATTATATAAGATAAGAAGATAGTCCACCTTTTCCTAAAGTATCTTTAGGACTTACAGTTTTACAGTTACGCGAAATAAAAGTTTCATGTTAATTTGAAATGAACTTATGGATAAAACTATTGGATTTTTAAAAATAGAAAATAAGCTTTCATTTTTTCTGCGTGATAGATGCACAATGAATCTACTGCCAGTATTGCTTCAGTTCACATCTACAAACGTATTTAACAAGGAGCCTTACAAGATGTGTTAGAGAGTATTAGAGGGTAAGAGAGTACTTAAAAGTTAAAAACTACGATTACGTCATGACCCCCAGCTTTAGGTCCAGATAAAAATGTTATCATAGTCTGGAATGCGTGAAGATAAAATGGCTGCCCGCGAAGAATAGCATCCATAAATTACAAGGACACTTCAGCTGCCATCTGGTGTCTCAAGGTCAGGGACTCATGGACATTTTTTGTTAGTTAAAAATTAAATAAAAAGTTGTTTGTATATAAAACGCTTAAGAAATGTAGATTTTCCAATGGACCTGACACTTGAAATGGACAAGACATGAAATATTTCTACATTTGACAGACTGAACAAAAGTCTACAGTTAAATAGTACTAGCAGAAAGATCTAGAATTGAAAAGCTATTTCCCTTAAATTAGAGATTTTCATACTTAAAGGAAAAATATAAATAGCTAACATTTTGATGTATCCGGTGTTTAAAATAAAGGAATTATTATGAGCTTTGTTCTTAGGTATAAACTATATTTTTTTGCATTTTTTTATCATTGCAGAATGAAATTTTCTTTTCTCTATTGCATACAGCTCAAACTTATTTCAATATCGGGGAAGCATCGGACTTTCACTCAATCACTTAATCTTATTTAAAAACCAATGGGCAACTAACTTCTAATAGAGGAGAACAACAGCCTCGAATTGAGATATGTTAAAATTACATCACATTTTTTTTTCTTCAGTTGGCAACAGTAAATTCAATTTAGCCGAAACCAATCGTCACAGGAGGCCTGAAAACTTGTCTGCAACGTCGCAACATGTTGGCAGTGTTGAGGCCTACTATATGGTCTGGATTTAACGTGCGCGACATTGTTAACTTTGAAACTCTCCGCTAACCCAGTATAACCAGCACCATGTACTGGAGATTTTCACGAAAAGCTAAACAATGTCAAGGACGCAAAAATGAACCTCAATGTTGTCAACTAAAAATTGAGCTTAGAAAATTGTAATTTTTTTATTGAATACCCTAGTGACTAGTCTATAATTTTAAAATGCACCTTATGGTGCCCAATTGTTTTTTTTAAATAAGTTGCGCCATTGTTATAAAATTAAACTCTAATGTTTCGTGTTAGCGCAAATTCTTTCTCATTTTGAAAAGTACTGTCTCTTGGAAGAATTTCAATCTGCATATAGGAAGTGCCGTAGCACAGAGACAGCAGTGGTCAGGGTACTAAACGACTTACTTCACAATTCCGACAAAGGCCACATATCATTTCTTTCCATGCTGGTCTTGTCCGCAGCCTTTGATACGCTAGACCATGAAATTATGATGGCCAGATTCTCTGCAACTTTTGGTTTAGCAGGAGTCGTCCTAAAGTGGCTTGGATCCTACCTGACGGAACGCATCCAAAGTGTCGTTGTTAGCGGGACAGAATCAACAAGCTTACTTTTGAAGTACGGAGTACCCCAAGGATCAGTTCTAGGCCCAGTACTGTTCACTATGTACACATATCCACTCAGCGGTGTCATACGGCCAACCGGTATCTTATACCATTTCTTTTCCGATGACTCACAGTTATACGATTCATCAGTTACCTCAGAGGTGTCGCATCTGGCAGAGAAAATCAGTAGTACCGTTGCAAGGGTGAGCGATTGGATGGTTGAAAATAAACTCAAGATGAACGAAGACAAGACAGAAATAATTAAGATTGGCACTAGGAACAATGTCTCAAAAGTTGAAAGCACAGATTCTCTCTTTATCACGAACTGCCATGTTCCTTTTGTCCATGTAGTGCGGAAACTTGGAGTTTTCTTCGACTCAACACTATCTTTCGACCCATACATAAGTCAGTTCTGCAAAGGTCTTTATCTGCAGCTGCGCAGATTAGGCCAGATCCCACCATATTTAACAACGGAGTCAACAAAAACGCTAGCTGTGGCATTCATACTCTCCCGCCTTGACTACTGCAACGACGTGCTAGCAGGTATACCTGATGACAAAATAGCCAAGCTGCAACGTATGCAGAACAACGTCGCTCGAATAGTCCTTAAAAAAAATAGACAAGATTCTGCTACTACGCTCTTGCGCACGCTCCATTGGCTTCCCGTGAAAGCGAGAATCGATTACAAGGTCGCCACACTTTGTCATCAGTGTATATATAACAACGAGATGCCCTTGTACCTTAGAGAACTGATTACTCCATATGTCCCCCAGAGAGCCTTGCGCTGAATGGACTCAACGCTTTTATTAGTGCCACGTTTCTCCCTCAAAAGCTACGGTCTGCGGGCTTTTTCAGTTCACGGACCAAAGGTTTGGAACTCACTCCCCATTGATCTCAGACAGACAACATGCTAAACCACTTTTAAGAAGAACATTAAGACCTATCTGTTTAAAACTTTTTTAGATTAGTTTATCATGTTAGCTCTTGTGTTTGTGTTTGTAATGTTGTTACAGCGCCTTGAGCCTACATTTAGTTTGTTAACAGCGCTCTATAAATAAAATTATTATTATTATTATTTCCTTCGTATTAAAATTATTTCATACTGAGACTAAAAAAATTGACTTTTGGAGCTGAAAAATGCTAAAAAGTAAAATAGATATATAAATTATTTAAAAACTTTAACAAAAAACATAGCTTATCAACATTACATTTTTATATTAACACCGGGTACACCAAAAAGTTTGTTGGTGTTTTTAGTTTTTCATGTATGAAATCTCTAATGACAGTGCGAAAGATTATTCTCTATGGCTCACATTATACAAAAACTAAAAGCTCTGCAACAAAAATATGTCTAGAAGAAAAACAAAAATGTCTACATGCACATAATGTTTAGTGAACAATTTTCTCCAAACTGGCATATAAGGAAGACAAAGACAAATGAGCGATTTTTCTGTGGCCTTTCTCACTGATCCAAAATTGTGAATGACAGAATCTTATCTAAGACATTTCAAAGAATTGATTGTGAGTTTTAAACGTCTATCGCTGAGATAAATGTTTTAAAATGTTTCAAAGATTTTTTTGTTTTTGTTTTTTTGTCTCTACAATGATCATTATGATAGCAATAGCGGTCACAATTCGAACTCCTAAGAAAAACATAGTCAGTCAACAGCGCTAGTCATTTTAGCTATTTAGCCATCCTTACACTTTATATATGTATGTCTATCTTACCTCTCTTTTCTTTTTAAGTATAATTAAAATAATCTCTATCTAAATGTACACGGTACACATTTAAACAATCTTAAACTAAGGATGAGCGATCCATCAAGAATCAAAGTATTAATCTCCGTTTCTTCTAAGATTAAGAGGATTTGATGTTTATTTTTTTTAGTTATAACACTTGTAGGTTGCTGTTTTTTCGGGTTAATTAAGCTTTGCTAATTAGTAATTTTGTCTCAAAAAATTAGAAAAAGAACAGATAAAGGCACATTTCTGATTCAATATTTTAGGACAATTTTGTGCAAGTATGCCTTCTTCCCTAGTGCTATTAGACTGATTAGTACGTAGAATGCGTTCTCTGAATCGGCTAGGAAAATCAATGACTTAGCAGAACGTAAGACTCTTGAACTCACGACTAGATTAGCACATAGGACGTAGGACGTAATTATCTCCTCTTTTGAAGGAACGTCTACATTGCATAAGATAAGATTTGCATGTGATCTGCTTTTTGAATCAAAGAAAACTCGTCTAAACATTTATTTCATTAAAAGTGAACAGTGTGAAAACGTAATAGTCACATCATCAAGTGCTTCTAATTAGACGTTCAGTATAAAAGCTCTAATTAAACTCATTAGATCGGTAAATCGGTGTCAGAAGTTTACTGGAAAGCTTGTCTAAAGTATCTTTGTGTAGTACTTGGTGATATAGGAATTAAATAATAGAATTTCGTTGGAAATTTATAGAGAGGGTTTAGAAAAGACAGAATTTCAAAAACGTATCAGATAAAGACCGAAACTATTAGTGAGGTCAACTGATTCACAAAGCACTTTCTACATGTTAGTATTATGGAACAAGTGTCTTGAGAATAAGGTGGATAAGCAGACTCAGCTATGACCCAATTCTAGATCTACTTAGAGATCTACTTAGAGATCTACATAGATCTAGAACTAACAAGATACTGCTTATCATTCTACTTAGGCATGCGCAATCATTCTACTCAGACATGCGCAATCATTCTACTCAGACATGCGCAATCATTCTACTCAGACATGCGCAATCATTCTACTCAGACATGCGCAATCATTCTACTCAGACATGCGCAATCATTCTACTCAGACATGCGCAATCATTCTACTCAGACATGCGCAATCATTCTACTCAGACATGCGCAATCATTCAATTCTGGTTTCTTTAGTCTATTATTTAAGAGTATAGAAGAAACAAAACATTTTTTTTGGGGGGGGGGGATTATTTTTAATTATAAAAAGCTAAATAAAGACAAAGCAAAAGTAATCGAAACACATTTACAGAGGCCAAGCCGCCAAGGTAAGAGACTTGAACAAAGTGAGATAAAGTTGAACTAAAGTACACTTTTAAAAGTCAGAGCAAATATTGTTTTAATTTGTTGTCTATCACCAAAAGTCAGATCAGTACCAAAATTAGATTAGGAAGAATGATGTCTATATTCTGTGAATAAATGAAGATAATCTAATTCACATTTCAATAAGATCTACTTCATTGCTTTTCTAGTTTCGGAATTTCAATTTGAGATCTAATTTAGCTTGACTCATGAATCGATCATTTTTATTTATCATATATACTATACATTCACTTGACCACGTGACTGGTCATAACATATAAGGCAAGGTCATTCTGGCTCTGGCTAGTTGTTTAAAAAAATATTTTCTAACGGATCCCTCAAAGTTTGTCTTATTACGAGGTCAAAGTTGATCTATAATAAAATCACGTTGATTTGTTTAGTGTAGCTCCAGACACTCGTCACGGTGATCTGTTCAGTGTAGCTCCGACACTCGTCACGTTGATCTGTTCAGTGTAGCTCCAGACACTCGTCACGTTGATCTGTTCAGTGTAGCTCTAGACACTCGTCACGTTGATCTGTTCAGTGTAGCTCCAGACACTCGTCACGTTGATCTGTTCAGTGTAGCTCTAGACACTCGTCACGTTGATCTGTTCAGTGTAGCTCTAGACACTCGTCACGTTGATCTGTTCAGTGTAGCTCCAGACACTCGTCACGTTGATCTGTTCAGTGTAGCTCTAGACATTCGTCACGTTGATCTGTTCAGTGTAGCCCTAGACACTCGTCATTTTGTCTGCCATTAAAATAAAGGCACGTTACAGATCACGCATATTTCTAGCCATCGAAGAGATAAAAAAATGGGGAAACTGCGATACAAATCACGTGCCCTTCTTGAATGGGGAAAAAATGTCCAATTGATTATCGAATGTGTGTTTCTTCAACCTTAACAAATGAGTGTAAAGTTTATTAGGAAATCTTACAAGTTCAGATCTATAGTGTAAGCCTTCATCGATTCTACAATTCTTGGCATGTTTCCTTCTAAAAGTGTGGAGCGACTCCATTAATCCATTAAAGTACGCAGGGAAGGGGGGAGGATAGAGGATGTTGCTAAGGAAGTCGTCACTTTGTCACATGGTACTCAATAATTTCTCGTTCCCTTTCACGAAGCAATACGTCAGCAAGACAGTTTTCTTAAGACAGACAGGGGAATGTATTTAAACAGAGACAAAGTATTTTTAAGACAGACATATGAATGTATTTAGTTTAGCAGCAAGACACACAGTTGTAGATCTATATCTCCAGTTTAACAGTACATATACCACATCAAAAAGAATTATTGTCTTTGACTACCAGTATTTTTAGTGTAACTCGAACCTAGCTAAGTGGAAAATGGAAACGTGTTCTAATATGAACACAACGGATACAGACTGAAGTATTCAATCCCTTTTCATGTTGTCTCTAAGTTATAAAGGGGAAAAAAAGAACTAAGGGAGATAAAGAAAGAAGTATTTCTTGGTTTGACTAACAAATCAGTTTGTGTTTACAATTTATTGTCGCGCTTTGAGAAAGAATTAAAACAAGCTCATTCACATTGGCCCGCAGAGAAAAGTGAGATTGAATCTCCAGCACCACATTAATTGCAATAAAAGTGACCAAAGGGACATAAATTCTCCCACCAGCATCTGCTTCTGTCCAAAATACCAGGGTCAAACACGACATAAACATCCACCTCTTTTGATCATTGACCAGATGTGGCCATTCGTTGTCGACCATATCACAGCCACTCGTGGATGTAACTCATCTCAGAGTACACAACACACTCTGACCGCTGTGTCCAATGATAAGAATCAAGTACGCAAATCTTTGAACGACAGTTTAGTTTCAGACACAACAAATTTTTGATTGCCATTACTAAACTCGCCTTATTGTTAAGATTTTTTTTTAAAAAGGCCTTTGACTTTTGAATGGCTAGAACAGTAAGCTATTTTTAACTGGTGCCAGCTCTACGAGTGTCACCGTTGTTTTTTTTACTAGCCTAGGAGTTAAACCCTGTAGCGTAGCAAGGTACCCCCTGGACATGGATAAAGAGTATGATTGTGGGCCCCCTTCGTCGTTTGAGTGATATAAAACTGAAATGATTCCTTTAATTGTCAATAGATCTAAAAACAAATTTATTTGAATGAATGATTTATTATTTATTAGTGACATTAGGTTCAATTCAGAAACTACTTTTAACAGTTAAAACCAACAGTTTTTTTAAGGGCTCTTGTGGACACTTGATGGTCATGAGTCTGGGCTTAATGAACCTCTCCGGCCCTGGCTGCAACGTCTAAGTTAAACCAACAATAAGTAGAGACCTTTCAGCTTGTATGTATGTGAGATAGTGTTTAAAGGGGTGCTGTTGTGATGTAGCGCCAATCCAACAAACCCTTGTTGGCGAACTTTATGACTTACACACATATCTAAATAAAGCATGGGTGTTAGTGTTTTCAGTCTTCCCTGACCTATAGAGTTATTCTCATCCTTAAAGGCAACCGTTTCCCGGTGAAGCAATTCTCTTTTTCCTTTCAAATTACTTTGTCTCCTTAGGGGCCCAGCAACCTTTTTTTTTTTTCATTGGCAAATCACTTTCCAAACAATTTTTTTGTTCTCTTTGGTGGTGATGATTGGTTGGTGCGATGGAATGCAGCATGATGATTGGTTGGTGCGATGGAATGCAGCATGATGATTGGTTGGTGCGATGGAATGCAGCATGATGATTGGTTGGTGCGATGGAATGCAGCATGATGATTGGTTGGTGCGATGGAATGCAGCATGATGATTGGTTGGTGCAATGGAATGCAGCATGATGATTGGTTGTGGTGATGTAACTCAGCAACGTCTATAAAGTGCTTGGAGCAAACCTCACTGCCCAACATCATTGACTCGGCATAGTAGCTTTTGTGTACTACCACTTGCCATGTCACAACGTACAAGGGTTATATGAGTATATTGATGTATAGGAATGTATTTCTTTGTATCTTATAGCAAGAAAATACAATCCTTAAATGTCGAGGTCATCTTCTATGATATAGTGTTGACTTGTAAACACAGTGGACATTGATTTCAACAAGATCTTACACGTGTGTCTGGACTGTCTGTTATGTTTTGCTCAGAGTCAAAAAATAAAACACCGAACTAGAATGTTCTGAAAAATAAAGATCAATGACAAATACCACCAGGCACCAGTGAAGATGAAATGTTTTTCATGGTCCCCATCCAGAAAGTGACAATAAGATATGTATAGTCTCTGCCCGTATGTCTAACCACCTGTTACATTTAGATGTAAAACAACAACAACAAAAAAAACAACAACAAAAAACCAACCTAAAAGCTCAATAGGCCTCATTCACTAATCGGAAATAAACGCATTTAGCCAGGTCATAATATTGATAAAACAATGAAAAATACGTATCACGTGACAGCCTTTATGGATTACATAATTTGTATATAGAGAATCACGTGGCTAAATGTTTGTTTAAGATTGGTGAATGAGGTCCATTGAAAACCGTCATCCTATTTTGTTGCATGCTAAAAACATGTGCGCTGCTACTTTTAGACTTCTGAATGCGGCCCTCGAAAGGGGAAAAGACGCTATTAGTTTTGTGCGAAATGTCTGTCCGTCTGTCCGTCCGTCCCGTTTAGATCTCGTAAACTACAAAAGATATTGAAAATACGACATCACAATATTTTAGACCATTCAAAGTTCTGATGCAAAGGTTACTTTTTTTTCTGAAAACGAAAAATCTAATTTTTAAAATCAGTTATGCAAGCAGTTTTTTTAAGAGAAAAAGCTAATTAGTATGCATTATAAGTTATACCTAATTTTAAATGAATAGTAATCTTGTAAACTCCATTTTTCTGAACACTTTTTATTGCGGAATTTTTTATTTTTTTTAGGATTCGAATAAGAGATTGAGCCTTTTTAAAACAATTAGATCAATTATAAGACATCAGTTAGGCCAGGGAGGCGCGGTGGCTGAGCGGTAAAGCGCTTGGCTTCCGAACCGGGGGTCCAGGATTCGAATCCTGGTGAAGACTGGGATTTTCAACTTTGGAATCTTTGGGCGCCTCTGAGTCCACTCAGCTCTAATGGGTACCTGACATTAGTTGGGGAAAAGTAAAGGCGGTTGGTCCTTGTGCTGGCTACATGACACCCTCGTTAACCGTGGACCACAAAAACAGATGAACTTTACATTATCTGGTCTATCGACCACAAGGTCTGAAAGGGGAACTATTTAGGCCAGGTTCACATCTAACTTTACATTCACTTTCACCTATCCTTTGATCTGCGGGACCGCCAGATCTGTTAACCTTCTTTCTCCATTCTTATCTCTCATTTGTCTTTGATATAATTTTATTTGAATGTTCTTTCTGAAAATATTGAAGCCTGCCTGGGTTGACCACTTCGGGGGCCGATTTTGAGTTTGTTTTCACACAAACTGTCTTTTGTAACCTTGTTTTATTAAAATATATAAACAGAAATACACCTTTTTCAAACATTAGCTAACAAACATACATATTGTTTATTAACAAGGTTACAAAGACGGTTCCTATGAAAACAAACTCAAAATCGGCCCTCAGGCAGGTAAAAAGGCAGGTTTTAATATTTTCAGAAAGAACATCAGAATTAAATTCTATCAAAGACAAATGACAGAGAAGACCGGCTGACAGATCTTGTGTGGTGCCTCAGCTGTCCAGCAGACCAAAGTATATGTGAAAGTGAATGTGAAGTTAGATGTTAACCTGGCCTAACTGATGTCTTATAATGAATATCTAATTGATCTAATTGTTTTGTAAAGGGTTAATCTCTTATTCAAATCCTCAAGACTGGCTAACAAAGGTAAATTTATAAAACACATTTTTGGCAGAGGTTTGTGCTATTTAATAGTTTACTTTCGTTTGTCACACATGTGGCAGTTGCTTATCTGATCATCCTTTTGACATAAAGTGTGTCTCTAGCTTGGTTGTGAATGAACGTAAGTAGTCATGCTTCAATCACACATTTGGTCATCACAGGAAGTCATGCTTCAATCACACAATTGGTCATCACAGGAAGTCATGCTTCAATCACACAATTGGTCAGGAAAAAAAGCTTGGATAATGGAAGAATGTAGTTCAAAGTTTTAGACATTAGAACATGACCATTGTGGACCCCTTTTATAATTTTTGTAATATGCTGAGTACCCCCCCCCCCCACTTTCATTTATAAATAGAAAATAATAAATGGGCATTTAGAAAAATCAGCATAGTTAATGAGGTGCAACGCATACCCCACTTTGGGAAACACTGCTGTATGGTAACAGTTTCTACTACGATAGGAAATTGCAACAGATCTATCTGCCACTTACAACATATCTATCTGCCAAAATAAAGCGATGTTTCCATTTCATGTATAATTATTATTTTTAAATACTGTTAAAACACTTTGTCTGCTCCTAAGAAATTGAGTTGTTACATATTTTGTAAAGGTTTTCGAAGATTTGTCTATTAGATTTATTTTTTATTTTTTTACATTAAAATTCTTAAGTGCAGTTGTGAATGTCTTTTTTAATCCATTTTTTAGATTAGCATTTTTCTCATTTCAACAAGTCAAGAAACATTAAAAGAAATAAGTTGATGCAAACCTCATTCACTGGTCGCATTCCCATGGGCAGGGGTGATTTATACCATTATTGCATATTACAAAGAAAAAAATATATATGTATAATTTATACTCCATACCCTCTCAAGTATTTTCTTTTTTTTTCCCCATTTAAGCTTGAAAAGATGTTTTATCATGAAAATTTAAATCATACCAAAAAGTTAGGCTTACGGTGAAAGCTAAATAAGATGCCAAAAAGTAAATTTTTAAAGTTATTAATTATTAATAGTATTATCACTTAAAAGTTGGCGTTATAAGGGATAGAAAAATATTCCGGTTATATAATTGTTACAACACCGTGCATTTGCTGAGATATTTAAACATCCAATTATTATTTGTAACGTGTCTATGTCTGCATATTGATTGTTGTCAACTTGATCGTTGCAGCAGACATATCCTGCCCAATCAAATAGGGCCCTACACGTCACGTGGTGCTACATCAAGACATAAATATGGAAATACATACGATTTTTTCACCATTTGTTCTTGATGACATTCAAGCTAAACGATTCATCATGTTTTTTCACCCTATTTCTCCATAGTTTTTCTTTTGTTTTCTTTTGTAGAGTCTTGGCCACTGTTTTAAATTTGGTCATAGCGAACTTTTGCCCTTTTGACGGTTCGTTTAAAATGGAAAGAGGTAGATGATAAAAAAATCTGTTCCCTTTGTTTGTGTTATATAATTCCAAATATTTACAAGTAAAACAAAATTATAGATAATAAAAATGATATTTTGTTTTAATTATCATCAGACATTATGGGCTTTAGTTTAGATAGAGGATCTGCATCCAAACGTCTCTTTAGTCCAAATAGAGTTTCAAAATGTCCCAAACTTACACACTTTTTCTTTCAGGAGAAAATGATAATCTAGTGTTTATTTCTTAGTTTGATTCTTTTCTTTGCAATGAATGTGATTCTGCTATAGTGTGGAATGGAACAACTCTACAGGATAGACTGTCAATGCCGGGAGATGAAAAAGCGGTAAGCTTTAACTGTACCAGAAAGTCTCCTAAGGCTAGCGTCTCTAAATGGCTCTTCTTATGAAATTTTTGTGTGTTTCTGATGTAACAATGGGAAAAAAAGGTGGGCGGATGGTTTGGTTGCGAAATCTGAATAGATTCTGATGAAATCATGAGATGGTCTGTCATACTGCAAATTTTTTAAAAGTTGAAGAAACGAAGAACGATTGAGAGATGTGAGACAGAAAGACGTGTATGTCTAGCCAGGTGGATCTTGTTTCGTTTGAATTATGTTTCTACATTCATCTACTTTCAATTGGAGATCCATGGGGCGATGATGTAAAGGTCAACTTGATAGCAATATCAAAACTTTAATGATTTCCTGAGTTATGGAAGTCTATTTTTTTTTTAGATACAAAGACATTATTTTAAGCGAATTAAAAAAAAAAGTTATTGGATATTATAAATATTTCCTTAAAATGTCTTAGAAAAAAAATGTTGATATCAGATTCTTTAAATATTCACCACTCACAAAATATAATGGAATGTAATGTAAAAAGGAGACAAAGTTTGGTTGTTTTTCCCCTCCTGTCAAAAAGAAACTAAAACAGCAAGTGGTAAAGTGTGTCACGGAACACAATGGCTCCACGTTGTTAGCATCAGTCGTTCATAGTGTCAAGATTGAAAGACACACAAAAATGCATTCATTTGGACAAGAATAGTAGGAGACTGCTTCTTATCTTCTAACCAATGTTTCAGCTAGAGTGAACTATGTTTGGCCCGAATCTCTATTTATTCCTTGAAATGTATTTAAACATACTTTACCTTTCTGTTCCAATGTCCTACATCGTCTTTATATTATATCACTTAGCCTTGCCTACATAATACACCAGTTTTAGATTAAAACTTTATATTTATGTAAAACTATCAAATCTATACACAACAAGAAAAAATATTTAAAAAAAAATACTTTAATAAAAAGGTTATATGAAGTGTAATTGTATAAATTTGTTTGTATCAGTAATATTCTTTATATAGAAATGACCTAGACATAATACATTTGTGCGATTAGAAATATATTTTTTTGTTAGCTTTTAACTTTCTCAATGCTAGATGATCCTAGCACTTGTCTGGTACAGTCGTGAAAGGGTGTTGTTACCGGTCTTGTAGCACCACACTGATGGTAAACAACTAAACCTTTATAATCGAAATATATCATGACAAATAAAACTTCGATTAACTTGAATAACTTCCTTGTGAACAATACTTAATATAACTTTGGGTGAGGGAAGAAGGAGTATCTTGGTGAATGTTTACATGATCGTTTTTTAAACGCATAACAAAATGTTCACTAAGGACTCAAGAATCCTCAAGGAGACTATTTTAACTTACAACACATCTGTCAAGTATAATTTCTTTTCCTTGTTCAAGATACCAAACAAATTATTAGTTACTAATAGTTAATTAACTAATTGCTTAATATTTTTGTTTTATTGATTTTTTGTGTTGTCAGGTAAAAGAAATAATTGTGCGAAATTTCAGCCAATTCCGATTTAGGGTGTCAAAGAAATATCGTGTACAACCTTTTGACAATACAGACAAGACATAGTGGGTTGATATAAGCTTTGTAAAAAGCAGGTTGGTTGAAAATAACTATTTAATATAATACAATGGACATCTTGAATCCTGCGTTGGCTATTAAAACTGCTTTACCATTTTATAGTTTAAATTATTGAGTATTTAATTCATTGACTTATCCCACGGAGTAGTTCTTTTCTTAGGCATTGCAATTATGGAGGATCAATATCTAATTCAAGACAAGAGCCGAGCTTAAGTGGATCTAAAGTTCCCCTTTCAGACCTTGTTGTCTATAGGGCAGATGATGTAAAGGTCTTATGTTTCTGTGGCCTACGGTTAACGAGTGTGTCATGTGGTCAGCACAACGACCAACCACCTATATTTTTTCCCAACCAATGTCAGGTACCCATTAGAGCTGGGTGGAATCAGAGGCACCCAAGGATCCAGAAATTCAAGATTACAATCTTTACCAGGATTCGAACCCGGGACCCGCGGTTCGGAAGCCAAGCGCTTTACCGCTCATCCACCATGCCTCCAACTAGTGGCTCTAGACATTTATAATCCCTGAATCTTGACCATTTGACAGAACAATGTACATTTGAAAAGCTTCCTTTTACTGGTTAGACACAGTTTAGAGATGATTATTCCATTATTTATTGTCGATGACAACACATGAATCCATCGAAAAATTGACCAATTAATTTAACAATGGGCCTTGATTAATTAATTTCATTATATATATGGACAGTACTAGCTAAGGAGAGATATGCCTCGTGTAGAGAATTAGGTCCTCGCCTAAAATTTTAAAACTAGCAATAGATAACTATAGAACCTTTTACTTTCATAAGCACTTCGATTACTCAGTGGCTAACGTATTAAAATGATGAAGCGTGTGCCCTCGAGTTCGAGTTCAAGTCGCAAGGTTGTTTTTTTCTTTACAAAACATAAAGGCCATTGCGGAAACCTTCTACCAGATACTTCTTATCCGCTACCGACCTGGTTCACACTAGAGATAGAACCATAGCCCAAGTGAGCATGCTAAAATCTTACAAATGTATTGTTACGAATCTCACTATGCAGGCTCTCTGCAAACTGCACCATACACCACCAACTTAAAGAACTTGACAACGCTGGGCTTCAAAATAACGTAATAGTTTAATGTCAATGAATAACAGCCAAAACTGTACAATTGGCAGCACGTAACACAAGACTGTACAAATATCTCTCCGCCGTATCAACTCTTGCACTGGTCTCTCTGTCTCGCCTCGGACTTGTACTGAGCCGTTGTAACGAACTGTAGCTCAGGAAGTTGTGACTGACTGGTCTCTGATACCTTCGCTCTTTATATAGGGTCCCTGCTGGCCTTCTACAACCGGACAGAACCTCGCTCGACCATTCTGGGTGGTCAGATGACTACATCCCTCGTGACGCTCCTGAGCTCTGTTCACGACGTCGATCCTTCCCGAACCATCATGTTGACACTCGGCTCGGCCGACCGTCGTAGCTCGTCACGGTTGACAGCTCGTCCAGCGCTGGCCTGGGGTGATTTGCGTCGGCTGACTACACACACACACACCACTACCCCTATCTCTGCCACCACAAGGTTTATAACAGTATTATTGTTAGTCTAGATTTATAACAAATTTAATTACATGCTTGTTTCAAAATAATTGATACAATTACACTTAATATAAGCTTCTTTTTTTTAAATTTTTTATTTGCTTTCTTTGTGTGTGTGCGCGTGTGTGTAGTGTTCTTGATGTGTTTGCTATTGTATTGTTGGTGTGTGCAGATCAAATAATCAGAAATGATCTCAAGAGTGCATGTCTCGCGCGCCTATCGACTTGTAGGGTAGAAATATTGCAAACAAAAGTATTATTATTAAAAGTGGATCAAACACAACTTGTAGAGAAACCAAACACAACTTGTTGTTCAACTAAGATACTCTTACTCTACGTGAATTTGTTCAAAGGTTAGTTTTACCTACGTATCTATTATCAAAATAATTGCAACAATTTTGAGATTTAGCCAAAACAGTTGTAACAAAACAATTTTGTAATTTCGAAATATTCTGGTGAGTTTTGACATTGTAAAAAAAATTATTTTAACCAATCTTTCTCGCATCTCTCTTTCTGCCTATTTATCTGTCTGTCTGTCTGTCTATCTATCTATCTATCTACATATATGTTTCTCTCTCTTCCACTCTCCCATTCCCTATCCATGTCTTTCTCTCTCTCCTACTCTCCCATTCCCTATTTATGTCTTTCTTTCTCTCCCACTCTCCCATTCCCTATCCATGTCTTTCTCTCTCTCCCACTCTCCCATTCCCTATCCATGTCTTTCTCTCTCTCCCACTCTCCCATTCCCTATCCATATCTTTCTCTCTCTCCCACTCTCCCATTCCCTATCCATGTCTTTCTCTCTCTCCTACTCTCCCATTCCCTATTTATGTCTTTCTTTCTCTCCCACTCTCCCATTCCCTATCCATGTCTTTCTCTCTCTCCCACTCTCCCATTCCCTATCCATGTCTTTCTCTCTCTCCTACTCTCCCATTCCCTATTTATGTCTTTCTTTCTCTCCCACTCTCCCATTCCCTATTTATGTCTTTCTTTCTCTCCCACTCTCCCATTCCCTATCCATGTCTTTCTCTCTCTCCCACTCTCCCATTCCCTATCCATGTCTTTCTCTCTCTCCTACTCTCACATTCCCTATCCATGTCTTTCTCTCTCTCCTACTCTCCCATTCCCTATCCATGTCTTTCTCTCTCTCCTACTCTCCCATTCCCTATCCATGTCTTTCTCTCTCTCCTACTCTCCCATTCCCTATTTATGTCTTTCTTTCTCTCCCACTCTCCCATTCCCTATCCATGTCTTTCTCTCTCTCCCACTATATGTTTCTCTCTCTCCCACTCTCCCATTCCCTATCCATGTCTTTCTCTCTCTCCCACTCTCCCATTCCCTATTTATGTCTTTCTTCTCTCCCACTCTCCCATTCCCTATCCATGTCTTTCTCTCTCTCCCACTCTCCCATTCCCTATCCATGTCTTTCTCTCTCTCCCATTCCCTATTTATGTCTTTCTTTCTCTCCCACTCTCCCATTCCCTATCCATGTCTTTCTCCTCTCCCACTCTCCCATTCCCTATCCATGTCTTTCTCTCTCTCATTCCCTATTATGTCTTTCTTTCTCTCCCACTCTCCCATTCCCTATCCATGTCTTTCTCTCTCTCCCACTCTTCCATTCCCTATCCATGTCTTTCTCTCTCTCCCACTCTCCCATTCCCTATTTATGTCTTTCTTTCTCTCCCACTCTCCCATTCCCTATCCATGTCTTTCTCTCTCTCCCACTCTCCCATTCCCTATCCATGTCTTTCTCTCTCTCCCATTCCCTATTTATGTCTTTCTTTCTCTCCCACTCTCCCATTCCCTATCCATGTCTTTCTCTCTCTCCCACTCTTCCATTCCCTATCCATGTCTTTCTCTCTCTCCCACTCTCCCATTCCCTATTTATGTCTTTCTTTCTTCCCACTCTCCCATTCCCTATCCATGTCTTTCTCTCTCTCCCGCTCTTCCATTCCCTATCCATGTCTTTCTTTCTCTCCCACTCTCCCATTCCCTATCCATGTCTTTCTCTCTCTCCTACTCTCCCATTCCCTATCCATGTCTTTCTCTCTCTCCTACTCTCCCATTCCCTATTTATGTCTTTCTTTCTCTCCCACTCTCCCATTCCCTATCCATGTCTTTTTCTCTCTCCCACTTTCCCATTCCCTATCCATGTCTCTCTATTTCTCCTCTGCAATTTCCGAACCAACTAATTGAACACTCCCTGATTTGTAGCTCCTTGAAATGGTGTGCATCTATTTTCGTCATTGTGTATGGCTATATACCTTAGGTCGTGTTTTGACTTTAAATCTTTCGCAGAAGATATTTGTGTCATTTAAGTATATGATTAGAGAGAAACGAGGCTTGAACCTTAGAACTGATACTCTTTCATACTAACTTACGAGCACATAAATTGGGTCCTGGAGAAAAGTTTGCAGCACACCCAGTTTTAAACAGATAAAATATCTAAATCTCAAGCAAATTATTGTGTCTTTGCGTTATGAATCTTTTTCAAAATATAATTTAGTTCATTGCAAAGGATACTGTATTTTCTATTTTAGCCACTAGTGGTATACAGATGTCTGTCAGAACTTTGAAATTGAGTTGAGCCTTTTTTAGATTAGAACATTCTTTTGACTTCGAGCGGCCTTGTGAAACATAACCTCTCTTGTGGAACAGGACCGAGAGCAGTCTTTGTGAACAGGACCTAGAGCAGCCTTTGTGGAACAGAACCTAGAACAGCCTTTGTGAACAGGATCTAGAGCAGTCTTGGTGAGCAGGACCTAGAGCAGCCTTTGTGAACAGGACCTAGAGCAGTCTTGGTGAGCAGGACCTAGAGCAGCCTTTGTGAACAGAACCTAGAGGTTTTGATTGTGTTTTAAAAAAGGAGTTTACGAAGAGGAGATCTACAAGCTGTCAGCTGTTTAAGAATGAAACCATATAAACGTACCTAGAAGCTTTTATCTATTCTGGGATGGTCTTTAAAAATGAAACAACAATCTTTCATCTGTTTTATAATGACTTATTACAACAGGAACTAGATACTGACAGAAGTTAATAGACAAAAGAAATACATACAAAATAATTTTTAAAAAGCGAAGCTTATACGAAGTGTATTTGTATCAGTTTGTATCAGTCATGTCATTAAATTTGTTATAGATCTAGACAAAAAATAAATCTGTGCGATTAGTATTAGTCTTTACCAATTGTTTTTGTTTGTCTAGCGCTATTTCATGCTTTTAGCTTTCTCGTTACACTTTGATCCTATCACTTGTCTGGACCAGTTGGGAAAATTGGAGGGAGGGGGGAGAAAGAAAGGGATATCTTGGTGAATTTCACCGTAATCGCTTTTTATATGCATTTATCACTCAAAATAAAAGAACGCCCTTTATTCGAACTCAAGGCTTGTCTCCTCAAGCGACATTCAACTCTGCTAGTGAGGTGCTTATGAAAATAGAAGATTATAAAGTTATCTATTGTTTGGTTCAAACTTAACTTAAAGCGGATACATATAAAGGGAACTAATTCAGCTTATACCACTACGTCTGTCAAGTACTATTTCTTTCCCTTGTTCTAGATACCAAAGAAAATAATTTATTGCCAATATTTAATTAACTAATTAATTTATTATTTTTTTAAATTCTTGTCTTGTCAGGTAAAAGAGATAACTGTGCAAAATTTCAGCTTGATCTGAGATTGGGTTTCGGAAAAATAACGTGTACAAACTTTTGACCATACAGAGTGAGTGGAAATTAGCTTTGTAATAAATAAGGGACATTAAATATAGCGAAAAGAAAGAGACATTATGTCAAGACAAAATATAACTTGAACTGACGCAAACATTTATATACAAATCATTTGTCAGTCACTACTTCGTATAATTTGAGACACCGTTACTAAATCAGCAACATCTGCAGTGTACGCAGTGTAAGATACTGCTACTGTATTGATGACTTATAATGGGGTTGGGCGAGTTGCACAGAAAGCATCCAGTGAAGAGAGGCGCCTATTTTTAGCTCTACTCTAGTTAAGGAGTTTGACATTTCAAAACCAGGTAGGAGTTACTTAAAATAGATGCTTCCAGAAGGATAAATTTATCGAAGAGCTCGGATTACGTTCACAACTCATCTCTGTACTTTCAGAAAGCTTAATAACTTAGGCATAAATGGTCTAATCTAGATCTACATGGCTGTCAGAGACTTCACAGGGAAAGAGGTCTAACCGCATGGTGATGGGAGGCCAGCGGTGTGGGAGAAGTAGCTGATGAGAGCGGTGTGGGAGAAGTAGCTAATAAGAGCGGTGTGGGAGAAGTAGCTGATGAAAGCGGTGAGGGAGAAGTAGCTGATGAGAGCGGTGAGGGAGAAGTAGCTGATGAGAGCGGTGTGGGAGAAGTAGCTGATGAGAGCGGTGTGGGAGAAGTAGCTGATGAGAGCGGTGTGGGAGAAGTAGCTGATGAGAGCGGTGTGGGAGAAGTAGCGGATGAGAGCGGTGTGGGAGAAGTAGCTGATGAGAGCGGTGAGGGAGAAGTAGCTGATGAGAGCGGTGTGGGAGAAGTAGCTGATGAGAGCGGTGAGGGAGAAGTAGCTGATGAGAGCGGTGTGGGAGAAGTAGCTGATGAGAGCGGTGTGGGAGAAGCAGCTGATGAGAGCGGTGTGGGAGAAGCAGCTGATGAGAGCGGTGTGGGAGAAGTAGCTGATGAGAGCGGTGTGGGAGAAGTAGCTGATGAGAGCGGTGTGGGAGAAGTAGCTGATGAGAGCGGTGTGGGAGAAGTAGCTGATGAGAGCGGTGTGGGAGAAGTAGCTGATGAGAGCGGTGTGGGAGAAGTAGCTGATGAGAGCGGTGTGGGAGAAGTAGCTGATGAGAGCGGTGTGGGAGAAGTAGCTGATGAGAGCGGTGTGGGAGAAGTAGCTGATGAGAGCGGTGAGGGAGAAGTAGCTGATGAGAGCGGTGTGGGAGAAGTAGCTGATGAGAGCGGTGTGGGAGAAGTAGCTGATGAGAGCGGTGTGGGAGAAGTAGCTGATGAGAGCGGTGTGGGAGAAGTAGCGGATGAGAGCGGTGTGGGAGAAGTAGCTGATGAGAGCGGTGAGGGAGAAGTAGCTGATGAGAGCGGTGTGGGAGAAGTAGCTGATGAGAGCGGTGTGGGAGAAGTAGCTGATGAGAGCGGTGTGGGAGAAGTAGCTGATGAGAGCGCTGTGGGAGAAGTAGCTGATGAGAGCGGTGTGGGAGAAGTAGCTGATGAGAGCGGTGTGGGAGAAGTAGCTGATGAGAGCGGTGTGGGAGAAGTAGCTGATGAGAGCGGTGTGGGAGAAGTAGCTGATGAGAGCGGTGTGGGAGAAGTAGCTGATGAGAGCGGTGTGGGAGAAGTAGCTGATGAGAGCGGTGTGGGAGAAGTAGCTGATGAGAGCGGTGTGGGAGAAGTAGCTGATGAGAGCGGTGTGGGAGAAGTAGCTGATGAGAGCGGTGTGGGAGAAGTAGCTGATGAGAGTGGTGTGGGAGAAGTAGCTGATGAGAGCGGTGTGGGAGAAGTAGCTGATGAGAGCGGTGTGGGAGAAGTAGCTGATGAGAGCGGTGTGGGAGAAGTAGCTGATGAGAGCGGTGTGGGAGAAGTAGCTGATGAGAGCGGTGTGGGAGAAGTAGCTGATGAGAGCGGTGTGGGAGAAGTAGCTGATGAGAGCGGTGAGGGAGAAGTAGCTGATGAGAGCGGTATGGGAGAAGTAGCTGATGAGAGCGGTGTGGGAGAAGTAGCTGATGAGAGCGGTGAGGGAGAAGTAGCTGATGAGACCGGTGTGGGAGAAGTAGCTGATGAGAGTGGTGTGGGAGAAGTAGCTGATGAGAGTGGTGTGGGAGAAGTAGCTGATGAGAGCGGTGTGGGAGAAGTAGCTGATGAGAGCGGTGTGGGAGAAGTAGCTGATGAGAGCGGTGTGGGAGAAGTAGCTGATGAGAGCGGTGTAGTGACTAGACTAGTATTGGAAGAGAACCCTTGTAGTGAATTGAAGTAGTCAACTGAGGGAAAAGACATGTCAAAGGCGAGTAACTATGTAGTAGATATAGGGGAGTGAAGAATACATGTGTGTGGTGAGTGAAGAACACATGTGAATGTGGCTCTGTAAAATACACATATGTGTGGTGAGTGTGGCTCTGTGAAATACACATATGAGTGGTGAGTGTGGCTGTGTGAAGAACACATGTGTGTGGTGAGTGTGGCTCTGTGAAGAACACATATGTGTGTGAGTGTAGCTCAGTGAAGAAAACATGTATGCGGTGAGTGTGGCTCTGTGAAGAAAACATGTATGCGGTGAGTGTGGCTCTGTGAAGAACACAGGTATGCGGTGAGTGTGGCTCTGTGAAGAACACATGTATGTGGTGAGTGTGGCTCTGTGAAGAACACATGTATTTGGTGAGTGTGGCTCTGTGAAGAACACATGTGTGTGGTGAGTGTGGCTGTGTGAAGAACACATATGTGGCTAGTGTGTCTGTGTGAAGGACACATTTTTCTAGATCGTAATATCACTTTACTACTGTAACTAATAATTACTGCAGCAATATCAAATTGTTGTAAGATGAGGCCTTATGCACGGATTTGTGGGAGGCCTTTCCCTCTTCAAAAGCAACACACTTTCTATTTACTAAATCTTAAATAATGTCTTATTTATGCAGAAATAAATAGAGCACTTGTTCATTTCATTTCATTCTCTTTATTTCCTTATATTTCATATGCACATTTTGTGGCATGAGTACTTGGAATTAGAAAGTGAAGGATCCTAATTAAGGATAAGGCTCTGTCGTAAATCTGGCATTGATAAAATCTTATATGAATAAGTAATAGACGTTTATGGATAGCATTTCGTCTGTTAATCTATTGCAGAAGAGATGTAGAAAGACGCGGATGTTGGAATTCGGACATTCAGTCAGCTTGTTGACAAGGCGATGCCTACACTGAACTACCATTAAGACCATCGTAATAGTGTGGAAAACCGAATCAAATCTTTCTAGCACATTCCATAGCAATCGAACTGAGACTGAAACTTAAATATTTTCATTCAGAGGATGGAATACTATTTTTAAATTTCCTATTTTTGGTCGATTGAGAAATGCCATATTAATTCCGCTTCAATTCTTGAAGAGATGAAGTTTTGGACTCAATGAAGGCAGCTGAAAAATGGGAATAGAAAGTAAGACCTTTTAAAATCAAAACTATTATTCATCTTTGCACTTTATATACGGAACTTTACTATGGGCTATAGTCTGTAAAAGTACTTTATAATTAAAAATGACACTATAATTAATTTTCTGGAACTTAATCAAATGACAATAATTAGTAATATAATAATAATATTGCAATAAATGAAATGATTGCATGGAAACAATAAGTACGAAGATTGGTGAGGAGTGCAGTATTTCCCGTGGCTGCGTAGCCCCAGCTGTGACCTACATATTTTGCCACAACCAGGGCAAGCATAACCGTTGTCCGCAGGTGGTCGATTTAGATTTTCTTTTCGCCATCTACGTTTGTACTCGGCAGTGGATTTTCTTTTGGTCTCAAATGTGTATTCCGCGGCCTTCGTGAGTGACCTCCAGCTGCCTCGTTCTGGGGCCGCATGCAACCAGGTGCTCTATTCTATGTCAGCCAAGGAAAGTTCACCACCTTTTAGCTCACCAAAATTAGATCTTATGGAAATTGTATGCCCTGTAACAGCCTAAGTGTATGGTGAGAATAGCTTGGAATGATGTGCTCATCTAGAATGTATTAGTGTAAGTCATTGCTGCTGTTATAGACATGAAGACTTCACGTTCAAGAAGCAGTAAAAAAATAAATTGTCTTTTGTGTTTCGATTTTTTTAAGGCACATTCTGGTTATAACTAGATCTATAGGACACACGCAAAAGTCTCTAAATGTACAAAGTCGATAAAAATCTGGACAACTCTTTATGTCGTGTAAGTATGTCGTGACAACAAAGGTACTGGAAAGAAAAGAATTTTTATCTAGTTACTGTCACATCAGCTGTTCATTAGTAGATTCACAGCAAATAAACATTTAGTTAGGTCTACTATAATTCTGATAGCTCTAAATTAGTTAAAGCAAGAGAATGAAACCGATTGGGATTGAAAGAGACAGAGAGAAAAAGAGAGAGAGAGGGAGAGAGAAAGAGAGAGAGAGGGAGAGAGAAAGAGAGAGAGAGAGGGAGAGAGAAAGAGAGAGAGGGAGAGAGAGAGAAAAAAAAGAGAGAGGGCGATAGAGAGAAAGAAAGAGAGAGAGAGGGAGAGAGAAAGAGAGAGAGAGAGAGAGAGAGTACACAAACAGAGTTATTTCTGCTTTCTTTGATAGTTTTGATTGAAAAAGAAATGTTCAAAGTAGTTTCGAAATCTTTGTGCGGACGCTGAGTTTCTCCCTTCCCTTGACTAAAACCTCATATGATGGGTGTATCTAATATCTCAAAGCTTCATTCCCTCTTCATAATTAGACTATTAGAAACCCACGTAATTTGTATAAACTTTTCTACACAAATTAAATCTCTTTTCCTCAGTAAATGTAGATTGTTTTCAATATTTCTTATTTGCCTATCTGTCTGATGGTAGACTTACTGCATTCATGTGCTGAGCGAGTTATCTCTAAGTTCCTAAGGACTTCAAGTAGAAGCGTAAAATGATACTTTCTGAAGTGTACAATGTGTCGTAGGATGTCACTGATGTATCCTGAGGTCAAAGGTTACGTTTTGTTTGTATTTACATGTTTCAGACGTAGCATCAGAAATCAAGACTATTAGACAAACGTCCTGGCTACAGGCAGAGGGGTAGTGAGCAAAACGTGCGCCCGGGGCAAGAGACTTTATTGGCACCCCTCTCATTTTCCATGAACATCACATAGAAATATAGACTTATAAAAAAAATAATTTAATGATAACATAATACAAATAACCTTAGCATGTATTTCCTAAATAAAATATCTACAATAATTGTATTTTTGGGCCCTTCTCTGCGTGTGGCGCCCCTACCCTTATGAGTGGCGCCCATGGCATCATGACCCCTGTCCCCCCCTCTCATTACGCATCTGGCTACAGGCATGGTTCGAATTCGAGGCTATCGTAATCACAGTCCGAAACATAGAGCACAGCTGTAAGATGATGCGATCAAAGTTATACCTTGTAAATGTATAGAATATTGTGTTCTAAATGTCTGAAGCTTATATGGAAGAATGTTGTGTCCTAAATGTCTGAAGATTATATGAAAGAATGTTTGGGCCCTTTGTACATCATACATCTCCGACACATCTACTCTCGACCACATCAATCTTTGACCACAATGAAGCTCTACTCGATTTGGGACACTCGCCAGTGATGTAGCTGGTCCACTAAAGCTGTGGCTGGTTTCAAGAGTGTCTGGTTCTGACAGATGACCTCCTTACTTTACTTCAATACCCCAGTGGAAATCTGCTTAACTTGATCACCTGTAGCCTGATCTGTCAATCAGAGCTTTGTTAGCCCAGGCAGAACTCAGAGAAAGCCAGAGGAAAAAAATATAACTGACCGCTTAATAGCTCGAGTGGTTGATTGTTTAGTTGTTGGTATCGGATTGTGATTCAGTGTGTGTATGTGAATCAGTATGTGTGTGTGTATGAATTTTGTGTGCGTGAATCGGTGAGACAGAGGTCACGGACGTTTATCGTATTTAGTGAGACAGTGAATGATGTACATCTTATAGCCACGCTTAACTGTGTTTCTTCTTTTCTCTCTCTTTCTCTCTCTCTCTCTCTCTCGATCTCTCTCTCTCTCTCTCTCTCTCTCTCTTGTTTCTTTCCGAAATCTTGCATTGTTTTAGCCATACTGAATTTGTGTAAGTTTTTAAGACCCATTTATTAGTTTTTAAGACCTTTTTAGAGGTATTTAGACTCTCCCGTGATGGGGATAAACTGAGGTCTTTTCAATGAGCTTTATAGCCTTCAGAGACTTTGCTGAAAATGCCTACTTACATTTCAGTTCACATGTTAAAAACACCTTGTAGAAACTGAGATTCCAAAAGGTCAAACAACTCATTCTTAGAAACATCACGAGTAGAAGTATAATACCTTAAGAAACAAGAACTACAGAAGATGCGACAATACCGATAAGATCACAGTAATCACAGTCCGAAGCATAAAGCACACGACCAAGAAGCAAGGCTGTAAGATGATGCGATCTAAGTTATACGTTGTACATGTATAGAATGTTGTGTCTTAAATGTCTGAAGCTTATATGTAAGAATGTTTGGACCCTTTGTGCATCATACATCTCCGACACATCTACTCTTGACCACATCAATCTTTGACCACAATGAAGCTGGTATTCATGTAAACTTCAATCTTAGGACTTGGCAATTATAGATTTATTATGATTTTCGAAAACAATTAAAGTCCATAAAGTTCAGTAAAACCATAATTTATGATAGAAAAATATAAGGGAAGCTATTGCCATTGTCACAGAATAGAAAGTACAGACAAACATTTAAAAACTATAATGAGATTTTCTCCTGAAAAGTTCAATTTATATTTAAATATTGTTGACGTTTCATGTGGCGTCTGTCAACCAGAAAATGTCGATTACGTGGTCGTTGTTCTAAATGTCGATCTCTCTCTCTCTTTCTTTCTCTCACTCTCTCTTTCTCTCTCTCTCTCTCTTTCTTTCTCTCACTCTCTTTCTCTCTTTCTTTCTCTCACTCTCTCTTTCTCTCTCTCTCTCTTTCTTTCTCTCACTCTCTCTTTCTCTCTCTCTCTTTCTTTCTCTCACTCTCTCTTTCTCTCTCTCTCTCTTTCTCTCACTCTCTCTTACTCTCTCTTTCTCGGACACACACACACACAGTCCTTGCGGATAATGTCAACTTTCTCCCAAATGTTTATCCAAGTAGCCTGACTTCAAAATCGACTTAAATCTCGTTTTCAATTAGGTCGGTTAGGAATATTTGTACAAATATTCTATCATTTATCTTCAATTAGGTCAAGTGTCTCTTTAAAGCTAGGTGTGCGGGTATTTAATTTGAAACCGATAGATAATTTCCCTCTAATTTTAGCTTCGAACCCGCGACAGTCAACCTATCTGCTCGCTTTACTGAATGTGACCACCTTAAACTGATACTAGTATTTAAAAAACTACGTTTTCATTTAAAATTTTCAGTTTTTTTTTCCTTTTTTTATCCATTAAAGAAAACGCAATGACTCAAACATTTGCCCAGTGAGATTGAAAGGAATAGAACACCGTGAATACAATTATTGTAAGTCTTCAGGATCCAGATCTATAAACATTTGATTTTTTTTTTGTAAATAAAAATCTTATTATAAATACATTAACTTTAAATTCTTTAAAAATGATTTGAGGTTAAATTTCGCACTAATTTGTTAAAGTTTGATAATTGAACTATGCACTAATTATGTCTGGTCAAAACCAAATGGGATTCCAGCTTTTGTCCAGATGTGATCAGATCATGTATGGCCACGTTGAGATAAAAACAGCAATTAGAAGCCTTTGTTAAAAAAAAATAGTTTGCGAATTCGTTTTAAGGACAAGCGACACCTAGCGGAAGAGGAGAAGAAGCAGCCACGAACCTCATCAGCTTTTCCTCATTTATCCGCCTAGACAGCAACTAGTAATAACTACTTACGCTTCCCATAAGGAACTATTTTAAATACTTACTCTTCCCAAAAGGAACTATTTTATCTCAGCGAAAGGGTTTTCAAGACGTCCCTCGTTCTTGACTCTATTCAGAACCAATGAACCAATAAATAGGCATCATTCGAAGCGATACTAATGATAACTAGCTGAAGTCTCTCTGACTTTTTCAATCTATTTCTAGCAGACGTGAGACAGTTCCAATAAACAACTTCCGCTTTTTTCTCATAGTTTTATTTGTAATTTCTATTTTGGCTCACATCTTTGAAATAAAATTATTTGGAACTGGTTAACTCACCACAATGAAATCTATATTTTTAGAAAAAAAAAACGGGAACCAATCAGTTGTGATACTACAGTAAAAAAAATATCATTTGCTTAAAGTAAACTGGGTTTCCACCTTTGATACCACTGAAGGAACTCTTTCGACACGTGTACTCATATTTAGTTATATATAGTAAGCTACAACTAAAATAAAATGTATTGCCCCCTAAATGTGTACATTGTATATTATTTTCTGTTTCAAAAAGATGCTGAATACGGTTATCTGCCCATTCACACCTGGATCAGGTTTCATGATGGGTGGAATTGCTTAAGAATATAATGAGGAGAGCGTGATGAGAAGATAGAAGGATGAGCTCTAGAGAAATACAGGAAGAAGAGAAGGGAAGAAGAGAGAAGACTAGAAAGGAGGCCAGGAGCGATGGAAGCGACACCAGGCGACTAGGATGTGTGTTATGTTGCCAACTAAAAGTGAACTTTCTGTGTCAGATAAAGTGCACTCACTTAAACAAGTCTCTTGTCTTCAGACTTGTGGTAAGGTGAATTTTAGTTTTTATTAGAATCAGCTCTAAAGGTTTAACAAATTCTTTATACAAAGCTGACTTTTGTCCAGTTACAGGACATGTTAACTTCTACGTTATTCCATAGGAAATACTTCGACAGCTCTATATTAAGCTCTTGAATAGTTTTGACAGTGAAATTAGTTTGCTAGGTCGACCTCCTTTAAATTTAAATAACTAGTTCTTAACCAACGCACAAGAACTGAAGATAGACAAACTACATCTACTCTGAAAACAATTGACCTGACAACATTTTGTTTTTTGTACCGAATTAAAAAAAAAAGCTTCCAAACAGTTCTATGGAAAAATGATTTCCTGAGTCGCGTGTAAAACGAAATGTTCTAACAAAAGAAATTCTGAAATATTATGTATCTCACTCAACCCATTGATTTATTTTTAGAGGCTTTTTTTTTTATTGTTGAATATTTCCAACAAATGGTTTTTACAAGAGATTTCTCTACAAAGTAGACTTTCTTTCAGATGATAGGATATGTCTTAGAGTAGACATGTTTCAGACGATGTGAAGCGATGATCTAGTTTGAATCTAAGTTCGATGTCTCCTGACCACATCGCCTAAGATGCAATTATAGATCCACATCACGTGATTTAGCCCTTGTACAGTCCACTCACATTGAAGTCCCCTGGTATCCTGGAGACTTATGGTCACTTGTGTCTCCCGCCCCTGCCTTTATTCTGAGTCTGGAAGTGTCCAGCGTCTAAATTTCATCTGTCCTGCTAGCGACACCTAGCGGAGCTTTAGTGTCCAAAGTTTAAAAATAACTCACTAAAAGTAGCTGTAATTTCGTCATTTAGCATCTTTTGTTACCAGTGATTCCCAGGTTCCGGTGAAATCGGATATGTTACTTACATTTATCATGTTGTTAAAACTGTCGAGTGGGAATCCAACCAATTAACTCCTTCCCGCCTGACTAAATGTAGAATAAAAAAAATGATAGTGAATTCATTTCAATTATTCTAAGGATGAGCCTATAACCATATGGCTTCGTCTATCCGGAAACTTAATATTTTCCCCTTAAGTACAATTTTAAGAGTGACATTAACAATTGAATGGCATAGACTCTATCCATGTGAGAGGGGGGGTGGCTCATTTGTAGACTGTCACGTTATAAAACGTCCCTTGATTGCCGAGACATTTGTAGACTGTCACGTTATAAAACGTCCCTTGATTGCCGAGACATTTGTAGACTGTCACGTTATAAAACGTCCCTTGATTGCCGAGACATTTGTTAAGACTGTCACGTTATAAAACGTCCCTTGATTGCCGAGACATTTGTAGACTGTCACGTTATAAAACGTCCCTTGATTGCCGAGACATTTGTAGACTGTCACGTTATAAAACGTCCCTTGATTGCCGAGGCATTTGTTAAGACTGTCACGTTATAAAACGTCCCTTGATTGCCGAGACATTTGTAGACTGTCACGTTATAAAACGTCCCTTGATTGCCGAGACATTTGTAGACTGTCACGTTATAAAACGTCCCTTGATTGCCGAGACATTTGTTAAGACTGTCACGTTATAAAACGTCCCTTGATTGCCGAGACATTTGTTAAGACTGTCACGTTATAAAACGTCCCTTGATTGCCGAGACATTTGTTAAGACTGAACATTTGTTCTAGAAACGACTGAAAGTTTGTGTTTGATCTAAATATAGATACAGGTCGACTGTAGCTATAAATAGCCTGATACTTAAAAACTAAGATTGACATATTTCTAGATTCCATTCTAGATCGAAGAGTAAACAAAAGTGATTCACCGGAAAATGCAAGTAGAGTTATTCCTCTTTTTTTGTTTTTAACTTCGTTCTCACTATTTCATGTCATTTATATGATGCCTTTGGACTTCAATGATTTTAAATGATCATTTATTATAAGTCTCAAACTTATGATGATAAATTATTTCATTTACTGAAGTAGATAGATGTGTGGCGCATATTATTTCAAGGATACGCTTGGACTTGTGTCACTACAAATAAGTCTACAGTCTGTAATACTCACGCAATTGCAGCAGTTACATTGACTTGCACTGACCTTTGTAACGCCTTCAAGTTAATGAGAAGATTATGTTTAGATTTTAGACTGAACCCAAAGTTTTAACGACATAAACTTTCTGTTTCATTTTGTGTGTGTTATTCACATTTTACACTATTTTAATTTTGAAAATCCAAACAAAAAGCTTTTTAATTGTTTTGGCAAATAAATACACCATTTAAATAACAACGTGTCATCTTCAGACTCAACTCTCTAAAGTACAATGTAATGTTTATTGTTCCGGTCGTGTTTACAGTTCTGGTAAAAATGCTCTTGCCAAATAATCTTCATTGAATTCTCGTTTAGTAACTGACATGTCTCATCCAAATCCATCTTGTCACATGCAGATCTTAAAATCAATATTGTGAAATGGAATCTCATTTTAAATTGTCCTTCAATTAGATGAATCATGATTATTTAATAAAGTATTGAAAATAAACATTTAGTATTGTGTGTCATCTTTAACTGTCTTGTGGGCATACATAGAAGATCTAGTTCATCTGTTCATCTATTTACTTGTTTAGATTTTTTGGGTACTTGCTAAAATCTGCTAGATTATAGAAAAGATTCATTTCTTGCATATTTTCGTTTTATGAAATAAAATTTCTATCTATTTACTATTGAAACTTGTTGCGTGTTTTATGAGACTATGTATTTAATTTTCTTAATTTTCTTGTCGGAGTTGTAGATTTTTTAATTAATGAAACAAACATTGAAAAGGAGGACAATTTAAAGGATCCAATCATTGATATTCTACCAGAAGCATTTATTTTAGGCAAATAATAAGCGTGTTTGTTTTCTGATTAGTAAAGTTGGTTGAGTGAACTTACAATTAACATTTGTGTGTGTGTGTGAGGCAGAGGGCGAAGGTTTGAAACCACAATACATTTAGATTCAATCCAACGTTATTGTTGGTTTCTTGGTTTGGGTACCTTATTTGCGTGTGTTGTTGGCATTGCTGTGTTGTTGGCATTGCTGTGTTGTTGGCATTGCTGTGTTGATTCAATGCAAGTCTTAGAGTAGTGTGCGGTCATGTACTGTTATTGCACGATTAGGGATTCGTTATTTCAGTGCTTTTTTTGGAAAAAAAAATAGGTACCGGTACTCAGTGTTGAATTACCTCATTTTTAATTACTAAGAAATAAATAATAAACGTTAAAATACAAGAAAAGCAAAAAAAAATTTTTCCACACATTGAAAAAGGTGCCGGTACGCTGTACTTGTGCGTACGCTGTACTTGTGCCGGTACGCTGTACTTGTGCGTACG
Source organism: Biomphalaria sudanica (assembly GCA_036873155.1). Taxonomy (NCBI): domain Eukaryota; kingdom Metazoa; phylum Mollusca; class Gastropoda; family Planorbidae; genus Biomphalaria; species Biomphalaria sudanica. The sequence goes on along the minus strand of JAZGLO010000548.1, from coordinate 65,357 downwards.
CTGTACTTGTGCGTACGCTGTACTTGTGCGTACCGTCACAAAAAAAGCACTGGATTATTTGTTTCGGAAATAGGGGACGTTTTGACTTAGAGTCAATGACGTGACTAGTAAAAAACAAGACTAGGTTTTAGGAGGAGATTTAAATATCAGCTGATGTAAACATACAGATTACTTTCGGGATGGATTGGAGATAGCAAGCTTGTTATGAATGTTAGCTGGCATTCGACGGTTCCCTTTGTTACTATTAAACTTCTTGTGCGACATTCAGTATCAGCGTCGACTAACTTCTATTGATTGTTTGGCCTTTCGCCGGGTGTTATTGGATTTCGTTGAGTGTTACCTCCGTTTGGTTTATCTGCATTAGACACTGCGGAAGTGCCAAACAATACTTAGGTTTACGTTGTAATATAGACTTCAGTTCACGTGTTTGTTTTTGTTTTTTTTTAACTATTTATTTAAGCCTGTACTCACAGGATAGGAAGTCGAGACAGTTTAGACACCGGTTATGACATACTGTTAACAGGATGGTTAGACAGACAGACAAGAATACGCGAGATACAGACAGTCTCTAAACCGACGAGTTTTTTAAAAGTGTTTTACACAGTCAAGTATTAATTCTGTTACACTGTGGAAAGTCGATACAAATGTTACCTATCTATATTTCTTAGAAGTAAATAATTTAATTTTTTTATTGTAGCCAATTTTTGTTGTTGCCAGTCTAAATAGAATATTTTAATTAAACCTCTCTTGCTCAAATCCACAGTTTGATTAAATATTACACATGCTCACCCCTGGTCCTCATGAGTAAGATGGTCTTTTAAGAGCAGCTCGTGAGTTAACTGTTCTCATAAGATAAGCTCGTTAGTAAGATGGTCTTATAAGAGAAACTTTGAAACTGTTCACCTCCAATTAAGGCTCCGTCACCTTCACTTTGGAACCACAAATGGCGAAAACTGTCTGAAAGGAAGGAAGGAATAGAGAAGAGAAGGAAGGAATAGAGAAGACAAGGAAAGAGGCCAGGAGCGATGGAAGCGACACCTAGCGACTATGTTGTGTGTTTGAAGATTTGAACTCTAGGTTATTGTTATATTAATTGCTATATTGATTGTTATACTCATCTTCTTTCCAGACGGCAACAATGTTTCAGAAGAATGAATGTGTTGTTTTTTAAATAGTTTTTTTAGATTTATTTATTTTTAGATTTACTGAATATAACAGATGCACTATGTCTGTATTATGTTTGATACAAATGAACGGGATTTTCTGGTATCAACAGTTTAAGAGATAAAAAAAACACAAGTTAGGCTCACAAGAAGGGTCTTGGATCGTAAAGTTAGGCTCACATGAAGGGATCGTAGATAAAGGCTCACAAGAAGGGTCTTGGATCGTAGATAAAGAAATAAAAACAAATGCAGAAAAAAAAAAGGCTGAAAATGTTGCAGCCTGTTAATTTTAAATGAAACTTCTGACCGTGCCTGTATAGCAATGATTGGCCGCGACATGTAAAATGTCATGGAATATTTAGTCCAATAAAGTCTGACGCTGAAGAATTACTTTGAGAACCACTCAAGTGTCTGCCATGGCTAATCTGCTACAACGGCTCTACAAAACCCTAACCTCGATGGTAATTAGAAATTTGTGTCGGGTGCTGCCACCAGAAGGTTGAAATGAAGTATTCTCCCCTGACACAGCGAGCACTTTCTGTTACCTCACGCTTCGTACTACTCTCTCTGGTTGGTGACGTGTTGACAAGGTTTGTGTTACTTAGCAAGTTACTTAATTAGAACAATGTCTTGACTACTTCACATTAAGTTATGCCTATTAAAGATTTTCATCATCATCTATGGCGGAGAATAACTAAAAATAGCTATTATTTTGGTGTATCCGGTGTATAGAATTGAGGGTAAGCTGACATGTTGAGAAATGTTTTATTTTAAAATTTATATGATAATTTTAGTGCACTTTTTAGTAGTGCTGAATCCAATTTTTATCGAATCTCTACCGTTTGCAAGTTTGCAGTCATCTACAATCTACAATTTTGTGTTCTGGCAACTTTTAATCACTAATACTTCCACTTTTCGTACATGTTAAAATACGAAAATGTCATCTTTTCTTTCTTCACTTCTACTAAATATGTCTTTAACTGTCTTAAGTACAAAACTATATTTGTGTCAGCTTTTAGCACTTTTTTTGTTTCACTTTTAATCTCCTTATCTTTTTGTTGTGTGTGTGGTCACAGATCTAGAGATTGTCAACACGTTAGTCCCCTCGAGCTGTAGATAATTGTCAGAGTGATTGTGTGTGTGGTCACAGATCTAGAGATTGTCAACACGTTAGTCCCCTCGAGCTGTAGATAATTGTCAGAGTGATTGTGTGTGTGGTCACAGATCTAGAGATTGTCAACACGTTAGTCCCCTCGAGCTGTAGATAATTGTCAGAGTGATTGTGTGTGTGGTCACAGATCTAGAGATTGTCAACACGTTAGTCCCCTCGAGCTGTAGATAATTGTCAGAGTGATTGTGTGTGTGGTCACAGATCTAGAGATTGTCAACACGTTAGTCCCCTCTAGCTGTAGATAATTGTCAGAGTGATTGTGTGTGTGGTCACAGATCTAGAGATTGTCAACACGTTAGTCCCCTCGAGCTGTAGATAATTGTCAGAGTGATTATGTGTGTGGTCACAGATCTAGAGATTGTCAACACGTTAGTCCCCTCGAGCTGTAGATAATTGTCAGAGTGATTGTGTGTGTGGTCACAGATCTAGATTGTCAACACGTTAGTCCCCTCGAGCTGTAGAAAGTTGTCAGAGTGATTGTGTGTGTGGTCACAGATCTAGATTGTCAACACGTTATTCCCCTCGAGCTGTAGATAATTGTCAGAGTGATTGTGTGTGTGGTCACAGATCTAGATTGTCAACACGTTAGTCCCCTCTAGCTGTAGATAGTTGTCAGAGTGATTGTGTGTGTGGTCACAGATCTAGATTGTCTACACGTTATTCCCCTCGAGCTGTAGATAATTGTCAGAGTGATTGTGTGTGTGGTCACAGATCTAGATTATCAACAAGGTTAGTCCCCTCTAGCTGTAGATAATTGTCAGAGTGATTGTGTGGGATTACCCTTAGAATAGTGTGCTTATCAAATCTCTTTTTACATCTGTATAAAAGCGTGGGGGGAGGGGGGAAGTTCTACAATTTGAAAATTAAATCCTGTAGTTAATGATAATGAGTAGACCAATTTTAAAACGACTATATATCTAGATTATTCTAGATCTACAAGTAGACTCTTTTCTAAGAAAAAAAAATATTAAAAGTCTTAGAAATTAAAATTGACCAGTGAATAAAAGGGCCTATTAAAATTGTGTTTGTGTGTGTTTTGGGAGGTTTAAAATAATGTATAATAAGGTTTGTGAAGATGGGTTATTCTAAATAAGGTGCTTCTCTAGATCCATGACTGACAAAATACAAATAAATATGTCAAGAGTGGACTAAGTTGCAAATAGAGATATTATTGTCACGCTGGCTGTACCAGCGAACATACAAGGGCCAAAAAAAATGTATTGTTGGGGGACGGGCGTTTCATTTAAATAGTGTGTGTGTGTTTGTTTGAGGGCATGTTAGTGGTAGATATAGTGGTACGTAGATAAGAAGTCTACAACTGTTGGGCCTACAAAATGTTTGTGATTATTCCATTATATGCGCTTGTAGGCCTTTCAATTGAAGGATGAAAGAGATAAAAATAAAGGGGGACTAGAAAATTGTGTCAGTTTAGGGGGGGGGGGATAGCGGCTTTGTAATGGGGGCCGTTTTATGGAGGCATTTAAAAGTGTTCAAGGTGATATACACATATACCGACTATTTCAGCAGTAGAGTAGCACAGGCATTAGGGATGTGCAATTCAAGGACAGCCATCTCATTGGAATATACTATGGCTAAACTGATGGCTATAACAAGTGTTGGTGCGTACTCTAAAATAAGGGTTTGCGGGCTCTTCGTTTGTTGGTCACATTGAAGTTCAATTTAGTGTCTTTAACATTGTTTAGTTTATCGTAAAAAAGAAATCCGCATAAAATACATACACTCGTGACTCGTCCCGTGAACCAAACAAGTCTTCCATCTGGCTCACAACCAGTGCCGCTTTTTTTTTTAACGCCTACGTAAAAATAAAGGATGCTTAAGAAGATATTTCTGTCACGAGGTTACTCTTTAAATAGCTCTTTATCGGCACAAGTCATCTCTAATTTACTTTAATAACTAGATCTAGATCTTTCATGTGATAAAAAGACGAAGTTGTGGAAAAGACTTTATTAAGATATTGATCTATCTGTCATTCAGGACAAAGAAAAAGTCAACTCGAAGAGTTCAGAATATAACTAAATGAATGTATTTCAAATTATAACGTTACTGCGCATTAATAACAGCATGGCGTAGGTCTGATTGTCTGTAACATTGATTAGTTAGTCTGATTGTCTGTAACATTGATTAGTAAGTCTGATTGTCTGTAACATTGATTAGTTAAAATTGATTGAAATTAAAGAAATTTGATAAAAATTAAAAGTAAGTAAAAAAAAAGTTCTCAGCGCCTTACTTGTATCTAGACACACCTCGACGAAATCAATAAAGTGATAATTTGATATGGATAAATATTTAATAGATCACTTCATAATCAACCAATCTCGTCTGAATCTATGCACGCAATAATTGTCAGAGTTTATTTACCAAATAGTTCTACGTAGTTTGTTTCAATATTTAGCTACATTATTTCAGGGATACAACCAAACCAACCTGCTGCTGGCCAATTGGAAACTAAATATATAAAAAGAAATAATTTTAGTGCGTGAAATGTTTACGTTGGTAGAAGTGTGTACAAACACACACACACACTACATATTAATGTAATTAATGACTGCTCGACTCTCTCACCCAACAACAAGCAGAAGGAAAGAGAAGATAACTGCTGTCCTGAAATTCAAACTGAACTCACCATGTTTTAGAAAAGTGTTAAATAAGTTCCAGGGAACACAATGTCCACTACTTTGTGTACGAGTACTGAAAGACTAAAAGCTGCTCACACAGAATGTCCAGTTCACATCTTCTCACGTTCTATCTGACCCAACGACTCCTTGGGATCGCTTTAATTCCTTCGAACTGAGCAGCGATGCAGCTACTCCCCCCCTGGTGTCGACTGGGCGCGAGTACTCCTTTCACGACCCGCGCACCGCCAACTTTCTTTTTTCTTTCCCTCCCCATCGATATCTCCTCCCCCGCCCGCCGTTCTGGTGAAGCTCGAAGTGGGGAGAAGGGAAGCGGAGGGGGCAATACCTTTATGTGGCGGTGAAGTAATATGTGGCGGTTTAATAAGAAATCAGCGCCAGGACTGTGTGCCAGCGACGTGTGTGTGACACATTGTCTACAACTCGGTGACAGCAGCCAGACGATTGTGACAATTTTATGTTCACATTGAGAAAGTAGCACAGAACAGCCATGTGACAATGTGACAAGTTTGGAATCATGTCAAAAAGAAGGAGATATTTTACACTCGCCACGGTGAAAGTGCAAGGGTCCTGTGTTCGAATCTCGTCGAAAACTGAGTTTGAATTTTCAGGATTTTTAAGGCGCCCCCTAGTCCACCCAGCTCTAATGGGTACCTGATTTTAGTTGAAAAGTAAAGGAGATTGGTCGTTGTGCTGGCCGCATGACACCTGGCTGCTTGCTAACCGTTGGCCAAAGAAACAGAAAAGTTTAAAATTATCTGCCCTATAGATCGCAAGGTCTGAAAGGGGAATTTTTCATTTACTTTACTCTTGTAAATACACACACACATTGACAAAACCTTTCAAGAGATCTAATCTTTTCGTGTATTTCAAGTGTAGTAAATAACTTTCTTGAATGCCATCTTCTTCCCTGTAACGAATGAGACAACGTTAAAACGCGTGTTCTCAAGAAAGATATGAACCACTGTATACGCATTGTGCTAGGTAGGCCACGCAGGTGGACATGTACAAAACAGCAATACGTGTCTCATCTGAACCACTGCAGGGAGAGAACTTGAATTTTAGAGGTCTCTTACCTGGGGAACTAAATTAGTCGCAGATCTCTAGTTTATTTGTGCCATAAGCAATAAACATGTCTAAATAATCAGGAGAGGTAACTCGTAACTCATCACTTAGCTTTCCACTATACACAACTTTAACATTGCACTGCAGGAGTAATCTCCCATATATTATAGAGGTGCAATTAGGTTCTAGAGCAAAAATATTAATTATATATGTAAACAAAAATTAAGCTTTGGTTGAAGCGGCATTTCGGCTAAACGTTTATTTTGTACAAGGAAGCTAAGAAACTATTATCCTCGAATATATGAATTTTTTTGTTCGTGACTAATCAATACATTTTTGTTATTATATTGCAAACTACATTTCTAATGGACCAGGTGTTGTGACTTATTAAGTTATTGTGACGTAGCAGTGCGTAGTACCGATCATTCTATCGTACTTTGCTATGAACTTTTTCCAAAGTTTTCATTGCATTGGGAAAGCATAGTGTGAATATGGAATGGTGCGAATGTTACGTGCGCAGCATAGTGTGAATGTAGAATGGTACGAATGTTACGTGCGCAGCATAGTGTGAATGTAGAATGGTACGAATGTTACGTGCGCAGCATAGTGTGAATGTAGAATGGTACGAATGTTACGTGAGCAGTATAGTGTGAATGTGGAATGGTACGAATGTTACGTGAGCAGCATAGTGTGAATGTGGAATGGTACGAATGTTACGTGAGCAGTATAGTGTGAATGTGGAATGGTGCGAATCCTACGTGAGCAGCATAGTGTGAATGTGGAATGGTGCGAATGTTACGAGAGCAGCATAGTGTGAATGTGGAATGGTGCGAATGTTACGAGAGCAGCATAGTGTGAATGTGGAATGGTGCGAATGTTACGTGAGCAGCATAGTGTGAATGTGGAATGGTGCGAATGTTACGTGAGCAGCATAGTGTGAATGTGGAATGGTGCGAATGTTACGTGAGCAGCATAGTGTGAATGTGGAATGGTGCGAATGTTACGTGAGCAGCATAGTGTGAATGTGGAATGGTGCTAATGTTACGAGAGCAGCATAGTGTGAATGTGGAATGGTGCTAATGTTACGTGCGCAGCATAGTGTGAATGTGGACTGGTGCGAATGTTACGTGCGCAGCATAGTGTGAATGTGGAATGGTGCGAATGTTACGTGAGCAGCATAGTGTGAATGTAGAATGGTGCAAATGATACGTGCGCAGCTTAGTGTGAATGTGGAATGGTGCGAATGTTACGTGCGCAGCATAGTGTGAATGTGGAATGGTGCAAATGTTACGTGCGCAGCATAGTGTGAATGTGGAATGGTGCAAATGTTACGTGAGCAGCATAGTGTGAATGTAGAATGGTGCGAATGTTACGTGCGCAGCTTAGTGTGAATGTGGAATGGTGCGAATGTTACGTGCGCAGCATAGTGTGAATGTGGAATGGTGCGAATGTTACGTGAGCAGCATAGTGTGAATGTAGAATGGTGCGAATGTTCTTTGCGCAGCATAGTTTGAATGTGGAATGGTGTGAATGCGTGTTGAAAACAAAAGATCGAGAGGAATCAAACAATGGAGTAATGTAAACGAACTTGTAATTGACATGTTCTTGTTTGTTATCAAGATTAAAGTCTTCATAATCTATTATAGATAAGTCTGTTGGTGTATGATTAAGAGTCGCATCTGCTCTTAAAGTGCTTAAACCCTAACATGACGTCATCTCTGGGATTAAAAGTTTATGTCATGTTTAAAAGTTATGAAATCTCATTGAAATTAATATTGAGTCACTTTTGTGTATGATTCAAATTTAAATGGACTTGCAACTGAGCAAATAATGAGACAAATATTTAAATACTTCAACTCTCAAATAAACAACGCCATTAAACGCCTACGACGGTGATATCAGGTCCACAATATCTAGTGCCCATTCAACGGTGATATCAGGTCCACAATATCTAGTGCCCATTCAACGGTGGTATCAAGTCCACAATATCTAGTGCCCATTCAACGGTGGTATCAGGTCCACAATATCTAGTGCCCATTCAACGGTGATATCAGGTCCACAATATCTAGCGCCCATTCAACGGTGATATCAAGTCCACAATATCTAGTGCCCATTCAACTGTGATATCAAGTTCACAATATCTAGTGCCCATTCAACGGTGATATCACGTCCACAATATCTGGTGCCCATTCAACGGTAATATCATGTCCACAATATCTGGTGCCCATTCAACGGTGATATCCACATGAATAAGTCTACAACATCAACAGCTGGATCTACAAAGGGCGAGGTCTACACATGGCGAGGTTTACACACGGCGAGGTCTACACATGGCGAGGTCTACACACGGCGAGGTCTACAGCTATTTTTTATTTGAATCGTTACAGCTTTCAGATACATCGTTATTCCTGATTGATTATAATAATAATAATAATAGAATGTCTATAGCGTTGCTACCAAACAGAATATATGCTCAGGGCGCTATGAGAACATAAACACGAAGATAAAGATGGCTAATCAAAAGTTTTGAACAGATCGGTTTTAATATTCTACTTAAATATAGTGCAGTCTGAAGTTTGTCTAAAATCAATGGACAGAGAGTTCCGAACTTTTGGAACTGTACATTTCTATATCTGGAAGTGATTTTGGAGAATTGGTTTTACTGGTGTTCACAAGCTTCCTTGATGAAATCACAAAATCAGACATTCTATTGACATTTGTATTTCTTTTGCTATTCACTCAACAGTTCACATCATCTTCCACGACAGCGTCATCAGTATAGAGATTATATATTCAAACACAAGTATTGGCTTTGATAGTGTTTGTCTATTGAGCTAAGTATTAGCTGTGATTGTATTTGTCTATTGGGACAACTACTTGCTGTTATTTTGATTGTCACTTGTGTCTGTCCTGTCTGTCTTCATCTGTCACAAAAGGTGTGGTGTGGAAATCCGCTGTCACAATAGTCTCTGCATGGTGCTTAAAATAACTAGAACGACTATTTGTGTTGTATCGAAGACTTGAACTTTGTAAAAAAACAAAATACTCACTCTACGAAGTTCTGATGCGCCTAAACATTCAAGCCTAGACCTTTTTAATTAGAAACTTGGTTGACTTATACTTGCATTGAGTCAAAGTAAGTCTATAACGAAATGTTTAGATTTATCTTAATCCATTAATGATTTTTTTTTCAGAAGTTAGTTACAAATCAGAAGTATATTGTATTTCATGGCCTAACATGACATAACACACACACACATATAATGACAAGTTGAAACCGCTAAATTATAAACTAAAACAGCAAGACAGAAAGTCACTATCTCATGTTTAATTCTACACTAATTATAAAGCAGCTCGGGCTCATAGAAACATACAATTATTTAGTGGCGAGGTCTCCACTCTAAGTAGAAAACCCATGCTAATCTGTTAACAGTTCAGTTCAACTCATATTCAAACAATTATAAAAGGACCTAAACATAATCATTTCTTAGTGAGGTTTTGAAGTAAGTATAAAGATGGTACAGACCTATGCTGCACAGTGGCGCCATTTCTTAACAGTAGCAAAAGCTTCTCCTAGCCAATCAGAATATCGACTATTAAGCACGTGGGACCAAAGTTAAAAGACGGATCGAGTATGTTACATTGACACGATGGAAGGAACAATATGCTACAGACACTTGAGGATAGATCGATGAATGAAGACTTATTAACATCGCTAACAGAAGTCATTTTAAAATGCAGTAAAGGAATAAAGCCATAGTCACAATACACCAGAGACAGCAGCAGTCATAAAACACAACCCAAGCAACACACGTAATCAAACACTAGTGAAAGAATATACACACAAGTGAAATAGTTAAGTAGTGAATATGTACGACAAAAGTGTTATGAAGTTTCAAATGTGTCAGAATATCGTTTCTTGTAGTTTCTAAGAAGACAAACTGTTTCCAACTCTGCTGTCACGTTTATGAGGTGAAAAAAAGTTTTTAAAATGTCTCAAAATGTTTCTCGCCTTCTTTGAGTCTTCAAAAACTGTTTCTATCAGTCGTGTGTCCTGTGTGAGTCAATTAGTTCGAACTGTTGATTTGACGTTGTGATGAAAGTGTCTAATTAATGGTTACTTTGTTCTTAGGATTCTCAAACTAGTATGGTGATGGATTTACTCATTGAAAGAAACACATCCTCCTCGAAAATGTCAAAAATCTTTTATTTTAGTTTAACAAAATAATAATTATTGAGAAAAAAAAAAGAAATTTAAAAAATTAAAACAAAAATGTCTAAGTTTTAACTAGTCTCTCTATTGACCAGTTGACGATGGGACATTTGAAGAGCCTTGCCCAGAACCGTGACGCGTGGAGAAAGCTGGTTGGTAACCTATATCAATGACGGGACTACCTACAGAAATGAGACCAACATTTTGTTCATGTTGCTGAATTTTAAGCCCAAAGTTTGCATTTCCATAAACGCTGAGATGCCACTCTTCTTGTATATAACGGTTTTACGAAAAAAAAAATTGTCTGGTGTGCGGTGTGCGCGCTGGATTGTCGTTTGGTCGTCTCGAAGAGATAACATTTAAAAAAACAAACCGAAATGCAAGGCGCGTATCATTTTTCTAATCTCAGTTTTTAACCTTCGATGGTCAATAGATTTCATTTTAAAATGCAGTTCAATTAATTTGTGATTTGTGATTTTGGGCACATCGGCACAATTTAGGCCATGTCGTGCCTGCAGTCCCTCAAGGGCCACTCTCCCTCCACACAACAAAGGCCAAATTCCATACAGTCAAATCATTAAAATCAAGGTCTATTCACAGTTAAAATAGTAGAGGTAGTAAAAAATTAATAATTTGGTAAAATTAATTTGTTTTTATTGACTAAGTGTGGAGTGAAAAAAAACAACATAAAAAGCAAGGACCTTTATCGTACGGGGGAGGGGGACATCAAGAAAACGTAATGAATAGATACATTACGTTTGTTTTACCAATTATATTTTTTGAAGTGCATATTGAGCTTGTTGAGTTGTAAGGAAATGTAGAAGATATATCTGTCACTAGACCCAAAGTAATCGATAAGCGGCAGATTGTTTTTTTTTTACAATAATGCAAAGAAATTTTAAACATAATTTGATTCCAATACTGTATATAAATTGCATGACTATTTTAAAAGTCATATATGACTCTGTATTATTTTGAGTATGGTTGAGAAAATGTACATAAAAGATGGGTATTTGTTTTATGTTTCGTGTGTTCCCTCAGAGGATTCGAACCCGAGACCATCGAATGACAGTCCATAGCACATACCACACGACAATGCAGCCATCTCCCCTACTAAACAGTGTTATGTTTTGTTTGTCTACGACTCGTTCACTTCAGAGTTGGGTCATCGTGTTTGCCCTTCAGGACTTCTGGGTATTCTATTAATAGTTGATGACAGTCTGAGTTAAGCTGTTGACATCTCACGCTATGCACTGATTGCCCCATACGCCAAACTGTGCCATGTCACATGCCATGCGTTCGATCAGTTCATTAGAGGCTTAGCACAATATGCCCAACATGCAAAATACAATATGATCCAAATTAACACTAATTTGTGTGTGGCTTTGTATCATTTGCTGACTTTCTTGTGGCGCTGTAGTTTGACTTAGTAAATGTTGGAATAAAAATGTACAAAAAATGTACAAAACTTGCCGCATCTTCAAATATTAACGGAAAACTGTGCAACATGGTCAATGTTGACACCCTGGCTGCCTTTTAGCTAGTGGTGTCAAGTTCCAACCAAAGTTAGATAACTGTGTTTAGTTTTGAGATAAAACAAAGTGGTTGCTTTTGGATACCATACAATAGAGTAACTAGATTAGGTAAGCTATATATGAAACTAAAATGACAAAAATGTGGCACTTTCTTCAAAGATAAATACAAAATAGTGCCGAAACCATTAACATAACTTACATAAGGCCGATCTCTTCTTAACTTAGTATGCCTTACTGTCTCTGTATAAAACAAAGTTAATTAAGACTATTTATTTATTTTGTGATTGATTCATGTGTTGTCATCGACAATGAAAACTTGTGTCCATGTTTCTACTTGATCTAAGAATGAGAAGTGGGGAAATAACGAGTTGAAGATGTCACCTAGACAGACAGAGTTGATATAAGCTTTAAAAAGTGAAAAATTATTCATCTCAACATAATGAATCTTCATACACTACAGAATAAAAACATAATTATGAAATATAACAAGGTTACAGAGACAGTTTGTGTGGAAACACAAACTCAAAATCGGCCCCCGAAGTGGTCCACCCAGGCAGGTAAAAAGGCAGGTATCAATATTTTCAGAAAGAACATCAGAATTAAATTATATCAAAGCAAATGACAGAAGAATGAACAAAGAAGGTTGACAGATCGTGTGCGGTGCCCCAGCGGTCCAGCAGACCAAAAGATAGGTGAAAGTGAATGCGAAGTTCAATAAGAACCTGGCCTGAGGTCTTATAATGAATATCTAATTGATCTAATTGTTATTCAAATCCTCAAAAAAGAAAAAAAAACATTTCCGTAAAAAAAAATAATTAACAAAATCCTTTAATTAAGTGTTTTGTGGCTGTGATCTAGCACTGCTGTTCACGCGATAATATAAAAACATACTTAATAGTTGTTTTAAATTATGTACAACTTATATGCATACTGAATAGATTTTTTTCTCTTAAAAAGTAAACATTGTTTTTGGGTAAATGTAGAGGCTGGTAGGATAGAACTTACATAACGTAGCCATACAAATGTAAAAAAAAAATTGTCTAAAAAGTCTAAAACCGTTTTCATTAAATGTGTTTAAACCTTTCTAGATTGTGATGTAGTCTTTTATAAAGCTACATTGCTTTGTTACTATTAATAGTGAATAGTTGTAAAAGTGGTATTTTTAAATGAAAAAACTGCTTGCATTAGTGATTTAAAAAATTAGATTTTTCGCTTTTAGAAAAGAAAAAAGTGTAGCCGTTGCATCAGAACTTGAATGGACTAAAATATTACGATGTCGGATGTTCACTATCTTTTCTAGTTTACGAGATCTAAACGTGACGGACAGACGGACACTATTTCACACAAAACTAATAGTGTCTTTTCCCCTTTCGGGTGCCGCTAAAAATAAAATATGTTATCGATGAAGCTTGTGGTTTATGAATTAGAGCTGGCCCAGTCCCTCTCATGATCTGTTTCTGAGACCTACGATTAACGAAGAAGTCATGTGGCCAGCACAACGACCAACCGCCTTTAGTGTGGGGTACAGCTGGGTGGACTCAGAGGTGCCCAAAGATCCCGAAATTAAAAATTCATGTCTTCAACAGGATTCGAACCCCGGACACCGGTTCGGTAGCTAAGCGCTTAACCCCTCAGCCACCGCGCCGCCTAATGACGTATGACGTACTTATATAATAATGAGTCGTGAAAATATTTGTTTTAAGAAAAACACACGCTGAAAGAATAGGGATCCACTTATATAATTTAGCTTTTTGTTCTAATGTACGAGTGCCTTTGTCATTCTGTTTGAAATGTTGGTCTAAAAGTGATTTCCGCTCATTAAAGTTGCTCTTGATGTTGGGATAGAATTCATGAATCTTCTTTTTAATGAAGCAGGAACATTAACCGCCATCTTGTTTCTTAGATCAAAGATGATATGACAATAGAAGTGAGCTTACAATTCATGAACTCATAAGATTCATTGAGTGGGGGGGGGGGGGAATGGGGAGATGGGGGTGGGGGGGGGAAGAGGAAGCATGGAAGGAGAGGAGGAGGACGGGAGGGAAAGAGAGACGAAAAAAAACAAAGTTCACTCAACACCGCGTCAAATACACGCACACCAATACATATTACAAACACGAACAGCCACTTGCTTTAAACAAAAGTATATTAATTAAAATTAATGAAAGATGATCAAGACACTTGACACAGTAGATCTTGTATTTAGCACAAATCTCCATATTTCTAATAGAGTTTATGAGTTGGATGACCGGCTGATCGTGTGGGATGCGCTATGGACTGTCCTAACAGTCGCGGGCTTGAATCCTGACGGCCTCCACCCCACGCCGACCAGCTGCTGCAGAAGGTTTGGGTGTAATAGTCTTCAATTTTAAAGACAACTTCTAAAATGTGTGTGTGTGTTTCCTAGGTGATATGAGAAGTGATTATTTATTGTTGGTCGTAAAGAGAGAACAATAATTACAAAGCTTATATTGATTCACTCTGTCTGTCTGTCAGTCTGTCTGTCTGTCAGTCTGCATGTTTTTTTCTCCATCTCCCAATCTTGGATCCAGTGTGTTACGTGCGCAGCATAGTGTGAATGTGGAATGGTGCGAATGTTACGTGCGCAGCATAGTGTGAATGTGGAATGGTGCGAATGTTACGTGCGCAGCATAGTGTGGATGTGGAATGGTGCGAATGTTACGTGCGCAGCATAGTGTGGATGTGGAATGGTATGCGTGTTGAAAACAAAGGATCGAGGGGAATCAAAGAATGGAGCAATGTAAACGAAGTTGTAATTGACATGTTATTGTTTGTTAATCAAGATTAAAGTCTTCATAATCTATTATAGATGAGTCTGTTGGTGTATGATTAATAGTCACATCTGCTCGTAAAGTGCTTAAACCCTAACATGACGTCATCTCTGGGATTTCAATTTTATGTCAAGTTTTAAAGTTATGAAATGTCATTGAAATTAATTTAGTAGTACTAAATGATTAGCCCAGTGGTTATTTTGGATTGATTCCTGTATTGTCAACGACTATGAATAATTATGTAAAATTTCAACTTGATCCGAGAATGGAAAGTGTGAGAAAAAACATGTACGAAATGCAATAAGGGGAATAAATCCAGATATATAGCCACATCTCTAAATAAGTAGCATTTATTTCCCTTCTTCGATACCATTCAAAATAATTGATTACAATAATTCTTTAATTTATTCATTGGTCATTTCTTCGATTGATTCATGTTTTGTTAGATACAACAAATAATTGTGTAATTTTCAACTTGATCCAGGCATTGGTGTCGGGAAAATAACATATCAAAATGTGTACCTGACAGACAGAAAGAGACAGACTGACAGAGTGAGTTGATAAAAGCTTGTAAAAGGGCTCCACATTAAATGATCATTCCTTTGAGGAATGGCAACCTTGAACTTTCTGAAATGTACATGTCTTGATTCTCTTCCCTGATTAACTCAATTAAAGTTTTTTTAAAAAAAGAAAGAAAATTAATGAACTGTCTATTTTTTTTTGTTGCTGCAAACCAAATGAAATGATTTGTAGCTAAATCTGGCACATACACTTATTATAATTCTAAGGACTAAGAAAGCGATTTCAAGCATTTAATTTTTAAAACTTGGAAATATTTCAAACATTTTAAAAATTTAAAGTGAAAGATAAAGTTTATGCATCTTGTACAGTACCCAAATATTTGTGTTCGCGTAGTCTACAGTGAGTTGTTGTTTTTTCATGCTATTTATTAATATAGAATATAAATTAATCGGACTATATCAAGGCATGACCTTTTTTTTTTCGTAATTACCTGCTGGTACGTTCAACAGATTCTACTGTATAACAGGATTTGTTTCGGCACTTTAGGATTCGGCCCTAATCAGCAGATGGTTCGATTAACCGTATTGAACTATATAGCTAAACATTCCTATGAGATATGATACATGATTTGATACCTTTTGTTTTAGGGAAGGGGTGGAAAGAGGGTTTCAATTTTTTGATAAACAACTTTTTGTTGTTGTTTCCGACCCTTTCTTTTCTCCTGATCTCAAAGGTTTAGGCTCTGCATGTTTGTATGTGAAGTTACCTTCAGGTGGTTTCCTACCAGCATCCGAGAAAGTAATACATCGTATAGGCTCCTACTGTATATACTCTTAGAATAGACTTCTAGTTTTAAAAACGATTTTTCCCCGTCCTTTCTTTTCTTCCTTCGCCATTCCACTGTTCAAAGAATAATTTATCATCACAAACTGTCAGTGTGAGCAGGTCATTTTGTCACTGACGGGGAGGTCATCTTCAGGGACAGTATCCTATTGTA
This sequence comes from Biomphalaria sudanica, assembly GCA_036873155.1. Classification (NCBI taxonomy): domain Eukaryota; kingdom Metazoa; phylum Mollusca; class Gastropoda; family Planorbidae; genus Biomphalaria; species Biomphalaria sudanica. Next base: position 49,245 of record JAZGLO010000548.1, on the reverse strand, counting down.
TCTGATTGGAGTGGTAAATAGGTACCTTGTTAGTCGAGCTTTTCCTGCTTGGTGCAACTATATAATATATAAAGCAGAAAGTAAGACGTATGTATGTATGTAAGTATGTCCCGCATAGAAATGTAACAGTTACTTGATAAAACTTGGTATAATTGTTCCTTAGGTCATGGCGGAGACTGTAAAGTATATTTAATGTCCCTACCACTTCTGGAGAGCCCTAAAAATAGACAAAAGGTACCCAACTGTATCTCTATTAAAAAGGAAACCTTTTAGTAATTCGGGTAAATCTATTTTCACACTTTACATTTGATTTCGTGGAAAAAAAAAATGTGAAAGAAATATTCTCCATGTTTAACATAGATCTAAATTCAAACCAGTAAATCGGTAATACCAAATCTAAGGCCCGCAGGCCGAGGGTCATATCCGGCTAGTAACATAACTAACATAGCCCTTTATATCCGGCTAGTAACATATATAACATAGCCCTTTATATCAGGCTAGTAACATATATAACATAGCTCTTTATATCTGGCTAGTAACATATATAACATAACCCTTTATATCAGGCTAGTAACATGTATAACATAGCCCTTTATATCAGGCAAGTAACATATATAACATAGCCCTTTATATCCGGCTAGTAACATATATAACATAGCCCTTTATATCAGGCTAGTCACATATATAACATAGCTCTGTATATCAGGCTAGTAACATATATAACATAGCCCTTTATATCAGGCTAGTAACATATGTAACATAGCTCTGTATATCAGGCTAGTAACATATATAACATAGTCTTTTATATCCGGCTAGTAACATATTGTTACGACTTTGGAGTAGACTAAAGAAAGTTAACTCACCGATTGTCAGGTCGCCGAAATCCTTCTGGTTGCAGAAGCACAATCCCCTATGAAAAGTCAATAATCAAATCCAAGTACGGTAATCGAAATAATGTCACAGTTCTCCTAATCAAATGTGTCAAAATGTCCATACAACTAGTCACAAAAACCGATTTAAGAAAAACAATCCTCCGTTCAAAAATCCGCGATCATAACTCCCGTTACTTCACACATCAACACACTCGCTCAGGTCAGTTTCGCCTCCAAAAATAAACAAAATTCAAAAAGTTCTCACGTGGGAAAAATGGTCAGTTGGGGGGGAGGGGACAAGTTTACAACAATATATAACATAGCCCTTTATATCAGGCTAGTAACATATATAACATAGCCCTTTATACCCGTCTAGTGACATATATAACAGCCCTTTATATCCGGATAGTAACATAGATAACAGCCCTTTATACTCCGATGTTATACTCACGTCAGACTTTTCAAATTGTCTGTCAATGTTAAGCAATCTTCATTATTATGCGTTATAATCTATTGCAAACATTTGAAGTCCGTAGGTGTCCATTGTTCTTATGTTTTCAAGATTTAAATGTCTTTGATATTAAATGATTGTATCCATATCTCGTTGGAAATCATTGGACTGATGTTTGATACATGTCAGTAACTGCATATTGATGCATCAGACTCTTGGGAGCTTGAAACTTAAAGTCATTGTTTGCCTACAATCGTTTGATTATCTCGCTTTGATAACACACGATATCACTCAATGGGTATCTGACATTAAATGTCGGTCTTGGATATCTGTCAATAACCATCAATCAAATGATATTATCTTTACCGATCAACTGGATAATCAAACGCGTATCATTCACAATGCCAATGCCTCTAATTTGACTTAGTGGGTTATCCTGATTTCACGCTCCAGTGAACTCAAAGTAAATGCTAGCAGGAACAAAGCCAAGTTAACTGTAGACGCGTTAATCAGGGGCGATAGCAGCATCGGCTGCGTGACATACAAAACTCAGACTGTAGGTCAGTGCAGTCAATGTCTAAAAGGTCATTCGTGGAAGATGGGGGCAGCCTTCCCTCAATTTGAAAATGGTTGAACGTTGTGATAATTTGAAGATACAATAGATATTACAAACAAACAAAAAACTTAGCGACTTAAAACCTCGTTTGTAAACTTCCATAACAAATGTTTTAACCGTTTTAGCTCCATACCCTCCCCCCCCCCAAAAAAAAAAAACACTAAATATCCTCTCCTCTCATATGCTCCAGAACTGAAGTAGTAGGGGGTTCTTCTTCTTATATAATACAGACGTTACTTTAAAAAAGACAATGATTACGTCCTACGCGTCATGCATTTAGTCATGCATGTTAACCAATGACTTAAATTCTGCCAAGTCACTGGTTTTCCTGGCTAGCTCAGGCAACCCATTCCATGCTCTAATAGCACTAGGGAAGAAGGAGTATTTGTACACATTTGTCTTAGCATATGGGATGAGGAATGTGCCTTTATCTTTGTGTCTTTCTGAGTAATTTATTACATGTTGCTTTTGTATTTGAAGGTTATGGTTCAGTGTTTTATGTATAATTGCTACTTTACTTTTGAGTCTTCTGTCCTGAAGGCTTTATAAATTTAGTGATATTACTAAAGGTGTTACTCTAGTCCAGGGGTGGGCAACCTTTTTGGATCGAGGGCCGCATCTCTTTAAATTTGGGAATGGCGGGTCGTATATGTATATACAACTTAGAAAGATACTCTAGCTAACTTTTAATTCATAGTTATACTGTATTATATTCACGTTTCTTTTTTTCCACACTCCACGTTAAGGAATTACAACAAGAGCTAGCAATTTCTGAAATCAATTAATTATTTTTTTTTAATTGCTGTTGTCTTTTTATATTACAATAAACCCACTAATATACAGTTGTACTTAATGTGTAGTATTTTACTTTTTACACTCGTGCATAATGTTCCGGAACTGTAAAACTAGCTTACTAGTTGTTATCCTTGTGACTGCTGTCAAATTACAACAGTCAAAATCGACCAGTAATTATACTTGTTTAGTTTCCCCCCACCTAAAATATAATGCTTGTTCACTGGATGAGACAAAATATGTTCCGGAAGTTAAATGTCGGGACGAGCGAAACTTGCCCTTTTGGAGCATCCCCAGAGAATGCTGACCATGTCCTTCAATGGTGCATACTAAATCAGAGACCTGAACACTTGCCCTTTTGGAGCATCACCAGAGAATGCTGACCATGTCCTTCAATGGTGCATACTAAATCAGAGACCCGAACACATGCCCTTTTGAAGCATCACCAGAGAATGCTGACCATGTCCTTCAATGGTACATACTAAATCAGAGACCTGAACACTTGCCCTTTTGGAGCATCACCAGAGAATGCTGACCATGTCCTTCAATGGTGCATACTAAATCAGAGACCCGAACACTTGCCCTTTTGGAGCATCACCAGAGAATGCTGACCATGTCCTTCAATGGTGCATACTAAATCAGAGACCTGAACACTTGCCCTTTTGGAGCATCACCAGAGAATGCTGACCATGTCCTTCAATGGTGCATACTAAATCAGAGACCTGAACACTTGCCCTTTTAGAGCATCAACAGAGAATGCTGACCATGTCCTTCAATGGTGCATACTAAATCAGAGACCTGAACACTTGCCCTTTTGGAGCATCACCAGAGAATGCTGACCATGTCCTTCAATGGTGCATACTAAATCAGAGACCCGAACACTTGCCCTTTTGGAGCATCACCAGAGAATGCTGACCATGTCCTTCAATGGTGCATACTAAATCAGAGACCTGAACACTTGCCCTTTTGGAGCATCACCAGAGAATGCTGACCATGTCCTTTAATGGTGCATACTAAATCAGAGACCTGAACACTTGCCCTTTTAGAGCATCAACAGAGAATGCTGACCATGTCCTTCAATGGTGCATACTAAATCAGAGACCTGAACACTTGCCCTTTTGGAGCATCACCAGAGAATGCTGACCATGTCCTTCAATGGTGCATACTAAATCAGAGACCCGAACACTTGCCCTTTTGGAGCATCACCAGAGAATGCTGACCATGTCCTTCAATGGTGCATACTAAATCAGAGACCCGAAAGGACTCTAGCCCCAAACCCCTTCTATAGAACCAAATTTATTCGGAGAACTGCCTGATCTGGAAAACATTGCGCGGTTCATCTTAGATATAGGATTACTGATCTGAACCCTCCAACATGTAAAATGAGAACGAAGAAGAAGAAGAACAGATGTATGTGTACACAAATAGTGTGAATAGCAGCACATTTTTTAAAGTGTTGACATACTTGAGATGAACTCCAATTGGTGACAAGGCTGGAAGGGTCGGTCTTCCCGTAGAGCCTTGGCGAGAAGCTCTGCTGTTAGGCGTAGTGCCTTCAAGCTCCCATACAGGTCAAGTGACTCTGCAGACAAACTACCCCGCAGCTCTCGTAGCTGCGGACACTCTTGCAAGAGATGCGTCACTGTTTCCACCGACTCTCTACAGTGTCGGCAACAGGCATCAAAATTTGGCCGGTAACGGGCAAAATATGCACCAACAGGACAGTGCCCGTTCTACACTGCGCAATGATAGATTGTTCCGACCTTTTTAGCCTTCATCATGGATCGTCGCTTTCCGGGCGACGCAAATGCTGCCAGACTCCACGGGCTTTGTTGGAGCCATCCCAGGATTTCAACCACTTGTCATGTACCCACTCTCGGATTAATGTCGTAGTGTTGACATACAGATTCTGGCACTCATAAGACTCCTGTGGAAGTACTGATTGGAAATTCTCTTTGCTCGGATTTATGTCCTCTGGAGCTAAATCAGCTTATGCGCTGAACGGTGAGCTAATGGTATTTAAAACCGGTTCTTGACGTCTTAAAATTTGCTTTTATAAATTGCAACATTAAGGAATCTAAAAAAGTGTACTTTTATTCATTTCACTAGAAATAATTTCACCTTTCAGCAAAGGAAAATGACAAAACTTGTTTCTTTTGCTTGCTTGTAGAAAAGGGAAGGCCTTGTTTGACAAGATTTAACATTCATTTACATTTCATATGCAAGAAGCTCATTGCAAAGGCAATTATGAAACATAAAATCTGTCTTCCACTCTTCATTAGAAATATTTGTAACAAGGTCACAGTCAATGTCATTTCAAGAAACAGAGCAATTTCTTCCATGAGATTTTATATTGTTCTCGTTTACCTTGCCCATGCTAAGATGGCGGATACGTTGGATCATTTTGTTTATAATCGGAATTACCTCTGGTTTATACACTCTAGCTCTAATAAATGAATTCTATATTTGTTATGCTACTATAAAGTTGAAATTTTATGAAGCTTTGTGCAAACTTTCCTGTTTAAAGTTTATGGTTAGGATATTTAAAAAAACAACAACAAAAAAACTATTTTACTCAGTCAAAGATCAAGCTCCACCAGTTGTCACCCTTGCCATCTTGTTCCAAGCATGCCCAACATTCAACACAGTTCTTCATAGCATTGAATAAATACTGATCAGAGATTATGTCTTGAATTGAGTGTATTGATGTTTAGCCGATAAGCATAGTCTTCGTTTGCTTGAAACTTTTTATAATGACAGTTTCAATAATTTATATTTATATTATTTTTAAATATATTTGCATTTTTATAAGTATATACTGTGGGCACAACTGACTTCTGTTGGTGTCGGCGGGCCGCATAAAACACTCCGGCGGGCCGCATGTGGCCCGCGACCGTACTTTGCCCACCCCTGCTCTAGTCAAATGTGAATATTCGTTTATTATGAATCTCACTGCTCTATTTTGTGTCTGTTCCAGTTTCTTAATGTTTTCTTGAGTGGAGGGGTCCCAAACGGAGGATGCATATTCTATTATTGGCCTAACCAAGGTTAAATAACATTTTAGTTTTATGTTCTTATTTGATTTATAGACATTTCTTTTAATAAACCCTAATGCTTTGTTTGATTTTTTGATAGTTTCATCAATATGTGGATTCCATGACAGTTTTTCATTTATTATAACACCTATGTATTTTGCGTTTTTAGTCTGTGTTACTGGTTTGCCATGAATAAGATAAGTGGAATTAATTTGTTTTAGTTTTTTTGTTACTCTTAATAACTAACATTTTTCTGGGTGGAAAGACATGCTCCAATTTGATTCACATTTCTGTAATTCATCCAATTCATTATGTCAAAATTTGTAGAAATAAAGCCATGAATATAAGAGATCTGTTGATCAATGAATGTGCCAGTCCGTCAGTGGTATACTTAGATATAGATCATAGATGTGCACACGAGAATTTGTCCACGTAGTGATCTCCCCATTGTTTACATTTCACTTGGCAATATCCAGTAGACATTCTTCAAGTTGAAACCATCAAATAAAATAAGATAGAAAGAGAATGCGATATGGAGAAGTGTTGAGGCGATTGTTGTGTGTGTTTGTGTTTCTATGGTGACGGTGGGAAGAGGTTAGCGATTGGTTTTAAATGACGCAATAAATGCGGCATTGTCGTCATTTGATCTTAGTTAGGGGAGACGACTCCAGGACGTGAGACTGAATGGTTGTGTCATTGTAATGAGTTAGATTTTGTTAAAGAATATCATTACTAAAGTCCTGTTCATTTATTTAATTTCATATTAATTTGATGTTGTCAACATTATAAATAAAGTTCTATTGAATGTGTCCACAAAAGGAAGTTATTGAAGTTATTTGAAGTTTTATTCATTAAGATACATTAAGACAACGGTTGAGTTGTCTACCAGCAGTTTGCTGCTACAAGCCAACGACCGATAACAAGAGCGTTATGAAGAAACCTTAACAGATGTAAGGGGAAAAAATGGAGAGATTTGATAATAAATGGATACATTAAATGTAGTACTATGATTTTACAATCCTGAAAAGTGCGCAGAAACATAATAAACCTTTTCAAGTTCATCAATGATCTACACTTACAATGGAGAATTCCGTACACGGCGGAAAACCAATAAGCAGCAACTCTTTGGTGTATCCGGTGTACACAATAAAGGAAGCGCTGGTAACCTAGGTTTTTAAAGGTTGACATGATCATTTGTGTGCATATTTTAGCATTAATGAATCAACGCCTGTGAACGCTCTTCTGTTTGTAGCTTGTATTGAGTTAGTAATTTTTTGAAGTTCAAGTTAGCGTCCTTGACATTGGTTAGTTTCTAGTGAAAATCTCCAATAGTTCTCTCTATCTTTTATACCTATTATTTGAAACAATTTTTTTTTCTTTAATTTTTTCATAATTCTGAAACACTGTTTACAAATCATTGGGCTTCTTTTGTTCATTGATTCGATATAGACACGAGGCAAAAACATTGTATTAAAATAGTTTAGTTTAGGTGTCTACTTATGTTTGTTTTTGCTTGACATGTTTCGCATTTTTCTTCCAAATTTAAGATGACTAAATCCTGTCCCACAATACACGGGGGGCGGGGGATGGAGACGGGCAGGATACCACAAGACCAAGACAAGACTAGGACAAGACCAGGACAACAGGACAAGACTAGGACAAGACCAGGACAAGACTAGGACAAGACCAGGACACGACCAGGACACGACCAGGACAAGACTAGGACAAGACCAGGACAAGACTAGGACAAGACCAGGACAAGACTAGGACAAGACCAGGACACGACCAGGACACGACCAGGACAAGACTAGGACAAGACCAGGACAAGACCAGGACAAGACCAGGACAAGACCAGGACAAGACTAGGACAAGACCAGGACACGACCAGGACAAGACCAGGTTAAGACCAGGACAACAGGACAAGACCAGGACAAGACCAGGACAAGACTAGGACAAGACCAGGACAAGACCAGGACAAGACTAGGACAAGAGGTGCTGCTATTATTTGAGTCATTGTTGTGTATGATTCCATCCCACTGATACATTGAGGGCCCAGGAAGTGACGCCTGTACTTATAAAAAAAAAAACTAGAATGGGGTGAATAAATCGGGTCAATCAGCTATAGGATATTTTGGGTTAACTTAATTGTCCATCCCCCTCCACTTTTTAGTTGTCTGTTCTAAATAATCGTTGGGAACGGAACCAGGTCAAACTATGCTGCCCGTTTAGTTAGCCGCCCTCGATAGCCAATCTTTAAATTAAGCGGTAAGGACATTTGTTTCTGTCTCGTTGATCGGTTGGCTAAGCGGAATCTCTTCCGCTATAAAAACTTTACATCTACAGCACACTGACACACACGCACTCACACACACTTTCATACACACGCAATCACACATATATTCACACACACGCACACCTATTCATGCACATACACACCCTGACACACAGAAGACGTTGAGAGGGCAGATCCTCGGCTACTAAGTGATTTATGACTGGCATTAGATCGTACATTATCATAGATCTGGTCAAACAAGGGGAGAGAGAGAGGGGAGGTATTCTGTAACATGAGAGATGGGAAGTTGCTTTTCTGTTCCTTTCTTTTCTCATTGTTCCTAGCTCTCCTCTCCTCTCTCTCTCTCTCTCTGTCTCTCTCTCTGTCTCTTTGTCTCTCTCTCTCTGTCTCTCTATCTGTCCTTCTCTCTCTCTCTCTGTCTCTCTCACTCTGTCTCTCTCTCTCTCTGTCTCTCTCTCTGTCTCTCTGTCTCTGTCTCTCTCTCTGTTTCCCTCTCTGTCTCTCTCTCTCACTGTCTCTCTCTCTCTCACTGTCTCTCTCTCACTCACACACACACACACAGAGAGAAATGCAGCTAAAACATTTCAAAGACACATTTTTAAACGAACTCTTACTGGATGACAAGACTGACGGACACAAAAAGGAGTAAATAGATGGCCTAGCAGAAACCTGAAACAAAATAAGACAGAATACTTTTGATGAGCTACTAGGTGCCCGGTCACTTCATCAAAAAGCATTCTATCTAATCCTGTTTATATATGAGATGAAATGAGGGCTTAACATCAAAGCTGTAACAGCACAAGTAAACAATGAATAAGAAAAAATATTTAATTGGGGATGAAATGACCGAGGATGAAGTGATCGAGGATGAAGTGACCGGGGAGAAATGACCGGTCACCCTAAAATATCATGATATCGGATTTTCCTATCTATTCTTCTTCCTGAGATCTTAACGGGAAGGACGGGCAGACAGACCACAAACAAACTTTTCCTCTGAGGGGGAGGGGGAGGTGCTTAAACATTTAACATAAATATATAACAGAATCACCTTAAAAACACAAACACAAAATTAATATGAATGCATTTGTTATCAAACAATCATAACTGTGTCCTATTCATGGCAACTGATTTGTCAACTCAGACACTCGGGTCTGGATGAAACTTTAACTTAATAACTAGCTACATGGATATTTATATCACTTCCTTACGGACCTCTGGGGCTGGATCGAAAACTTTTACTTGCCCGATTAAAGCTTTCTATTTTAGTACAGCAACCAATTTATACGAGCTCCACATATCTTGATCTTTGGTATCCCCCTTAAGTACATTACTGCATTTTATTACAAATTATTACCTTTTTTGACCAAACAATTTTATCAACGAAAAACTCAGAAGCATGCCGGGTAATGGTGGTCATATCGAGATCACATATTTAAAAATAAACAAACTTTTGCTTAACGTCATTAATATAATATTACACAAACTTTGAAACTTCTGAAATCTAGTCAAACTGTTTTTATTTGTCCTCGAACATGACAGTTGTCAATGGGGGATGCAGTTCACTATGTTGTCAATGGGGGATGCAGTTCACTATGTTGTCAATGGGGGATGCAGTTCACTATGTTGTCAATGGGGGATGCAGTTCACTATGTTGTCAATGGGGGATGCAGCATCACTATGTTGTCAATGGGGGATCAGCGTCACTATGTCGTCAATGGGGGATGCAGCATCACTATGTTGTTAATGGGGGATCAGCGTCACTATGTCGGCAATGGGAATGCAGCATCACTATGTCGTCAATGGGGGATCAGCATAACTATGTCGTAAATGGGGATGCAGCATCACTATGTTGTCAATGGGGGATCAGCATCACTGTGTCGTCAATGGGGACGCAGCATCACTATGTCGTCAATGGGGATGCAGCATCACTATGTCGTCAATGGGGAATCAGCATCACTATGTTGTCAATGGGGATGCAGCATCACTATGTTGTCAATGGGGATGCAGCATCACTATGTTGTCAATGGGGATACAGCATCACTATGTTGTCATTGGGGATGCAGCATCACTATTTTGTCAATGGGGGAAAAGCATCACTATGTTGTCAATGGGGTATCAGCATCACTATGTTGTCATTGGGGATACAGCATCACTATGTAGTCATTTGGGGGATGCAGCATCACTATGTTGTCAATGGGGGATCAGCATCACTATGTTGTCAATTGGGATGCAGCATCCCTATGTTGTCAACGGGGGATCAGCATCACTATGTTGTCAATGGGGATGCAGCATCACTATGTTGTCAATGGGGATGCAGCATCACTGAGTTGTCAATGGGGGATCAGCATCACTATGTTGTCAATGGGGGATCAGCAACACTATGTTGTCAATGGGGGATCAGCATCACTATGTTGTCAATGGGGATGCAGCATCACTATGTTGTCAATGGGGGATCAGCATCACTATGTTGTCAATGGGGGATCAGCATCACTATGTTGTCAATGGGAATGCAGCTCAACTATGTTGTCAATGGGAATGCAGCATCACTATGTTGTCAATGGGGGATTAGCATCACTAAGTTGTCAATGGGGGATTAGCATCACTATGTTGTCAATGGGGATACAGCATCACTATGTTGTTATTGGAGATGCAGCATCACTATGTTGTCAATGGGGGATCAGCATCACTATGTCGTCAATGGGGATTCAGCATGACTATGTCGTCAATGGGGATGCAGCATTACTATTTCGTCAATGGGGATGCAGCATCACTATGTCGTCGATGGGGATGCAGCATTACTATAACGTCAATGGGGGATCAGCATCACTATGTCGTCAATGGGGATGGAGCATCACTATGTCGTCAAAGGGGATGCAGCATTACTATGTTGTCAATGGGGGATCAGCATCACTATGTTGTCAATGGGGGATCAGCATCACTATGTCGTCAATGGGGATCAGCATCACTATGTTGTCAATGGGGATGCAGCATCACTATGTTGTCAATGGGGGATCAGCATCACTGTGTTGTCAATGGGGGATAAGCATCACTGTGTTGTCAATGGGGATGCAGCATCACTAAGTTGTCAATGGGGGATCAGCATCACTATGTTGTCAATGGGGGATAAGCATCACTATGTCGTCAATGGGGATGCAGCATCACTATGTTGTCAATGGGGGATCAGCATCACTATGTTGTCAATGGGGGATCAGCTTTACTAAGTTGTCAATGGGAATGCAGCATCACTATGTTGTCAATGGGGATGCAGCATCACTATGTTGTCAATGGGAATGCAGCATCACTATGTCGTCAATGGGGGATCAGCATCACTATGTCGTCAATGGGGATGCAGCATCACTATGTTGTCAATGGGGGATCAGCATCACTATGTCGTCAAAGGGGACGCAGCATCACTATGTCGTCAATGGGAATGCAGCATCACCATGTTGTCAATGGGGAATCAGCATCACTATGTTGTCAATGGGGATGCAGCATCACTATGTTGTCAATGGGGATACAGCATCACTATGTTGTCATTAGGGGATGCAGCATCACTATTTTGTCAATGGGGGATCAGCATCACTATGTTGTCAATTGGGATGCAGCATCACTATGTTGTCAACGGGGGATAAGCATCACTATGTTGTCAATGGGGAATCAGCATCACTATGTTGTCAATGGGGATGCAGCATCACTGAGTTGTCAATGGGAGATCAGCATCACTATGTTGTCAATGGGGGATCAGCATCACTATGTTGTCAATGAAGGATCAGCATCACTATGTTGTCAATGGGGATGCAGCATCACTATGTTGTCAATGGGGGATCAGCATCACTATGTTGTCAATGGGGGATCAGCATCACTATGTTGTCAATGGGAATGCAGCTCCACTATGTTGTCAATGGGAATGCAGCATCACTATGTTGTCAATGGGAATGCAGCATCACTATGTTGTCAATGGGGGATCAGCATCACTATATTGTCAATAGGGGATTAGCATCACTATGTTGTCAATGGGGATGCAGCATCACTATGTTGTCATTGGAGATGCAGCATCACTATGTTGTCAATGGGGGATCAGCATCACTATGTCGTCAATGGGGATGCAGCATCACTATGTCGTCAATGGGGATGCAGCATTACTAGTTAGTCAATAGGGATGCAGCATCACTATGTCGTCGATGGGGATGCTGCATTACTATAACGTCAATGGGGGATGCAGCATTACTATGTTGTCAATGGGGGATCAGCATCACTATGTCGTCAATTTGGGATGCAGCATCACTATGTTGTCAATGGGGGATCAGCATCACTATGTCGTCAATGGGATCAGCATCACTATGTTGTCAATGGGGATGCAGCATCACTATGTTGTCAATGGGGATGCAGCATCACTATGTCGTCAATGGGGATGGAGCATCACTATGTCGTCAAAGGGGATGCAGCATTACTATGTTGTCAATGGGGGATCAGCATCACTATGTCGTCTATGGGGATGCAGCATCACTATGTTGTCAATGGGGGATCAGCATCACTATGTCGTCAATGGGATCAGCATCACTATGTTGTCAATGGGGATGCAGCATCACTATGTTGTCAATGGGGGATCAGCATTACTGTGTTGTTAATGGGGGATCAGCATCACTGTGTTGTCAATGGGGATGCAGCATCACTGAGTTGTCAATGGGGGATCAGCATCACTATGTTGTCAATGGGGGATAAGCATCACTATGTTGTAAATGGGGGATTAGCATCACTATGTTGTCAATGGGGATGCAGCATCACTATGTTGTCAATGGGGGATCAGCATCACCATGTCGTCAATGGGGGATCAGCATCACTATGTCGTCAATGGGGATGCAGCATCACTATGTTGTCAATGGGGGATCAGCATCACTATGTTGTCAATGGGGGATCAGCAACACTATTTTGTCAATGGGGGATCAGCATCACTATGTTGTCAATGGGAATGCAGCATCACTATGTTGTCAATGGGGATGCAGCATCACTATGTCGTCAATGGGGGATCAGCATCACTATGTCGTTAATGGGGGATCAGCATCACTATGTTGTCAATGGGGATGCAGCATGACTATGTTGTCAATGGGGGATCAGCATCACAATATTGTCAATGGGGATGCAGCATCACTATGTTGTCAATGGGGGATCAGCATCACTGTGTTGTCAATGGGGGATCAGCATCACTGTGTTGTCAATGGGGATGCAGCATCACTGAGTTGTCAATGGGGGATCAGCATCACTACGTTGTCAATGGGGGATAAGCATCACTATGTTGTCAATGGGGGATCAGCATCACTATGTCGTCAATGGGATCAGCATCACTATGTTGTCAATGGGGATGCAGCATCACTATGTTGTCAATGGGGGATCAGCATTACTGTGTTGTTAATGGGGGATCAGCATCACTGTGTTGTCAATGGGGATGCAGCATCACTGAGTTGTCAATGGGGGATCAGCATCACTATGTTGTCAATGGGGGATAAGCATCACTATGTTGTAAATGGGGGATTAGCATCACTATGTTGTCAATGGGGATGCAGCATCACTATGTTGTCAATGGGGGATCAGCATCACCATGTCGTCAATGGGGGATCAGCATCACTATGTCGTCAATGGGGATGCAGCATCACTATGTTGTCAATGGGGGATCAGCATCACTATGTTGTCAATGGGGGATCAGCAACACTATTTTGTCAATGGGGGATCAGCATCACTATGTTGTCAATGGGAATGCAGCATCACTATGTTGTCAATGGGGATGCAGCATCACTATGTCGTCAATGGGGGATCAGCATCACTATGTCGTTAATGGGGGATCAGCATCACTATGTTGTCAATGGGGATGCAGCATGACTATGTTGTCAATGGGGGATCAGCATCACAATATTGTCAATGGGGATGCAGCATCACTATGTTGTCAATGGGGGATCAGCATCACTGTGTTGTCAATGGGGGATCAGCATCACTGTGTTGTCAATGGGGATGCAGCATCACTGAGTTGTCAATGGGGGATCAGCATCACTACGTTGTCAATGGGGGATAAGCATCACTATGTTGTCAATGGGGGATCAGCATCACTATGTCGTCAATGGGGGATCAGCATCACTATGTCGTCAATGGGGATGCAGCATCACTATGTTGTCAATGGGGGATAATCATCACTGTGTTGTCAATGGGGGATCAGCATCACTGTGTTGTCAATGGGGATGCAGCATCACTGAGTTGTCAATGGGGGATCAGCATCACTACGTTGTCAATGGGGGATAAGCATCACTATGTTGTCAATGGGGGATCAGCATCACTATGTTGTCAATGGGGATGCAGCATCACTATGTCGTCAATGGGGATCAGCATCACTATGTCGTCAATGGGGATGCAGCATCACTATGTTGTCAATGGGGGATCAGCATCACTATGTCGTCAATGGGGACGCAGCATCACTATGTCGTCAATGGGGATGCAGCATCACCATGTTGTCAATGGGGAATCAGCATCACTATGTTGTCAATGGGGATGCAGCATCACTATGTTGTCAATGGGGATGCAGCATCACTATGTTGTCAATGGGAATGCAGCATCACTATGTTGTCAATGGGGGATCAGCATCACTATGTTGTCAATGGGGGATCAGCAACACTATTTTGTCAATGGGGGATCAGCATCACTATGTTGTCAATGGGAATGCAGCATCACTATGTTGTCAATGGGGATGCAGCATCACTATGTCGTCAATGGGGGATCAGCATCACTATGTCGTCAATGGGGGATCAGCATCACTATGCTGTCAATGGGGATGCAGCATCACTATGTTGTCAATGGAGATGCAGCATCACTATGTCGTCAATGGGGGATTAGCATCACTATGTCGTCAATGGGGGATGCAGCATCACTGAGTTGTCAATGGGGGATCAGCATCACTACGTTGTCAATGGGGGATAAGCATCACTATGTTGTCAATGGGGGATCAGCATCACTATGTTGTCAATGGGGATGCAGCATCACTATGTTGTCAATGGGGGATCAGCATCACTATGTCGTAAATGGAGGATCAGCATCACTATGTCGTCAATGGGGATGCAGCATCACTATGTTGTCAATGGGGGATCAGCATCACTGTGTTGTCAATGGGGGATCAGCATCACTGTGTTGTCAATCGGGATGCAGCATCACTGAGTTGTCAATGGGGGATCAGCATCACTACGTTGTCAATGGGGGATAAGCATCACTATGTTGTAAATGGGGGATCAGCATCACTATGTTGTCAATGGGGATGCAGCATCACTATGTCGTCAATGGGGATCAGCATCATTATGTCGTCAATGGGGATGCAGCATCACTATGTTGTCAATGGGGGATCAGCATCACTATGTCGTCAATGGGGACGCAGCATCACTATGTCGTCAATGGGGATGCAGCATCACTATGTTGTCAATGGGGATGCAGCATCATTATGTTGTCAATGGGGATGCAGCATCACTATGTTGTCAATGGGAATGCAGCATCACTATGTTGTCAATGGGGGATCAGCATCACTATGTTGTCAATGGGGGATCAGCAACACTATTTTGTCAATGGGGGATCAGCATCACTATGTTGTCAATGGGAATGCAGCATCACTATGTTGTCAATGGGGATGCAGCATCACTATGTCGTCAATGGGGGATCAGCATCACTATGTCGTCAATGGGGGATCAGCATCACTATGTTTTCAATGGGGATGCAGCATGACTATGTTTTCAATGGGGGATCAGCATCACAATATTGTCAATGGGGATGCAGCATCACTATGTTGTCAATGGGGGATCAGCATCACTGTGTTGTCAATGGGGGATCAGCATCACTGTGTTGTCAATGGGGATGCAGCATCACTGAGTTGTCAATGGGGGATCAGCATCACTACGTTGTCAATGGGGGATAAGCATCACTATGTTGTCAATGGGGGTCCAGCATCACTATGTTGTCAATGGGGATGCAGCATCACTATGTTGTCAATGGGGGATCAGCATCACTATGTCGTCAATGGGGGATCAGCATCACTATGTCGTCAATGGGGATGCAGCATCACTATGTCGTCAATGGGGGATCAGCATCACTATGTCGTCAATGGGGATGCAGCATCACTATGTCGTCAAAGGGGATGCAGCATCACTATGTCGTCAATGGGGGATCAGAATAACTATGTCGTAAATGGGGATGCAGCATCACTATGTTGTCAATGGGGGATAAGCATCACTATGTCGTCAATGGGGACTCAGCATCACTATGTCGTCAATGGGGATGCAGCATCACTATGTCGTCAATGGGGAATCAGCATCACTATGTTGTCAATGGGGATGCAGCATCACTATGTTGTCAATGGGGATGCAGCATCACTATGTTGTCAATGGGGATACAGCATCACTATGTTGTCAATAGGGATGCAGCATCACTATTTTGTCAATGGGGGATCAGCATCACTATGTTGTCAATGGGGGATCAGCATCACTATGTCGTCAATGGGGATGCAGCATCACTATGTTGTCAATGGGGTATCAGCATCACTATGTAGTCATTTGGGGGATGCAGCATCACTATGTTGTCAATGGGGGATCAGCATCACTATGTTGTCAATTGGGATGCAGCATCCCTATGTTGTCAACGGGGGATCAGCATCACTATGTTGTCAATGGGGATGCAGCATCACTATGTTGTCAATGGGGATGCAGCATCACTGAGTTGTCAATGGGGGATCAGCATCACTATGTTGTATTTGGGGGATCAGCAACACTATGTTGTTAATGGGGGATCAGCATCACTATGTTGTCAATGGGGATGCAGCATCACTATGTTGTCAATGGGGGATGCAGCATTACTATGTTGTCAATGGGGGATCAGCATCACTATGTTGTCAATGGGGATGCAGCATCACTATGTTGTCAATGGGGGATCAGCATCACTATGTCGTAAATGGAGGATCAGCATCACTATGTCGTCAATGGGGATGCAGCATCACTATGTTGTCAATGGGGGATCAGCATCACTGTGTTGTCAATGGGGGATCAGCATCACTGTGTTGTCAATCGGGATGCAGCATCACTGAGTTGTCAATGGGGGATCAGCATCACTACGTTGTCAATGGGGGATAAGCATCACTATGTTGTAAATGGGGGATCAGCATCACTATGTTGTCAATGGGGATGCAGCATCACTATGTCGTCAATGGGGATCAGCATCATTATGTCGTCAATGGGGATGAAGCATCACTATGTTGTCAATGGGGGATCAGCATCACTATGTCGTCAATGGGGACGCAGCATCACTATGTCGTCAATGGGGATGCAGCATCACTATGTTGTCAATGGGAATGCAGCATCACTATGTTGTCAATGGGGGATCAGCATCACTATGTTGTCAATGGGGGATCAGCAACACTATTTTGTCAATGGGGGATCAGCATCACTATGTTGTCAATGGGAATGCAGCATCACTATGTTGTCAATGGGGATGCAGCATCACTATGTCGTCAATGGGGGATCAGCATCACTATGTCGTCAATGGGGGATCAGCATCACTATGTTTTCAATGGGGATGCAGCATGACTATGTTTTCAATGGGGGATCAGCATCACAATATTGTCAATGGGGATGCAGCATCACTATGTTGTCAATGGGGGATCAGCATCACTGTGTTGTCAATGGGGGATCAGCATCACTGTGTTGTCAATGGGGATGCAGCATCACTGAGTTGTCAATGGGGGATCAGCATCACTACGTTGTCAATGGGGGATAAGCATCACTATGTTGTCAATGGGGGTCCAGCATCACTATGTTGTCAATGGGGATGCAGCATCACTATGTTGTCAATGGGGGATCAGCATCACTATGTCGTCAATGGGGGATCAGCATCACTATGTCGTCAATGGGGATGCAGCATCACTATGTCGTCAATGGGGGATCAGCATCACTATGTCGTCAATGGGGATGCAGCATCACTATGTCGTCAAAGGGGATGCAGCATCACTATGTCGTCAATGGGGGATCAGAATAACTATGTCGTAAATGGGGATGCAGCATCACTATGTTGTCAATGGGGGATAAGCATCACTATGTCGTCAATGGGGACTCAGCATCACTATGTCGTCAATGGGGATGCAGCATCACTATGTCGTCAATGGGGAATCAGCATCACTATGTTGTCAATGGGGATGCAGCATCACTATGTTGTCAATGGGGATGCAGCATCACTATGTTGTCAATGGGAATGCAGCATCACTATGTTGTCAATGGGGGATCAGCATCACTATGTTGTCAATGGGGGATCAGCAACACTATTTTGTCAATGGGGGATCAGCATCACTATGTTGTCAATGGGAATGCAGCATCACTATGTTGTCAATGGCGATGCAGCATCACTATGTCGTCAATGGGGGATCAGCATCACTATGTCGTCAATGGGGGATCAGCATCACTATGTTTTCAATGGGGATGCAGCATGACTATGTTTTCAATGGGGGATCAGCATCACAATATTGTCAATGGGGATGCAGCATCACTATGTTGTCAATGGGGGATCAGCATCACTGTGTTGTCAATGGGGGATCAGCATCACTGTGTTGTCAATGGGGATGCAGCATCACTGAGTTGTCAATGGGGGATCAGCATCACTACGTTGTCAATGGGGGATAAGCATCACTATGTTGTCAATGGGGGTCCAGCATCACTATGTTGTCAATGGGGATGCAGCATCACTATGTTGTCAATGGGGGATCAGCATCACTATGTCGTCAATGGGGGATCAGCATCACTATGTCGTCAATGGGGATGCAGCATCACTATGTCGTCAATGGGGGATCAGCATCACTATGTCGTCAATGGGGATGCAGCATCACTATGTCGTCAAAGGGGATGCAGCATCACTATGTCGTCAATGGGGGATCAGAATAACTATGTCGTAAATGGGGATGCAGCATCACTATGTTGTCAATGGGGGATAAGCATCACTATGTCGTCAATGGGGACTCAGCATCACTATGTCGTCAATGGGGATGCAGCATCACTATGTCGTCAATGGGGAATCAGCATCACTATGTTGTCAATGGGGATGCAGCATCACTATGTTGTCAATGGGGATGCAGCATCACTATGTTGTCAATGGGGATACAGCATCACTATGTTGTCAATAGGGATGCAGCATCACTATTTTGTCAATGTGGGATCAGCATCACTATGTTGTCAATGGGGGATCAGCATCACTATGTCGTCAATGGGGATGCAGCATCACTATGTTGTCAATGGGGTATCAGCATCACTATGTAGTCATTTGGGGGATGCAGCATCACTATGTTGTCAATTGGGATGCAGCATCCCTATGTTGTCAACGGGGGATCAGCATCACTATGTTGTCAATGGGGATGCAGCATCACTATGTTGTCAATGGGGATGCAGCATCACTGAGTTGTCAATGGGGGATCAGCATCACTATGTTGTATTTGGGGGATCAGCAACACTATGTTGTTAATGGGGGATCAGCATCACTATGTTGTCAATGGGGATGCAGCATCACTATGTTGTCAATGGGGGATCAGCATCACTATGTTGTCAATGGGGGATCAGCATCACTATGTTGTCAATGGGAATGCAGCTCCACTATGTTGTCAATGGGAATGCAGCATCACTATGTTGTCAATGGGGGATTAGCATCACTAAGTTGTCAATGGGGGATTAGCATCACTATATTGTCAAATGGGATGCAGCATCACTATGTTGTTATTGGAGATGCAGCATCACTATGTTGTCAATGGGGGATCAGCATCACTATGTCGTCAATGGGGATGCAGCATGACTATGTCGTCAATGGGGATGGAGCATCACTATGTCGTCAAATGGGATGCAGCATTACTATGTTGTCAATGGGGGATCAGCATCACTATGTTGTCAATGGGGGATCAGCATCACTATGTCGTCAATGGGGATCAGCATCACTAAGTTGTCAATGGGGATGCATCATCCCTATGTTGTCAATGGGGGATCAGCATCACTGTGTTTTCAATGGGGGATCAGCATCACTGTGTTGTCAATTGGGATGCAGCATCACTGAGTTGTCAATGGGGGATCAGCATCACTATGTTGTCAATGGGGGATAAGCATCACTATGTTTTCAATGGGGGATCAGCATTACTAAGTTGTCAATGGGAATGCAGCATCACTATGTTGTCAATGGGGATGCAGCATCACTATGTTGTCAATGGGAATGCAGCATCACTATGTCGTCAATGGAAGATCAGCATCACTATGTCGTCAATGGGGATGCAGCATCACTATGTTGTCAATGGGGGATCAGCATCACTATGTCGTCAAAGGGGACGCAGCATCACTATGTCGTCAATGGGGATGCAGCATCACCATGTTGTCAATGGGGAATCAGCATCACTATGTTGTCAATGGGGATGCAGCATTACTATGTTGTCAATGGGGATACAGCATCACTATGTTGTCATTGGGGGATGCAGCATCACTATTTTGTCAATGGGGGATCAGCAACACTATTTTGTCAATGGGGGATCAGCATCACTATGTTGTCAATGGGAATGCAGCATCACTATGTTGTCAATGGGGATGCAGCATCACTATGTCGTCAATGGGGGATCAGCATTACTATGTCGTCAATGGGGGATCAGCATCACTATGTCGTCAATGGGGATGCAGCATCACTATGTTGTCAATGGGGTATCAGCATCACTATGTAGTCATTTGGGGGATGCAGCATCACTATGTTGTCAATTGGGATGCAGCATCCCTATGTTGTCAACGGGGGATCAGCATCACTATGTTGTCAATGGGGATGCAGCATCACTATGTTGTCAATGGGGATGCAGCATCACTGAGTTGTCAATGGGGGATCAGCATCACTATGTTGTATTTGGGGGATCAGCAACACTATGTTGTTAATGGGGGATCAGCATCACTATGTTGTCAATGGGGATGCAGCATCACTATGTTGTCAATGGGGGATCAGCATCACTATGTTGTCAATGGGGGATCAGCATCACTATGTTGTCAATGGGAATGCAGCTCCACTATGTTGTCAATGGGAATGCAGCATCACTATGTTGTCAATGGGGGATTAGCATCACTAAGTTGTCAATGGGGGATTAGCATCACTATATTGTCAAATGGGATGCAGCATCACTATGTTGTTATTGGAGATGCAGCATCACTATGTTGTCAATGGGGGATCAGCATCACTATGTCTTCAATGGGGATGCAGCATGACTATGTCGTCAATGGGGATGGAGCATCACTATGTCGTCAAATGGGATGCAGCATTACTATGTTGTCAATGGGGGATCAGCATCACTATGTTGTCAATGGGGGATCAGCATCACTATGTCGTCAATGGGGATCAGCATCACTAAGTTGTCAATGGGGATGCATCATCCCTATGTTGTCAATGGGGGATCAGCATCACTGTGTTTTCAATGGGGGATCAGCATCACTGTGTTGTCAATTGGGATGCAGCATCACTGAGTTGTCAATGGGGGATCAGCATCACTATGTTGTCAATGGGGGATAAGCATCACTATGTTTTCAATGGGGGATCAGCATTACTAAGTTGTCAATGGGAATGCAGCATCACTATGTTGTCAATGGGGATGCAGCATCACTATGTTGTCAATGGGAATGCAGCATCACTATGTCGTCAATGGAAGATCAGCATCACTATGTCGTCAATGGGGATGCAGCATCACTATGTTGTCAATGGGGGATCAGCATCACTATGTCGTCAAAGGGGACGCAGCATCACTATGTCGTCAATGGGGATGCAGCATCACCATGTTGTCAATGGGGAATCAGCATCACTATGTTGTCAATGGGGATGCAGCATTACTATGTTGTCAATGGGGATACAGCATCACTATGTTGTCATTGGGGGATGCAGCATCACTATTTTGTCAATGGGGGATCAGCAACACTATTTTGTCAATGGGGGATCAGCATCACTATGTTGTCAATGGGAATGCAGCATCACTATGTTGTCAATGGGGATGCAGCATCACTATGTCGTCAATGGGGGATCAGCATCACTATGTCGTCAATGGGGGATCAGCATCACTATGTTGTCAATGGGGATGCAGCATAACTATGTTGTCAATGGGGGATCAGCATCACAATGTTGTCGATGGGGATGCAGCATCACTATGTTGTCAATGGGGGATCAGCATCACTGTGTTGTCAATGGGGGATCAGCATCACTGTGTTGTCAATGGGGATGCAGCATCACTGAGTTGTCAATGGGGGATCAGCATCACTACCTTGTCAATGGGGGATAAGCATCACTATGTTGTCAATGGGGGATCAGCATCACTATGTTGTCAATGGGGATGCAGCATCACTATGTTGTCAATGGGGGATCAGCATCACTATGTCGTCAATGGGGGATCAGCATCACTATGTCGTCAATGGGGATGCAGCATCACTATGTCGTCAATGGGGGATCAGCATCACTATATCGTCAATGGGGATGCAGCATCACTATGTCGTCAATGTGGATGCAGCATCACTATGTCGTCAATGGGGATCAGCATCACTATGTCGTCAATGGGGATGGAGCATCACTATGTCGTCAAAGGGGATGCAGCATTACTATGTTGTCAATGGGGGATCAGCATCACTATGTCGTCAATGGGGATGCAGCATCACTATGTTGTCAATGGGGGATCAGCATCACTATGTCGTCAATGGGATCAGCATCACTATGTTGTTAATGGGGATGCAGCATCACTATGTTGTTAATGGGGGATCAGCATCACTGTGTTGTCAATGGGGGATAAGCATCACTGTGTTGTCAATGGGGATGCAGCATCACTATGTCGTCAATGGGGGATCAGCATCACTATGTCGTCAATGGGGATGCAGCATCACTATGTCGTCAATGGGGGATCAGCATCACTATGTCGTCAATGGGGATGCAGCATCACTATGTCGTCAATGTGGATGCAGCATCACTATGTCGTCAATGGGGATCAGCATCACTATGTCGTCAATGGGGATGGAGCATCACTATGTCGTCAAAGGGGATGCAGCATTACTATGTTGTCAATGGGGGGATCAGCATCACTATGTCGTCAATGGGGATGCAGCATCACTATGTTGTCAATGGGGGATCAGCATCACTATGTCGTCATTGGGATCAGCATCACTATGTTGTCAATGGGGATGCAGCATCACTATGTTGTCAATGGGGGATCAGCATCACTGTGTTGTCAATGGGGGATCAGCATCACTGTGTTGTCAATGGGGATGCAGCATCACTGAGTTGTCAATGGGGGATCAGCATCACTACGTTGTCAATGGGGGATAAGCATCACTATGTTGTCAATGGGGGATCAGCATCACTATGTTGTCAATGGGGATGCAGCATCACTATGTTGTCAATGGGGGATCAGCATCACCATGTCGTCAATGGGGGATCAGCATCACTATGTCGTCAATGGGGATGCAGCATCACTATGTCGTCAATGGGGGATCAGCATCAGTATGTCGTCAATGGGGATGCAGCATCACCATGTTGTCAATGGGGAATCAGCATCACTATGTTGTCAATGGGGATGCAGCATCACTATGTTGTCAATGGGGATGCAGCATCACTATGTTGTCAATGGGAATGCAGCATCACTATGTTGTCAATGGGGGATCAGCATCACTATGTTGTCAATGGGGGATCAGCAACACTTTTTTGTCAATGGGGGATCAGCATCACTATGTTGTCAATGGGAATGCAGCATCACTATGTTGTCAATGGGGATGCAGCATCACTATGTCGTCAATGGGGGATCAGCATCACTATGTCGTCAATGGGGGATCAGCATCACTATGTTGTCAATGGGGATGCAGCATCACTATGTTGTCAATGTAGGATCAGCATCACAATGTTGTCAATGGGGATGCAGCATCACTATGTTGTCAATGGGGGATCAGCATCACTGTGTTGTCAATGGGGGATCAGCATCACTGTGTTGTCAATGGGGATGCAGCATCACTGAGTTGTCAATGGGGGATCAGCATCACTACGTTGTCAATGGGGGATAAGCATCACTATGTTGTCAATGGGGGATCAGCATCACTATGTTGTCAATGGGGATGCAGCATCACTATGTTGTCAATGGGGGATCAGCATCACTATGTCGTCAATGGGGGATCAGCATCACTATGTCGTCAATGGGGATGCAGCATCACTATGTCGTCAATGGGGGATCAGCATCACTATGTCGTCAATGGGGATGCAGCATCACTATGTCGTCAATGGGGATGCAGCATCACTATGTCGTCAATGGGGATCAGCATCACTATGTCGTCAATGGGGATGCAGCATCACTATGTTGTCAATGGGGGATCAGCATCACTATGTCGTCAATGGGGACGCAGCATCACTATGTCGTCAATGGGGATGCAGCATCACCATGTTGTCAATGGGGAATCAGCATCACTATGTTGTCAATGGGGATGCAGCATCACTATGTTGTCAATGGGGATGCAGCATCACTATGTTGTCAAAGGGAATGCAGCATCACTATGTTGTCAATGGGGGATCAGCATCACTATGTTGTCAATGGGGGATCAGCAACACTATTTTGTCAATGGGGGATTAGCATCACTATGTTGTCAATGGGAATGCAGCATCCCTATGTTGTCAATGGGGATGCAGCATCACTATGTCGTCAATGGGGATGCAGCATCACTATGTTGTCAATGGGGGATCAGCATCACTATGTTGTCAATGGGGGATCAGCAACACTATTTTGTCAATGGGGGATCAGCATCACTATGTTGTCAATGGGGGATCAGCATCACTATGTTCTCAATGGGGATGCAGCATCACTATGTCGTCAATGGGGATGCAGCATCACTATGTTGTCAATGGGGGATCAGCATCACTATGTTGTCAATGGGGGATCAGCAACACTATTTTGTCAATGGGGGATCAGCATCACTATGTTGTCAATGGGGGATCAGCATCACTATGTTGTCAATGGGGGATCAGCATCACTATGTTGTCAATGGGGATGCAGCATCACTATGTTGTCAATGGGGGATCAGCATCACAATGTTGTCAATGGGGATGCAGCATCACCATGTCGTCCATAAAGATGCAGCATCACTATGTCGTCAATGGGGATGCAGCATCACTATGTCGTCCACGGGGATGCAGCATCACTATGTCATCAATGGGGATGCAGCATTACTATGTAGTCAATGGGAATGCAGCATCACCATGTCTTCAATGGTGATGCAGCATCACTATGTCGTCAATGGGGATGCAGCATCACTATGTTGTCATTGGCGATGCAGCATCACTATGTCGTCAATGGGGATGCAGCATCAATATGTTGTCAATGGGGATGCAGCATCACTATGTCGTCAATGGGGATGCAGCATTACTATGTCGTCAATGGGGATCAGCATCACTATGTCGTCAATGGGGATGCAGCATCACTATGTTGTCAATGGGGAAGCAGCATCACTATGTCGTCAATGGGGATCAGCATCACTATGTTGTCAATGGGGATGCAGCATCACTATGTCGTCAATGGGGATGCAGCATCACTATGTTGTCAATGGGGATGCAGCATCACTATGTTGTCAATGGGGATGCAGCATCACTATGTCGTCAATGGGGATCAGCATCACTATGTCGTCAATGGGGATGCAGCATCACTATGTTGTCAATGGGGGATCAGCATCACTATGTCGTCAATGGGGACGCAGCATCACTATGTCGTCAATGGGGATGCAGCATCACCATGTTGTCAATGGGGAATCAGCATCACTATGTTGTCAATGGGGATGCAGCATCACTATGTTGTCAATGGGGATGCAGCATCACTATGTTGTCAATGGGAATGCAGCATCACTATGTTGTCAATGGGGGATCAGCATCACTATGTTGTCAATGGGGGATCAGCAACACTATTTTGTCAATGGGGGATCAGCATCACTATGTTGTCAATGGGAATGCAGCATCCCTATGTTGTCAATGGGGATGCAGCATCACTATGTCGTCAATGGGGATGCAGCATCACTATGTTGTCAATGGGGGATCAGCATCACTATGTTGTCAATGGGGGATCAGCAACACTATTTTGTCAATGGGGGATCAGCATCACTATGTTGTCAATGGGGGATCAGCATCACTATGTTGTCAATGGGGATGCAGCATCACTATGTCGTCAATGGGGATGCAGCATCACTATGTTGTCAATGGGGGATCAGCATCACTATGTTGTCAATGGGGGATCAGCAACACTATTTTGTCAATGGGGGATCAGCATCACTATGTTGTCAATGGGGGATCAGCATCACTATGTTGTCAATGGGGGATCAGCATCACTATGTTGTCAATGGGGATGCAGCATCACTATGTTGTCAATGGGGGATCAGCATCACAATGTTGTCAATGGGGATGCAGCATCACTATGTCGTCCATAAAGATGCAGCATCACTATGTCGTCAATGGGGATGCAGCATCACTATGTCGTCCACGGGGATGCAGCATCACTATGTCGTCAATGGGGATGCAGCATCACTATGTAGTCAATGGGAATGCAGCATCACCATGTCTTCAATGGGGATGCAGCATCACTATGTCGTCAATGGGGATGCAGCATCACTATGTTGTCATTGGCGATGCAGCATCACTATGTCGTCAATGGGGATGCAGCATCAATATGTTGTCAATGGGGATGCAGCATCACTATGTCGTCAATGGGGATGCAGCATTACTATGTCGTCAATGGGGATCAGCATCACTATGTCGTCAATGGGGATGCAGCATCACTATGTTGTCAATGGGGAAGCAGCATCACTATGTCGTCAATGGGGATCAGCATCACTATGTTGTCAATGGGGATGCAGCATCACTATGTCGTCAATGGGGATGCAGCATCACTATGTTGTCAATGGGGATGCAGCATCACTATGTTGCTTGGTGTGAAGACTGAAAAATCGTACATACAAATGTTTCATTTCACCAATCTATGTTTGATTTGGCCTTGCCGCCTATCTAATGGTATTTACTTTCGGTGTTCATGAATTGACTGACATCTTTATTAAGTGTATAATACAGTTTGTTCTTTTTTGGGCCTCGCTGTTGGCAATGTTCTTTGTTTCATAGAAACTCAAACACGCACAGCTCTACACCAAGAGGATCGATCTTAAATTTATTTTTTTCGAGAGTATCGATTCTACATTATTTCTTATGTTCGTGACACAAAACAATACATCTATCTATATTTTTTTATGGTTTTTATTTTCAAGTAATCACAACAATGAATTGTTAAATTTCATGTCCGATTTTGTGATATTCAGACAGATCGACCTTTACAGTTTGAAATATTCAAGGGAGACGATTCAATTTATCAAATATTTTTGCTCTAAACTTAAAGCTTAATGATATGAGGTCATTAAACAATAATAGACTCTACGAGTTACAGGAAATGGAGACTAATACCGGAAACCATAGCGCAGCCTCTGTCTCGTGTTTCGAGTACCACTTCAATTCTGAACGGGAGCTATATGTGGCCCGAAAGATTATATCGATGCTAGTATAGCTGTGTATTTATTGCCACAAGCAAATGGTTCGATTAGTTGACATTGAAATGGATTTATATACTTTCTGGAGTAATGGATTCAGAGATTTAAAATTGCCGATTTATTTTTACACCCATTTGCCAATGTTTTTATAGCTATGTGCTAGTGTTTCATTTCTAGTAGCCCTTGCCAGTTCATAGGAGGCGCTTGATATAAGGTGGATGCCAATCCTTCAACTTCCTGTGAGAAAGCGTGAATCTTGTTGATATAATTACGCCTAGTGGCTATCTTTTCAAGTTGGGAAAGAGTGGCCTTTTTATTAAAAGTGATTCTCCGGTGAGCAGTCAAAAAATGTCTAGTGTTACGCGAGTTACCGCCCTTCAACGGACGTGTCTGAGATGCCCAAAAGCATTATTTTAAGGAGATCTAATCCGTGCTTTCATTCAAATAATAATAATGAGTCTTCAAGCAGCCAGCGGAGGACACACTGACACAAAAGATCACACTAGAATTATGGCTCTAAATCAAGTCACTGTTGACTAGTTTTTACCCTTTGGTGTTCTAAAGTTATTTATTGGCTAATGTGGTTATGTTTTGATAGTTGAAACCTACATGAACAAACTTTTACTAAGTTGAAGTTTTTTCAAGTTTGTTGATTTCTTGTTGTTTGTTTTTGTAACACTGTCGATATTAGGATGAATGACTTGCAACTGTACGGTGTAGAACGTGTAAAGTTTTAAAACAAGATTGTGTAAGCTGCCTTTTGAGCTGTGGCTTCAGATCTCTGGATGTTAGAAACTGAAGAATTAAATAAAACAATTTTAAGGACACTAATTGTTGTTTGTTCAAAGTTTTGTAATATACCACAAATTAGCACATTTTTTAAGGACAAAAAAAAAACTTACAAGATTCAATTTTCACAGACACTTTAAAACATTTTCTTTACTGACCAGAACCTAGAGTAAAAAGATAATAACTCGTACTCAGTAAACTTCCCTTAAAATGATTTTGAAAAAAAGCTTTTGTAGGTGTATGTCTGATTCATTTAGCTGAGCTATTATATACCCTGTAATAATGTGTTTTTTCTTAGTAACCCAAACCCTTTTTTTTTTGTTTCATTTTTTCCTTCATAGATTTTGAATTCATTTTACTTAAGCAAGACACATTGGGTTTTTAATGAAATAGTAAGTTGTTAGCAAACTAACAAACACTTTTAATATCTATGTGAGTAAATACACCAATCTACGTTCATGTATATCTTTAGGTGTAGAGTCTCTTATAACTGACTTTAAATTCAAACAGCTAACCATATACTGAGGAACAAAAAAAAATATTTTTTTTGGTTGGAAAATATTAAGGAGGCAAAATGTGCTACAAAGAGACTCCATTAGCCATTATTTCATGATGGGCAAGACGTTTCTGAAAAGAGGCGTTTTTGTTTCCCCTCTCTGTGGCAAAGAGCATTAGTCAGCTAAACTGATCATGTTCTCACTGTTTTTAAAGCAAGACTAACACGCCTCGGCCTACAAGGAAATCACTGGAGGATAATATAAGAATGTAAATCGATTCTGGGCTCCAGTCAACCAGCGTCAAATTTGGTTCTATTTCGTTTTCGGGCCAACAAGTTATGAGATTTGAGCAATCGAGACTTGATCTAACTGTGAAAACCTTTTTAGAGTCTCTCCCTCCATCTCGCTGATGGTCTGCTAAAGATCCATGCACGAGTGTCATTCTTAAAGAGTAGGATGGTTGAACGCGTTCAATAGCAGGCATTGTTTTGTATAGCGCGACAAAATGTTTCTCTAGAGCCACAACAGCAACACAGTTCATAGGTTTGTGATAACATTTTATTAGCGTGGTCAGTGTGTTTGGTACAACTTCATTGTGTATTTTTTATTGTGTTGACAAAGTCTCTTGTTTTAAAAAGAATTATTCGCGTACTTGGTGTGTTTTAGGACTCTATTGAGTAGTATTGAGTAACTTATTTGGGGGGGGGGGGGGATGAATTATTTTTTTCATCTACGAATTAATCTCACTTTTTATGTCGTTTTCTTTTAATTCAAAGTTGAACAATAACTTCTAGAGATGTATTATAATTGGAAGATTATGGCAAAAAATTAATATTGATTTTTGATCAAAACGTTTAGAAATCGAAGGCCTTTTTATACAAATAATTTGAGTTAGACTTAAAAATTACCTACTTCATATTTCTGATCCACAATATAAACGGATCATGCATTTCCAGCATAGATCAAAACAGAGTTTTCATTATCCTACAATCACCTCATTAGACATTGGCCAAGTATTGTTTGTAGTGTATAGCGATAACCCAGTTGATTGCAGGTTTATAATTTGTTTTCGCCCGACAAACATCTGCGAAAATAACAAACTCGAAATTGAGATTTTGTGTGTGTGTTTATTTGTGGTTTAGTTAAATAGATTTTAAACAAGAAAAATATTTTTTTTAAATACTGTCTTTTAAATTAAAAAGACAATACCTCCTTTATATATCTTATACAACGATTATTTTTCTCTTAATAATTAATGAATTGTAGATTTAAAATAAATAGAAAATTTTTACCCCGATCCATTCCCTAGCCTGGTCAAGCGAATGTAAATATCTACTAGAATTATCACATTCTCATGATAGGCCTTTAAATCTAGGCTAAGTACACTGTGCACAAAATGTACTTGAACATTAATCAAGCTCTTTAATAACTAGGGCTTACATGCGGAAATACCCGAAGACGTAACTCGTTCAAGATAAATATTTTCTAGTCCTCAAGCCAAAGTTATTTTTGTTTAATTATAAAGGTCAAACTAGAGTTTTCCAAGTGTGGTCAACGAGCTAATATTTCTTTTCCCAACGAAAATATAGGCTTAAATCAACTGTCAAAGTTCTAGGAAAATCGTTAGAGCCATTTTCGAGAACCGTCTCCACACATTACAAAAATATAAATGTTGCAAACAAAATATAAACATAAATATAAGCTAATTCTTCTTAATGTATTTACTAATAAATGTATTAATTATTCAAGGTAAAACAAATACATTTAAAAAAAAACAACTCTAGATATTAAAACTTGAAGAAAATACATTAGGAAAAAAAAAGCAACAACATCGAGCTAATTAATATAATAGTACACGCTGAGGCAAACACTGGCAGACTTCAAAACCAGGATAGAAAGCTTGAATATTTGATTTGTTGGAGCATTGAAAGATGCTTTCTGCGACAGTTCTCAGCTACCTGTATTGTTAGCTACAGTTTTACAAATATTGTCTAGGACACATATTTTCAGATATACTTTTAGATATATTGTTATATCAGCTACAGCTATGGACAATAAAGATTATTATTATTATTATCTACATTGTCGGACATGTCAGATACACACCTATTGTGTTACTTACATAATGTTTACAATGTCGTATTGTAGATACTAGACATTGAAAGGTGGAGAAAAAAACGCGTGCTGTCCTCACAGAGGTGTAGTCGATGTTTAATTTCTGTGGACCCTCCAACACCTGCATAACGTAAACTTACTTGATTGACTTACATGACTTGAAGTTTTAGGTTTCTGGATAGTATGGTTCCATACGTTATTGACTAACATGACTCGAAGTTTTAGGTTCCTGGATCGTTAGGTTCCAGTTCAAACCTTCAGCAGGGTTTGAACTCAAGACAGCTGCAGAAATACTGTTTCGATTGAGTTACTTGACAAATTATATATAATAGTGACGGTCTGTATATAAATGGAAAGCACTGTATACTAATAGTGTGCATTTTAAAAGCTTTTTTTCGAGTGGGCAAAAAAAATAATAGTTGACTAGCGACACTAAATTTGATTATAGAAAAATCTACATCTGCAGAGAAAAAAAAAAATCCCATAATACTTTGAAATG
The DNA here is from genome assembly GCA_036873155.1 of Biomphalaria sudanica. Lineage (NCBI taxonomy): Eukaryota > Metazoa > Mollusca > Gastropoda > Planorbidae > Biomphalaria > Biomphalaria sudanica. Next base: position 17,697 of record JAZGLO010000548.1, on the reverse strand, counting down.
ATCCGTGGGATGAGGGTCAATGTCAAGAAGGTCGACAGGGTCAATTTTTGGTTTCAAGAAATAGAATAATTTTATAACCAAATTAGCAAAATTAGATCTAGAGAAAGAACAGGGTAAAGAAGGGGAGACGGACAGAAGGGAACAAAGAGAGAGAGAGGGAGAGAGAGAGAGAGAGGAAGCGAATCAAATTCGAAATATATAAAGACTGAGGATGAAATACGAGAAGAGAGAAAGATAGTAAGAGAGACACGGATACAAAGACTGGCAGAAAAATATAGATAGAAAGACGGAAAGAGACACAGAAAGACGAGAAGAGAGACAGAAAGATAGCAAGAGAGACAGTAAGACGGGAAGATAGATACAGATAGAAAGACTGAAAGAGAGACAGAAAGTCGAGAAAAGAGATAGAAAGATAGTAAGAGAGACACGGATACAAAGACTGGCAGAGAGATACAGATAGAAAGACTGAAAGAAAGATAGAAAGACGGAAAGAGACACAGCAAGACGGAAAGAGAGAGAGAAAGGGGAAGAGACAAAAAAAAAGACAAGAGTCATAGATAGAGAAAGGAAGAGAGAGAGAGAGAGAAAGGGGAAGAGGACTATATTACCTTAACCCCTTAGTACTTGATCAACACAGTTATAGGAATTTCTCGAATTTCTGACTAGCCGTGTGAACCAATGTTTAATCCAATCTCTACTCAGGCGAAGGCTTGAGGCGGTTGAGAGTTTTAAAATTTTGTTTCAATTTTTCAGACTCCCATTTATAGAATCTAAGTCACACAAGCGGGTAAAATATTTTGTTAAAAACTGCAATAAATTCGTTTTAAAAGTCTCCTATCTTTTCCACAGATGAATGCCAAAGATTTGTTTATAAGCATTGGGTTTAGTTTTAAGATTGTTTTGGTACGACATTGTCGCGTTTGAAATCCTTACGTCTTACAGTATCTAGTACAATATTAGTTCCCTTTTTTTATATATATTAAGAAATTAAAACAAAATAACTTGAATCTGAAAAACCTGGAGCTAGTTTCAGCTAAAGTTTATCACTGGGTAGTGTTGTGCCCATTTGATCCACTCACCCTCATTCTTCATATAACTTGATTTAGTCTATGTCGGAAAGTGTCTGACTATAATGTTCAAATGATTGCAATTAAAATTTAAAGCCTAAACATTTATTTAAAAACTAATATTTTCAATATACAATCAGGAAATAAAATATCTTTTTAAAAAAGCTACAATCAGTGTATCTTAGCTGTAATATAATTTTTTTTTTTGAAAAACAAAAGTAGTTTTGTGATTTAGCACAAACACGTAGGCAGCCTTGTGGGCCGGTTGTTTGGTAAGAATTGCATATCTTAGGATAGACTTTGTATTTGACATTTATAGTTCCATTGATTATGAGTTGTCATTTTGTGTGTATGTGTTGAATAAGCTTTTAATTTACCTCTATGATTGTTAGACCTAATAATTAAATCTTCTTAACATTGAAACTTATCTATTTAGCAAAAAAGTCGACCAGCTTTCCTCGTAGAGTATATACAACGAATAAAGAATATGGTGGAAGCCAAAGGAAGATACCGGAAGTGATGATTTCAGTAAAGGCACTATTTTAAACAGCGAATGTTTATCTTTCATACTCTTCGTGTGAAGAAAAAAGTAGTGCCAGTTAAAAGTAATAATGTTTGTTTTTGAGACATCCAAAATCTTTCGGCGTTGTCTTAAAATAAAACAGACTTTATTTCTAGGAAACTAGACACCAACTTTTAGCTGTTTCAATGTGTCTTCACACTTCTGTTGACCTTGTCTAGCACTTTCTCTGGACAGAGAAAACCATAAGAAGCAATGTCTTATGTCTTTTGAGTGTCAGCGATTCTATTTTATGTAAAAGAAAACTGGCTTTGATCATCAGTACAAGCTCTTGAATTGTGGGTTGCTTAAGCTATTTTTAGAAATTCATTTCCAAAATAATTAGCCAAAGAAAGAAATCACAACGAGGTCGTAGAATAGAAAAGAAAAAAGTTCATTTTGAAATCGATGGAGTTTCCCTAAAGAACTCTTCACCTGTTGTTTTTTTTTTATATTGTTAGCCTTTTAATTAGCTATGTTAACTATAAATTTCCCCGGCATTAATGATTTTTAATCGCATAAAGGAATAAGAAGTCTGATTAAAATAAAACTGTAAGCCGAAAGCCCAATACTTAGCCAGGATTGTTTAATTTGGCTTTGATATAGCTCGATTTGAATTTTCTTTATAGACTAATTTCATGCATCTGTGTTAATTAGGTGCTAAAATGCTCCATTCAATGAAAGTATTTCTCAAGTTCTGTCACTCCCCCATCTCCCCCTCCTCTTGCACAGTTTGTCTGTCAGAAATGTTGGAACAAAATCAGAGAAATGTGTAAATTAAGTTGTTGGATTTGCGCAGGACGTCAGTCTTTTTGTAGTCTGTCTGTCTGTACGTTCTAAGAAAAGATATCCTTGAAGTGGTGCAACCATACAGTAAAACTATTCTAGGTCTATAACGTGTGTGTGTTTTAGCGGTCAAACGGTTGTTCCGTGCACACATTGTTCTCTCGTGAAGTGCTGAACCTGATCAGTAGTGTCAATAGCAAGACTCTAGAACTGACCCACACTTGACCTGACGTTAGGAGCTCAACATCCGGTGCAGGAAATGGATTCAAATTCTAGACATGTTAGAACAGACAACTGTAATCAAAACTGTCCTATTTTGCTCCATAACTATTTCTTGTTTGCAGTCGTTTAATGTGGATCCATTATAAAGCTATTTCTTGTTTGCAGTCGTTTAATGTGGAGCCATTATAAAGCTATTTCTTGTTTGCAGTCGTTTAATGTGGAGCCATTATAAAGCTATTTCTTGTTTGCAGTGGTTTAATGTGGAGCCATTATAAAGCTATTTCTTGTTTGCAGTGGTTTAATGTGGAGCCATTATAAAGCTATTTCTAGACAACATTTCTAGATAATTGATCAACTTCCTGGTTTGCGGATGTACACAATTTTCAGAATGTCAACATTTATTTATACGTGAGAACTCTGCCAATGTTTTTATGTTTGATTTCAAAGCGTTGCATCTTGTATTTCAGAGTATTCCCTTGAAACACAGCTGTCTTAGGGGGGGGGGGGGGGGGGGGGTTGTTGTTGTTTTTTTTAGTCAGAATACGTTTGAATTAAGATATCTTTTTTTTCTGTATCCTGATTTTATCTTTCACTCCTTCTCTCTCTCTCTCTTTTTCTCTCGCTCACTTTTTCTCTATATAGATCTCTCTTGCTCCAACACACACGCAGGCGCTGTCTCCATGCATAAATCACAGACGTTTCAACTCTGATTTTCAAGTAGCGGCGAAACGTTGACGAGGTCGTTTTGACATTATAATTCATTCAGCTTCTTAATCAACTTACAGAAGCCGCGCCATGTAAGCGACGAGTGTTATCAACTTACAGAAGCCGCGCCATGTATGCGTCGTGTGTTATCAACTTACAGAAGCCGCGCCATGTATGCGACGTGTGTTATCAACTTACAGAAGCCGCGCTATGATGCGACGTGTGTTATCAACTTACAGAAGCCGCGCTATGATGCGACGTGTGTTATCAACTTACAGAAGCCGCGCTATGATGCGACGTGTGTTATCAACTTACAGAAGCCGCGCCATGTATGCGACGTGTGTTATCAACTTACAGAAGCCGCGCTATGATGCGACGTGTGTTATCAACTTACAGAAGCCGCGCTATGTATGCGACGTGTGTTATCAACTTACAGAAGCCGCGCTATGATGCGACGTGTGTTATCGAAGTCACCATGCACCATATACATATCAAGAAGAAACATAAGAAGTAATGAACTAATGAAAATGGATACATAGAAACTATAATATCTACCATTACACTACACACCCCTAGACACTTGTTTTCGGATCTGTCTAACTTAAGTTCTCAGTGCCAGAACAGAAACAAAAGGAGAGTATGCCTACACGGGTGGAATCCGACTAATAAAGTAGTAGAAAGCTAGTTTTGGGTAATAAAACTTCCTTGTCCCGCGCCAGACCCTAAGAAAAAACAAGTAAAATATTAAAATATAAAAAAAAAGCTTATGAGTAGTTGTATGAATTAGTTTGGATCAGTCATGTGATTAAATTTGTATATATCTAGAATAAAAATAATTAATTTTTGCGATTATAAATATATTTACCAATTGTTTTTGTTTTAGCGCAATTTCATTTTTTTATGCTTTCTCAGTACGCTAGGATCCTATCACTTGTCTTAACCAGTTGAGAAATGGGTAAGAGGAGAAAGAAGGGGGTATCCCTAATAATGTTACTGTGATCGCTTTTCAGATTTAACAAAAAAAAATGAAGGAACTGTATTCGAACTTAAGGGTTCAAGCCACCTCAAGCCAACCCACTAGCCATTGTGCCAGGAAAGTGCTCATGAAAATAAAAGGTTTTATAGTTATTTACTGTTAATTTAAAACTGTAAAGCGGCGTCGAATAAAGGCGACTAATTCAACTTATACCACCAAAATTTCATCTGGATCCGAGATTGGGTGTGTGACAAATAATATGTACACACATTTTGAATGACCGACAGACAGAGTGACCTGATCTAAAGCTTTGTAAACAAGAATAAAGCGGGATGTCGTGCAGCGGTCAGCAGGACATTTATGTGGCCTTAACAGTTTTCCAGTTTAGGACACAGGTGAAAATGACCAACATGTTACCTCAGTGAGTGTCCAAGAAGGTCGAGCTTGCGCCCATGTATGATTCTTTGACCAACGGAGTTTACCCATAGTACAGGAAGAGAGATGTTTTGCCAAAAACCAACGAAAACCTGCACACACATATGCATACTTACACACACACACCATTTCTAAATGGGATGTCCACAAAGAGGCGTTATTTTCTTATGACATTGTACTGATAGTAGGAATATTGTCAGTTGTATTATATATTTTTTTATGTGGACCTTGCTAGTTCGAAAGAACTTTCACTAGGTATTTGAATCAAATACTTTACTTTTATTAGAGATATTTACTTTATATTGAAAAAATGTTGTCCTTTTTTACTGTAACCATGCCAATATATCATTCCTCGAGTTGGACAAAGACAATACATCTATAACTCCTGTCCAGATCAATAACCATACATTAATAATATTATTTCCACATAGTCTTTCATTCGTTCCTTAAGATTATAGGCCAATATCAAATAAATCTTTAGCATAATTTAAAATGTTTACTATGATACTCATCTTTAAAAATAAAAGATCTTATATATTTTTAGTTGAAATGAGCAGACCCACGTTCAATGATCTAGTTCTTCTTTTATTTTCATAACAGTAACAGGACACTGGCGTATGACAATATGTAAGTGGGCTGTCGGGTCGAATCAGTTCGCGCCGGCCCGCAGGCCACAATACCGAGTAGCCTGGTAGATAGCCATCTGATCAAGTGGATAAGGAGCAACACGTAACCTGGCGCTGGCCGAGAAAGATGTCCATCAGATTTAATTATTGGAAGAACAAAAAAACAAATGTAACCTACACAAGAGACTATGTTCCTCGGCAAGTGTGATGTGTCTATTCCCAACAGGGTCCCATTATTTATTAACATCTTGAACGATGTCAGCTGCTAAGCTGTTTTCAAATCTATTTACAGAACATCCAGTGTTGTTTTTTTATTTCCCATCGAACCTGAATGTTTCTGTTGATGAAGATTTGAAACAAACTTAAAAACCGTGTGAACAAGAGAGATTTCAGTTTGTTCTCTTATCTTTAAAATAAAGTTCTAATAAAGCAGAAATAATTTTGAAAGGCAATGTGTTGTTAATGTTAGATCTGTAGGTAGCCATGTGAACTTGTTTAAAATATTGTAATCAAGCAACTTTATGTAGACTATGTACGCAGTAACAGCCAGATTCCGTAGAAATATGAACCACTTAATGAAATGTAGATGATTGAGTATACTAATTAATATTAAAATTTTGAAAATTCCTAGCAAACTATTAGACAAACAGGATTTTTTATTTTAAAAAGGCTGAAAATTGTGGGATGTTCAGAAAAAAAGTTTAAAGATTTAGTTAATTATTGTAACAACTCGAGCACTCAAATATATTTCTTATCACATGGTGTTTAGGTGTGTTGGTTTTTCCTACAATGTCTTAGTCTCAACGACTAAATCACTTACCTTGTCATCTACAGAGGACCTACATATTTCAACGACTAAACCACTTACCTTGTCATCTACCGAGGACCTACATATTTCAACGACTAAGCCACTTATCTTGTCATTTATTGAGAACCTACATATCTTAGCGACACTTATCTTGTCATTTATTGAAAACCTACATATCTCAGCGACACTTATCTTGTCATTTATTGAGAACCTACTTATCTCAGCAACACTTATCTTGTCATTTATTGAGAACCTACATATCTTAGCGACACTTATCTTGTCATTTATTGAGAACCTACATATCTTAGCGACACTTATCTTGTCATTTATTGAGAACCTACATATCTCAGTGACACTTATCTTGTCATTTATTGAGAACCTACTTATCTCAGCGACACTTATCTTGTCATTTATTGAGAACCTACATATCTCAGCGACACTTATCTTGTCATTTATTGAGAACCTACATATCTTAGCGACACTTATCTTGTCATTTATTGAGAACCTACATATCTTAGCGACACTTATCTTGTCATTTATTGAGAACCTACATATCTTAGCGACACTTATCTTGTCATTTATTGAGAACCTACATATCTTAGCGACACTTATCTTGTCATTTATTGAGAACCTACATATCTTAGCGACACTTATCTTGTCATTTATTGAGAACCTACATATCTCAGCGACACTTATCTTGTCATTTATTGAGAACCTACTTATCTCAGCGACACTTATCTTGTCATTTATTGAGAACCTACTTATCTCAGCGACACTTATCTTGTCATTTATTGAGAACCTACATATCTTAGCGACACTTATCTTGTCATTTATTGAGAACCTACATATCTTAGCGACACTTATCTTGTCATTTATTGAGAACCTACATATCTTAGCGACACTTATCTTGTCATTTATTGAGAACCTACATATCTTAGCGACACTTATCTTGTCATTTATTGAGAACCTACATATCTTAGCGACACTTATCTTGTCATTTATTGAAAACCTACATATCTCAGCGACACTTATCTTGTCATTTATTGAGAACCTACTTATCTCAGCAACACTTATCTTGTCATTTATTGAGAACCTACATATATTAGCGACACTTATCTTGTCATTTATTGAGAACCTACATATCTTAGCGACACTTATCTTGTCATTTATTGAGAACCTACATATCTCAGCGACACTTATCTTGTCATTTATTGAGAACCTACATATCTTAGCGACACTTATCTTGTCATTTATTGAGAACCTACATATCTTAGCGACACTTATCTTGTCATTTATTGAGAACCTACATATCTTAGCGACACTTATCTTGTCATTTATTGAGAACCTACATATCTTAGCGACACTTATCTTGTCATTTATTGAGAACCTACATATCTTAGCGACACTTATCTTGTCATTTATTGAGAACCTACATATCTTAGCGACACTTATCTTGTCATTTATTGAGAACCTACATATTTCAGCGACACTTATCTTGTCATTTATTGAGAACCTACATATCTTAGCGACACTTATCTTGTCATTTATTGAGAACCTACATATCTTAGCGACACTTATCTTGTCATTTATTGAGAACCTACATATTTCAGCGACACTTATCTTGTCATTTATTGAGAACCTACATATCTTAGCGACACTTATCTTGTCATTTATTGAGAACCTACTTATCTCAGCGACACTTATCTTGTCATTTATTGAGAACCTACATATCTTAGCGACACTTATCTTGTCATTTATTGAGAACCTACATATCTTAGCGACACTTATCTTGTCATTTATTGAGAACCTACTTATCTCAGCGACACTTATCTTGTCATTTATTGAGAACCTACATATCTTAGCGACACTTATCTTGTCATTTATTGAGAACCTACATATCTCAACGACACCTTGTACACACATCCAATGTTATTGATTTACTTGTTGCCCTGGTTTTATATCAAGATCTTGACATTGCCTTGTCTGACTTCCTAGTAATTAGACCTAGTCAAGGTTTCCTTGGCTTCCTCGAAATGTTATCTATTAAATAATTAACTGGTTACTAAATCATGATTGAGTTCACTAATTTGTAGTACTATAAATTAACATGCATGGAATTTATGGCGCCGTACGGCCATATATATTAGTTATTGTTACTATTCTTTAGAATGATATATTCTTGTTTATAAAATGGTATGTCTGTTTTGACTAAATGTGTATTTTGTTTTCACATAAACAAAACAAATATTTTTACACCTAATCCCATTAAAAATGAATTAGCAGCGTCTCTTGTTTAGCCGTCTAGAGTACATAGATATTCTTTGAAGTCACTCATCAAAACAATAAGGAAAGAAAAAGAATCAATATACTCTATGAGCTTTGATCTCTGTCCCTTCAATAGAGTTCACGTTTCGGTTGGACATTTTGCCCTGAGCTAATAGTGAAAGAAAGACGTCTGCTGGAAGTCTTTTTCAGACGGAGAAAGGAAAGAGAGAGAGAGGCCATAGAGTTGTAAGATACCTGACAGCGTAGGTCTGGAGTTGACAAAGGAAATAGGACTAAATTTAACTTGCTTGGTGCTCAGCTTTCTGTTTTGGTCATATCATTCATGACATTTTTGGCTCAGTTCTGTAGGATGTGGTTATCTTGTTTTTGAAGGGACGTCTGTAAGTTATAAGATCATTTATAAGCTTTGGTTTTTGAATAATGGGAAAAATGTATTTCAAGGAATCTTGGGACATAATTCTAGGATATGTTAATATTAACTTGATTAAGTGATCTCTTTACTTTACTGTATGAAAATGGACAAAAACTCGTTGATTTGCAAGATATGATTTAGATCTATGCGTATTAGTCATGGACGTGTCAATGTGTTGGCACTATAGACATAAATAGACATAAATAAATATAGACTGGCCGATAAAAGAGTTTTATGAAACGATTATTTGTGACTGCAATTTTGTGTACTTTAGTATACAGCAGTGTAGTTTTGTTCTCTAAGACTGAGGATCATGTAACTTTTCAGAATTCGGAAATCCGACAATAGATATACATTTTTTCAAGTAACATGAAGTTATTTCCTTTTTCCAATCTATATTTATGTATGTCTATGGTTGGCACATTGAAATCAAGAGAAACTAAATAACGAGAGAGGCTAAATAACGCGACAGACCAACTTACACACAGCTCTATCCAAGACACCGACTCTCAAACCTATTACCATAACACTTCTTTATAAAAACACAACGAGTCTTAAAACTGTTTCTGTCTATCCATCAGGCACACCACAACTCTCAATGAGCTCTCATCTCATCATAACAAGATTTTTGTTTTGTTTTGTTTAATTTTTTTATTCAATTTTTGTTCGCTTGTTTATTTTATATTTCTTCGGTCTGCAAAAGAGAAATAACCCGCGGACAATGTTCACACAGTTGCTTATTTTGTTTTCTATATTTCTACGAAACAATTATTTTTCTTAACAAACTAATATCTAGGAGTGTTTGGTTCAGCTGCAATTTTATTATATTCGAAACTGCAGAGGTAGTTGAGACTTCCTCGTCTGTATTAATGTGACAGAAACTAGACGCGAGACTATTACAGCACTATTCTCAAGACTTGTGTCATACTTTGTGACCTTTCCACTACAAACACAGCAAATCATGCAGCGCCAAATGCGAGCAAAAATGCCTAGAAGATCAAAAATCAATGCCAAGCCAAATTAGAAGGTAATTCAATAACTCTTTTACCTTGAGTTTGTGCACTCAATGTTGTCAACAAGAAAATGAGATCAAATGACCGGGAGGGCAATCTCCTGCACGGCGTGAGTCTTCTGCTGGAAGCGGCAAGCAGAGCTCTACACGAGCTCAACGCTATACATTCATGAACAAGTAGGAACCAGTTCAAAGAGAACAGGAGACAATTGCAACTTAACACCTTTTGGTAAGTGGATCAAATATCGTCTCATTCTTACACAACGTAGGCATTAATACTTCATAGTAACTCTATCTTATACAGTCTCATTCTTACAATGGATTTACTCAGACATTTCTTTGGATCAATGGGTGTAAGGTAATACTTTACATTCTCACTTCATCGATTCATCACGGCCATTGCGTTGCCAGATTTTTTTTTTTGTGTTCCTCAGTTCTTGTTGCTTTTTTTTTTTTGTTCCACAAACTCGGCATCAATCAAAAGTGTGTTGAGTTTCGTTGACAGGTCTCTTGAGAACATGAAGGTCCAACAAATTGTTCGTGGAGAAATGTTCTCACACACACACGTTACAATTTTATGTAGAATTGGGTTCAAATCCTTAATGAAAGGAATTTCAACAAATGTTTTAATCAGAAGAATTAAACATTTAACACAGTTCATATTTTCAATCTTTTTTTTTGTTTTCAGATTTCAAAACTCCAGTCCATATTTATAGGTTGATTTGAGATCAACGTAGAACTTAATGATTAATGTCTAATGAGGCATAGATTCTTTCTTTCTTTCCTCTCTCTCTCTCTTTTTCTCTCTGACTAAAAACTCACTTTATCCTTTTTAAAAACGGTTTGGTTTTTTTTTGTACGGGTTTGTGTATAAAAATCGATTGAAATAGAGAAACATACTCAGACCTTCTGGTACCCCAAGTCCTCCGATGAAGAAGATGACGGGGAGAATTTTAGCTGAAGTTCTTAAGACATGAGAATTTATTTACGTAAAACTATATTCAGACATGGAGGCATGCTTCAATAGGCTGCAAGTCCTCATTAAATACTTGATGATAAGTGATAAGTAAACTGTCAGGGTTAAACAGCTAAGAGTTTTATCTCTTGGTTTTCAAAGAACTATCACCACAGAGAGAGCAGTGGGCTCAAGTTGAAGATATAAAATAGTGAAGCTCTCCTAGGATCTTACATTCGACGAGGTTCTTTGGGATCATCTAACCCAAAAGGTTTAGCTGGTATTATTGTGAACATACAAACAATGCTTAATATAAAGATTTATTTCTCTAATGGGATAAACAAAAAAGGCCGACTTCAAACTACTATCCTAAAATTCCTACACTAAATTTAACTAGCTTTACTTTATCTCTCTCTCTCTCTCTCTCTTTCTCTCTCTCCCGCTCTATTTCTTTGTAGAGATAAGCCTTATCAACATTCTTGCTCTTGACCAAAGGGAATCATTTTAGCCAGTGCAAGAAATGAGAAATTTGCTCTTTACTGACCACTCGCTCCGAAGGTGCTCATCAACCAGATGATCATTTTATTTTGGGGTCACGACTCTTTTTGCCTATTACTGCCTAGTTAAGTCAAACTTTAACACGTAAACATAAACAGCTTATATTTGTTCTTGATAGGTCAAGCCAAACTTTCAAAAACTGCACTTAGTATTAAAAGTAGCAGAGAAAATAACGATTTGAAGTCAAGATTTATTACTAGCCATTTCTATAGCGTGTACAACGATTTTTGGAAAAATATTTATTGACTCTTTTGTCCTAAACAATGTCTTCCATTCTAGTTTAGTTTCAAACAAGTGAATATAATTTAGAAGTTACAATTATTTTCAGTGTACATTTCTATGACGTGTTTATCTTAAATCAGTTATTTCTGTGAGGCGTTTTTCCTTTATTGTTATAACCGACATTGTGAAGCGTTCGTCATCAGTTGCAATTGTGCTTCTGCTATTGATAGCATCAGTATTCACCTAGTAATATTGCTGTCGTCACTAATCTAAATGTATCATCCAACACTCCTCGTTCACAATGGAAACCTTGCACTGTGCCATTGTTGAAGAAAGAGCTTGAGTTACACAGAGCTCGTGTATCTGAATGAAGTATCTTTCATTGTTGTAACAAACTAACTTATCCTTCACGACCAAAACAAAAAAACTGCCCATCTTCGTGATCATAATAACCTTTCTTGATTATAGTCAAAGTGACTTCTATTGAATGACTATAATAAACTGACTTTATCTTTCATCATATTATAATAAGCAGACTTATCATTCATCATTTTTAATACATTGAATTATATAATAAACTGACTTATCTTTCATTTTATAATGAACTGACTTATCTTTTATTTTGTGATACCCTGATTTATCTGTCATTTTGTGATACCATGATTTATCTGTAATTTTGTAATAAACTGACTGCACTTTCATTTTGTAATAAACTGACTGATCTTTCATTTTATAATAAACTGACTTATTTTTCATTTTGTGATACCCTGAATTATCTTTCATTTTATAATAAACTGACTTATCTTTCATTATGTATACCCTGATTTATCTGTCATTTTGTGATACCCTGATTTATCTTTCATTTTATAATAAACTGACTGATCTTTCATTGGATAATAAACTGACTGATCTTTCATTTTAAAATGGAGTTCAGAATTTTTCAATAAACTGACTTATGTTTAATTATTATAATAACACTGCTGAATAAACGTGAGGCCTACATGAGGTATACGCCCACGGAAGGCATTGGAGGCTATGGTGTTTATAACATCGCAATCAAATACAAGTAGTATGCAAAAGGAAGTTTTGGTACATGAAGCGGAGGATACCAACTTGCCTTTAGATTGATATAGTTTACATGAGCGTAGAAAGTGTTAAATACTTTAGTTGACACACCACAGAATGGTGAGTATTGATCTACTGCTAGTGAAATCATGTCATCGGCGTTGTATTGAAATGTAACATGCAACAAAAACATTTGTTTTAAAAGTACGTCTTCATTAACCGCAGTGGCACGTGACAGCCTCATGTATAGATAGTCTTAGATACAAAACACACACATAGCTGAGGCTGAAAGCACACAGTAGCCATTGGCTAGAGTTGAACAAATACGTTGTTACATAACATTCCCAATGACCTTTAATGATGGACACGCTATGGGAAGAACAGTGGACGCTCCGGACGAAATTCTCGTGAAATAGCAAACCAAAAATAGGTTTAAATAATACTGACCAACAAGAAACAACATCCCAATTGGTTGTCCACTACTGGAAATTTAATGTAATGACGATGTTCATGTCTCTGAATTGTAGAAACAATTGCTCAATACATTGACTGTGTTCTATGTCTTGATAGATCTAGACTGTGTTCTATGTCTTGATAGATGTTTCTCGACAACTTATATATCTATAAATTGTATGCAGCACCAAATGTAATGGGTTTATGTGACAACATAAAACTGGATCAACATGGATGACACTAGTGTAACTGCTATCCAGAATTGAAAAACTTTTGCTGTTGAACTATTTGTTAAGAAACCAATTTATTGACAACCAGCCCAGTTTGCTTATTAATCCTGTACAGTTTCCGGGTTGGTTACTAATTATAACAAATTTTAGTTCCAAGTTTCTGAATGTCGCGACGCTAACAAAATAAGAGCACAATGTCTCAGCACAACTCTGAGGAGTTACTAGAATACATAGAGAAGTGTGGAGCCACTTGATGGCTATTCCAAGCAAATAGGTACCGAACTCATTGCCCCACACAATTCTTTCTTTTACTTCCATTTATACAATGTTTCATTAAATAATTCACCGCAATGCAATAAAAAGTGTTGCCTCTTGATCTAAAGCCTTTGTTGCATTCACTAGTCTCTTTCTTACAAAGGGTTCGAATCTTATTGATGTTAAAACAAAAATGTCCCACCCTCTTTATAAACTGAACAGGACAGAGCAGACCAATGGAATGAAGGGACAAAAAGGTGAAGTTATTTTAAAAATGTTTGAAAAAAAGTGCATTTAAACGAAACAAAACGAAATAGCATCCACATCACACAAATGTCTTTATTGAAATGAGACTCCATCGTTGGACGACGAGCTACTATTTGATGGTAAAAAGCATGAAAGGAAATATGGGTGCCTGTGTACATGATAGTGATATATGCAGAGAAAAATTCTGGATGACTTCTTTTCATTCATACCCACGCTATATTCTTTAAACCCCTTTTCAATCAGTTATCACATCTTACAGATTAGAATCAGCTTAAGGATTAAAAGCTTCTATCCAATCCACTTGTTTACGGAAACTGTGACCGCTAGAGCCACTGAGGCGTATTGAAGTAAATAGATTCTGTCACATGCTTCCAGATTTAGTCTGTTCCTAGTCAAAGATAATAGGATGTAGTCTTATGAGAGCCAGAATGTTAATTTAGACATCTGTCAACAGTTTTTGAACAAAAAAACAAAGCTTGACCCTCTCCAGGAATTAGATTAGACGAAGAGACGTTCACATCTGACTTATATCGCTATTTAAGGTCTCAAGGATAATTGACTTTTTGTCTGTTGAAAGAGCTTGTAAGTAGTTGTCAACATTTAAGTTAATACCAAACGGATTTAATGAGCAACTCAACACAATAAGTAGTTGGACAATGTTTATGGGTGCAGTGTCTACAATTTCATAATTATGGATAGCCTTGATAATGATTACGAAAAGTGAATAACATTTGTAGTCGTTGAACTGTGCATATTAAATGTATGTATTGTTATTTAAATTTAAAATTTTACTGGTAAAAACCTAGTTGCGGACTAACATGCATAACAAACATTTGTAAAAAAAATTTTATGCAAAACAAAACATTGGTTTCTTATAAAGATGTCTAGAATGAAACAAAATATATTTCTAAATTATTTAGAATTTTTATTCTTTATAATCTTAACATATTTATGTTAATATCAGGCATAAACAACCACCTACCTAAAATATAGATAGTATATGGATGCAATATAAGTCCTAATATATTTTTGGAAAGTCTTACAAAATAAAGCCCTAATAAAACTAAAATAATTAACATTAAACATTAAAAAGTGCTTTTTTATAAACGACAATATCTCCTTTATACATCTTATATTTTGCTCTTAATTAATGCTAGGTAAAAAAAAGAACATTTATTCCAAAGCTTATATCAACTGTACATGTGATCCCTAGTGCTATCTGTTTCATAATTGCACAACCTAGTAAAACCAACCGTGCAGAATCGGCCAATATTGCCGCCTGGAAAAGCCACTTTGTAATAACCACCAAAAGTTAGGCAGTCTTGGAAAGGTTTAATATAGCCATCTTGTAATTACGAAGCAATGCATTTCACCAGACAACGGACTTCCTATACCATAACTTTCCTCTCTTGATGGTATTTTCCGACCCTGGTTTTGACGAATTGGATCTTAATATCTTATGCCGAACCCAAAAATTTCCATATGGTAACAACCTCAATCTGACTGGCTCGATTGTTTCTAATAAGAGTGATTTATAAAACAGCCAATGGTACTCAAAGATTATGGAGCGTAAGTCTGTGCCGTAGTTCTGGCCTAGTGTGTCTAGTTCTGGCCTAGGGCATCTAGTTCTGGCCAAGGGCTTTTAGATCTGGCCTAGGGAATGTAGTTCTGGACTAGGACATGTAATTGACCAACTCAAAAAGGCTTAACATATTTATTTAGTGTTAATTAAAATATATGTAAAAATTTAATTCTAGCGATTACAGAAATACACGCTCAGAACATTTTCTACACAGAAAAATGATCTCGGATGGTGATGCATTAAAATGAATGTCTAAAGTTGTAAAAGTCTAAGCTGGATTCATCGGTTGGTTATTTGATATGGCAAGTGTGTGGAATGATCTTATGTCTCATTATATTTCAAACATATGCTTAGACCTATTTCCAACTCGATTCAAGATAATAGGGTAACAAAATATCTTTCTGTTTTTATTTTTTAAAGAGTGTTATTTTCTTATATATGATATGTGTGTGTGTGTATGAGAGAGAGAGAGAGAGAGAGAGAGAGAGAGAGAGAGAGAGTATATTTTACTTACAATAGATTATAGTTAGGAATTCGGTACAACAGTACGTTTCAAAAGTGTTTTTTTAATACATAACGTTTTAACTTAACTCAGTATCAACATTTTACTGCTAAAATATGGATCAACATGTTGGTGCTCTAATGTTAATAAACCATTTGCTATTATAAATAGTATCACCACAAATACAAAGCTAGTGGTCTATAGAGCCGTCATCCTCCCTACATTGCTCTATGCCTCAGAAACATGGACAGTGTACAGAAAACATGCAAAGAAACTGAACCACTTCCACATGACATGTCTGAGAAAAATACTGAATGTCAAATGGCAAGACAAAATACCAGATACTGAAGTCCTTCGAAGAGCGTGTCTGCAAAGCATCCACACAATCCTGATGCAGTCCCAGCTGCGATGGGCAGGACACGTCTGCAGAATGGAAGACCACCGCATCCCTAAACGACTCTTGTATGGCCAACTAAGCGAAGGAAAGCTCTCGCAAGGTGGTCAAAGAAAGCGCTTCAGGGACACCCTCAAAGCTTCTCTGAAGGCATTCAGCATAGACCCAGGCACCTGGGAGACAAAGGCACTTGGAAGAGCATCATGACGTCGCGCTGAGAAAACTGGCGCACAGGTTGCTGAGGAAAAGAGAACAACGCTGGCAGAAGAAAAACGCCAGAGAAGAAAAGCAAGGCAAACGACACTAGCTCCATCTGGAATAACCTGCCTAGTGTGCGGCCGAACATTCCGGGCTCATATAGGTTTCACCAGCCACATGAGGAGGCATATAACCCCAGTGCAAGGTCCTCAGCCCCCTGGATGACAAAGTGGTCATCATCGAACCACGATGGACGAACTATATTATAAATAGCAGTTGATGAGCTCAGAAATCTTCCAATTTTATAAGATTTTAGGTTTTCTGTGCTATTAACCTTTCAGAGCGTGTCTCTCCACCTAACATACGTACAACTTAGAGTTAACTTTATTCTGAACCTGTAAAGGAAAGCTGAAACCATTAAAATAAACCATGTCACAAATCATTTTAAACTCTACTTTAACAAACTAAAAAAGAAAAAAATATATTACAAAGAGTACATAGAGAAAATAAATTCCAGAAAAATGGCACTGAGTCCAGGCTGTTTCAAATGCTGGAAGATGAGCCATAGTATAAACTAGATCTACATGTTTCAAATTAATTAGCTCTTTAAATCCCCACAAATGGAAATCTACAATGTCAGTGAATCAATCCTAAGTTTAACACACACACAAAAATAAATGCAATGAGCTGCAAACGATTGTCGGGGTTAGAAATGGCTTCTTTCACAATTAAAGGCTATTTTTAGCACAACAATGGCATCAATAAATACTTTCGCTTTTTTGTGTCCATATTTTCCTCGAATGTCCAAATGTTTCTTTTTAGTTTTCCAATAGTTTTCTCTCTGTTTCTATTGTGTTTCTATTTTATTGCCTGGAGCTTGGTCCAGAGCTTTCGTCGTGTAATTAAAATATAAGCTCCATTAAAAAGATTTCAGATTTGCCTTTAAATGTCATCTTTATTTCAAGAGCTAGAAATGTTAAAGGGAAATTAAAGTGTTTGTGTTTGGCTGTGGTATGTTTAGTTTGCAAGGAATGCTTTTATTATTTCACGTGTCCTTACAATTTAGAAATTATGTTGTTGTTTTTTTCTGATTCTCTGTCTCTTTTCTTTTCTAACGCTTTT